>JAACJT020000093.1:219415-236419 GCA_009936485.2 Gymnarchus niloticus | reverse complement strand
GGGGGGGGGGGGGGGGGGGGGGGGGGGGGGGGGGGGGGGGGGGGGGGGGGGGGGGGGGGGGGGGGGGGGGGCGGGGGCGGGGGGGGGGGGGGGGGGGGGGGGGGGGGGGGGGGGGTCCAGACAGGCATTCTGATGGCACAGTGACACTGCAAGGACCCCACCCAATAGCCCCAGCTGGCCTTTTTTGGGAAGGCGTTTAGCATGTCCCTCACATGTGGAGCCAGACCCTGTGTAGGCCTGCATCGCTGTCACGTAGGCGGAGATTTTGGTGGGTCGCTTATTTATAGAGCAAGAAGCCCCTCTCTCTTCTAGGGCCTTGGGTCAGATCCTCCCCTGCCCTTAGGGACAAAAGGGTCATGGTGTGCTTCATTGCTGGTGGCCATCTAAATTCACAGGTGTGCTGTCACTCAGGGTAGGGCTGATGTTAGCACTGGCTTTCACTGTTATGGTGTTTACGGTATTCTTTCACCCACAGCTATTTGGGTAAGACAGCTTTCACTTTGTGTACCAGATTTTTCACGAACAGTCCATGCCATGTCCGTAACTGGTCGGTTCTGTTTGCACTGGTGCATCGATTGTTGGAGGTGCAAAGATGCCCATCGCTACCAAATCTGGGGGCTATGCCTCATTTGCTTAAAACCTTGTTTAAACAGATAATACATTTAGGCATTTATTTTTGGGCACGTGTGATGTTCATTCGCGGTTTGTTTAAAGCAGCTTACCGCTCCTCTGTTCTTCATAATCCCTGTCCGGTTAGGGACAGTGTGATCATGATGATGCGGGAGTCTGGGCATAACCAAAAGCTTGTTATGCTTTTAACTGCCATGACCGGTATAATCGTTTTTGTTTTTTTTTTTTTTCCCCCCTTCCCTCTCGTGTATTTATGCAGAAGAATGCCTTTAGATGTAAAATGTGCAATTTGAAAGAGCTTTTTTTCTTTTTCAGAAAGAGGAAATGATGTTGCCAGATGAGTGGCTTATTTCTGGAGTATTAACTCATTACTTGCCTTGTAAACAGAATAACTGAAACTGGTCGGCATGCTTCACGTCATTGCGGCAGCCAGTTTGATAAACAAAACTCCCACGTTTCTCAGAAGTGTAATTGTAAGGGACATGGTATGAAACAAGGGTGTGTGTTTGTCAGTGAGTATGGGGAGACAGGTAAATTCTTCCCAATCCTTTCTCTCAGGCATTGTTTCTGTCTGTGACTGTAGAGCGCTTCTTGCACTGCTGTGGATGCTATCACACCCTTTGCCAGCGTATTTTGGAATACTTAAACAGGGCTGCCAATGAGCTACTACAACAGAGTCACTCTCCTAGTAGGGGTCCCTGCACTGTCTGTCTGTGTTGCTTTTCTGTCACCCTGTCAGCTTTTATTTGTTTGCCTTGTACTCAACAGAGGCACACTGATTGATCCAGTTTTGCACGTTAAAACCAAGGGTAAAGCCTAGTCAATCACTCATTGTTCTGGATGGCCTGTATTGGTCATTATCAGTGAACTTTCTTGGATAGCAATACTTCTAGAAAGTTTCTCCTGGTTCTGTTTTCCTTGAAAAGGCAGCTGTGAAGGTAAGGACTTTGTGGTGGGGGTTGAGCCGGAGCCTTAAAGTTCCTGCCGCCCCCTCACTTGTATCATGTGACCTGGTTGACTGCCAGAGTACTCAGACAGGCCTGCTGTTTGGCTCAGCTTTCCATTGTCTTGTAACCTGAGAAACTTATCACAAGCTATTGACTTGCCACTGGACAGTATGAGAGGTTGCACGTTTTGGAGTGTTTCCCTTTCTGTTCAGTTGTAAACAAATTTCTGTGCTGAAGATATTCACATCACAAACCGTTGAAGGTGTAAGTTTTTGTATCCTTTTTCGAAAGAAGCAATAGATAGCGGTTTGTTTGCAGAAAATACAATGTTTCCATGCATTAAGAACAAAATTCTTCAAGACTCTTGATCGCCCACAGCTCGTTTAGGTAGAGTCAGTAAGCACTTCTGGTAGGAGAGGTGGACTGAAAGGCTCTTGACCGGCGTCTCAAAGGGAGGGGGTTCTGATTGCCCTCCCCGTTCCCCGGTGACATCATTCTGCAAAGCATGTTGTGTCAGACCTCCATGTTCTTTGCAGTGCTTAAAGTGTGTGTTCACACGACTTCATGCAGAGCGCCAGTCGAGTTCTGTGTGAATCAGATGTGTCGCAGTGTGATGTTTCTATTCCCAGCATGTGGGTCACCCATGGCTACACAGATACAGCCAAAGACTCTCGGAGCTTTAACAGTTCTTCTTCATTAAAGATGAGACCGTGAGTGACGCTAAACCTACTGGCTTATTTTCTGCCTTTGCACACTTGTGTTTGTACCAGAGGGTCCATTTTGTCCCCGTTTCTTAGAAGCGCTGGGTTTTCAGCTAGCAGTCACTTGCTTCTCGTATTGTGAAGTCTGATGGCTGCAGGAGATCCTGCAAGGGGAAGCATGTCTCATGACTAAACATTTGACAGCATCTGAGGGCAGCGGTAGGGCTCAGTGGGCTGCAGTGGGATTTCATGGCATAGAGAGTAGCCTTAGCATCTGTTACTTTCACCTCGGCGTAGACCTGGAGCTGCGGGTGACGAGGGATGCCATCTAGGTGGGAGTGGCAACCACTCTGAGGTCCGTGGGAAACCGTTGTCGAGGTTTCCTCTTTACCTTCCGCTGCCGGCAAACGGGCGAGGTGTATTTTTGGAGAATGTCAGTAGATGATGAAAACAAAGTGGTGGACAGAACATGGCATGTACTGAAGTGTAAACACAGCTGGGAAGAAATATTCTTCCCTATATTTGAGGGGCTCCCGTGAAATGGCCCTCGCAAGTGCAGGTCCTAGGACACCCTTGTGCATACTTATTTTTCTCTCTGTCAATTGTGTAGTTAAGGCAGATGGATGTTTGGTAGCCTGTCATGACATTTCAGAATATTCAGTTTATTTCATTGTAATTTCTGGCCCCTAAATCATCATTATTTCAGTGCTAAATGTCAGCTGTCAAAGTGACTTAATTACTCAATGGTTCTGAGACTGTACTATTAACCGATCATTTATGGCATTAATTCCCATTAGGATCAATCCTTTTTTGCACTGCTGTGTAAGGAGCCGATGAGCGGTGCTCTCCTAGGCTGCCTTTCAAATTTTCGTCTTGCTTTTTTTTCTTTTTTACAGCAGTGTGTGCTACCCTTGCTTGACAAAACTGTGATCGGGGCTTTTCATTTGATGGTCTGGTTTAACCTCACTGTCCTCGTAACAGACCCATTAGGCATTAGATGTCTCAGGCAGACAGAGGTGGATTTTACTTACTTTTTTTTGCATTATTTGGGACAGGCATTTGTAATTAACACCTTCCGGTTTCATTTCCTACTCACGCAGTCACTTCCTTCAGGGTGCTCTGTATTCAGAGGTTTCTCAAACATGAACTTTCAGTTCGGGCTCTGCCCGGACATCAGCCTCATACGGGCAATTTGCTGGGTCCTCTCTATGTACGGTAACGTGGAACTCTTCAGATCAATTTCTGTCACTTGTCACTGCAGTCTTCTGGAATTTAAGTTGTCTTTCATTTCAATATTATTTTGGGTTGCTTGGATGATTTGTTCCACTGTCTTGCACTGAATATGCTGTTTGAAGGTGGGTGGCCGAATTGATTACTTGGTCTTAGTGTATTGATTTTTATTTGTAGTGAACTATAGTAGTATCCATCAACCCAGATCAGGGTCTACATATTTTAATAAACTTGAGAAACCTAGATCTGTGGGATACGGGCATGAGAGACTGCCAGTGGCTAGACATCGTGAGGCTTGGTGGCAGCGGGCCCACTGCGTGTCTTGAAATGGCTCCACGTTGACTGGATTCCATCTGTCTGAGAGGTGGTGTCATTTGCAGAAGTCTGCCGTCTCCAATTACAGCTTATGAAAACGTGAGCTTATCATTCTAATTAGGTAGTATTGATTTGTTACAGTAGTATTGAGTTGGCAGTGCATGCATGGTGTGTTGTATATTTAACAATGAATGGTTTTAATGACTGAATGAGTGTTTCACTTGTGTGTGTTTGTGCCATCGGCTGGGCTAAGAAATCAAATTTATGCGAGTGTTTCTTTGTGGTGACAGTCAAATTTATCTTTTTATTGTGTATTCCTTCCGTCTGTTCAGGAGATCTTGTTGTTTGATTGCACACTTTCCCATCTAATCAGGTGCTTTTGGCGGTATTCCACATACTATTTATGCTGAATTCAACATAATATTTTTACTGTTATGTTTTAGCTCCATTTTATTCCAGTGTTACTATATTTTATTAAACTTTTTCCATGTACGCTAAGACCAAAGAGAAACAATTTCATCTCACTGTATGAGTCACTGCATCACAGAGCTGAAACGACAAAGCGCAGACAATTTTCATGCTTTAAAATTTTTTTCATAGCTATGAAACATCACTGCTGACTCTTGCCTGCCGCAGACTTGGAACAAACACACCTGAACAGTAAAGTCAGCGGCAATCAAACTTTTCCGGTATCTTGCAATGTGGCCAGCTGGATGTGCAAGTAATTTTAAAGGTGCATTCATTGTTAATACAGCAGCTCGACAAGAATAGTTAAAGGTTGTTGGTTTGCTTTTTGTTTTGTTTGCTGCTTGTTTTGTTTCATCTAGTTGGTTTGCTTTTGGTTTTACTTAACCAGTTTTCATCTAGGGTAACCGTGGGCCAAAGGACACTAGAAATGGCAGTTGATGGTATTTGTAGTTTTTCGTTTTTGTGCCAGAAAAATCCCACTGCTGTCAAATTGTTGTAGGAGGGGGTACATGGTTTTGTGCTTTTTGTTTTGTAATTATTCCTTTTAAGGGGGGTTTGACTATTTGTTTCACACACTGAGCAATTTTTAGATTGTGTTACAAATGGCTTAAAAGTTGTCAGATGTACTGTGATTAAAAGAATGAACAAATGCTGTAAAATGTCATTGGTGCACTTTATAAACGAACAGTTTAGACGACTGAACAATACGGCGCAGCAGGAAAGAAACAGTAGAAATAGTGGCCAGAACAGGCCAAACAAAACACCTCAGTGGAACTCAATGGAGAACCAAGTTGAAGCAAAAAGGCAATCAGGTTGGTGTCAGCCAATATTTAAGGTTGTGTTATCAGTATCGGTAATTGGTATTGAGGGATCCCTAGTTTAAAGCATGGGCAGCCTGATTTAAATATAGTCTGAAAGCTGCACTTCTAGTTTAAGGAGCATTGGTTGAATGATTTGGGTAGTTGACTGGCCATGGGTACAAATTGAATCCCCGTACCAAGTCTTAATGAAATACCATCGGCATCATTTTGTTGAAAGTCTGCAGCACGTTGTTGAGAAACCATGAATGATTAGTCCTTGTGTTAAGTGATAGCAGTTGACTCAAAGCACGTAATGTGGTCACAAGCCTCCAATGTCTTATCACAACTCAGTCGCCCTGTGATGTGACTTTGGTGGCTTGTTGGTGTTCCACAGCCGCACAACATGTTTTTCTTGGGCAGTTTCTGCACAAAGGAAATAGAATCTGTTTATTTTGTTTTTATTGAAATTTTACTGAATTTTACATCAGTGGAGCCCAGAGGAGAACAGATCATGTGTCTGTGACGTTCATTTTGCAATGCCGGAAACGAAGCAACGTCATGTCATATGGCTGTGAAATCTGTGTGGCTGTTTGCAGAGATACTTTTACAACCACTGGTTCTCTTCTAAGCAATGAGTATGTTTATGAAATGGTCCATGCATCGTCCAGACCCTGCTGGCAGGCATGTTTCCATGAATTGAATAAGTTCCTTCTCCTTCTGTTTTACACTCCTCATTTCTTGGTTGGACTGATGAGGGCTCATGGATCATGATTTTATTGAAGTGTGGACTTTTTTTTTTTTTTTTCTTAATTTTTTTCATACTTTGTTGTCATGAAGTCCCTGTTCATATTGATTGTGTGTGTGTGTCTGTATTTGCTGTTGTGTTAGAGTTCCTCTCTGCTGTTTATCATTGGGTGCTGAGGATCTTGTAAGACCCTCTGCTTGCAAGCATAGGCAGTGTGTGGCTTTGTGGGTTAAAACTCTGTGCTCATATCTGGAAGGTTGGTTTGAATACCATAACTGAAGAGAAATCATTTTGCCGCTGACCCCAAGCTTTGTTCTCACCTGAATATGTGTCTGTGTCTCGTAGGAGAGCAACATAAGAAATATGATAACTAAAGATTTCCTATGTACCTGTAGGGTGTAGTATAAAGAGAGTTTACTGTCTTAGCGTAGTTCCTTGAGGATTACTTTCAAGTTTTTGGTACAACAAAGTGTAGCTCACAATCGTATTGCCATCTACCACTGATTGTGGCTTAATTGAGTTAAGTCTGGGTATGTAAAATTTGCTTCATAGTACACCCTACTGGTCTTGTACAATTGCTAAAATTTCTTTTTCTCGTGGCGTTGGAAGAAAAAGCCGTTACTCTAAAAGAATAAATGTTAATTTACTCTTTCTGCTCATACATGACTATTAGCATGCCATTTCCTGACCTTTCTCATGCCTGCATTCTGCCCCCTTAGGTCACTGACTGGCTTGCAATTAAAAGCTATCGGGATTGCCTGTATTACTGTTGGCACATCATGGGCCAAATCAGTGGCTGTAGTAGGTGTGGTTAAATATGTGATGTAGCTCTCATATGGTGTCACATAGCATGATTGTGGATTCTAAGGCAAATGGGCCAGACGTCTGCAGTGTGACTGGGCTAAATTGGATTGTCTGAGTGGGAGCGCTTGTGTCCCGAAACCTCAGAGTCAGCATTGTGATGTCTGGCCCTCAGACACCCTGACTAGTGAATGTAGTGCCGCTGCTTTTGATGAGAGCACATTACCACCATGAAAATCTACCACCAGGCATGCAGCTGTATTGTGCGTCTATGACTCGATGCAGGATTTTAAGGGCCCAGCAGGGGTCAGTAGAAGCTGTAATGGGATTTGGGCTGGCTATTCATGGAGGCATGCTGGCATTCCCATACCAACCTGATTGCCCACTAGCTGATGGTGGATTCCTTTCTGGTTTGGGTATTTTTTTCATTTTATTTTAACATGGGTGAAATTCACCAAACTCAGCTTAATGTTGGAATGGACCAGAACATAACTGAATGAATCAATAGGAAACTACAGGAAAACTCTGCCCCATTGTTAGATGGGACTCATTAACACCTGCAGGCAATGTAGTTTCTAGGGCTGTTACTGGCTGTTTAAGAATCGATTATAGAGGAAAAATGGTGTTGAAATTTGTGTTGCGGGTTTGAAACGTGCCTCTGTAGAATCTTGTGCATAAATGCAGTTTGTGGTCCTCAGAGGTGTCTCATGTGAAATTATTTGTGTAGCAGTTGACTTGATTCTAAGCGCTATTTATGCTGCAAGATTCAAATTTTTATACAGCAGGATTGGAAGAAGTTAGCCTTTCTTAAATATGGCCGGGGTTTTCACTCATAAAAATGGGGTTGAACCTGTGACAGGCCTCCTCTTAGCATTGGCCTTGGCACTAACCTATCTTCCCCCCCCCCCCCAGGAGGTGCAGTGAGCCATGGGGGCATTTCTGGATAAGCCGAAGACGGAGAAGCACAACGCGCATGGTGCGGGTAATGGGCTGCGCTTTGGCCTGAGCAGCATGCAGGGCTGGCGTGTGGAGATGGAGGATGCCCATACAGCCGTGGTGGGCCTGCCGCAGGGCCTGTCCGACTGGTCCTTCTTTGCCGTGTACGACGGGCATGCCGGCTCGCGGGTGGCCAACTACTGTTCAAAGCACCTGCTGGAGCACATCACAGGCAGCGAGGGCTTCCGCGGTGCTGACCGGGCTGAGCCCACGGTGGAGGGTGTCAAGAGCGGCATCCGTGCCGGTTTCCTGAAGATTGACGAGTACATGCGCAGCTTCGCTGACCTCCGCAATGGCATGGACCGCAGTGGCTCCACGGCAGTGGCCGTGCTGGTGTCACCTGAGCACCTGTACTTCATCAATTGTGGAGACTCGCGGGCAGTACTCTACCGTGGCTCACATGTCTGCTTTTCCACGCTGGACCACAAGCCATGCAACCCACGTGAGAAGGAGCGCATCCAGAACGCCGGGGGCTCAGTCATGATCCAGCGGGTCAACGGCTCGCTGGCGGTCTCGCGTGCCCTGGGCGACTATGACTACAAGTGTGTGGATGGCAAAGGCCCCACGGAGCAGCTGGTGTCGCCAGAGCCTGAGGTGTTTGAGATCCCGCGCTCTGACGAGGACCAGTTTGTGGTGCTGGCCTGCGACGGCATCTGGGATGTCATGAGCAACGAGGAGCTCTGCGAGTTCGTCAGGTCGCGGCTAGAGGTCACCGACGACCTGGAGAAGGTCTGCAATGCCGTGGTGGACACTTGTTTGCACAAGGTACGTTGAGGGCTGGGATGAGAGTCCGGGTTTTTGGCGTTGGGTTTTTGGGAGGATGTGGGGCCGGGGGATTGGTTTTCACCTCAGGAGTCTGGGTGGTTCTTCATCCCTGGGCATGGAGAAAGATTAGTGTGTGAGGGTCAACTTTCAGGCAGTGGGTGGGATTGTGTGGTGAAGGGGCAGGGTTGGGGGGTTGGGCTGGGTACAGCCTGGCGTAGAAGCTTTCTCTGACATGCTTTGAGTGCTGACAACAAGCTGCTTGCATGCTTCTCTCGTGCTTTTTCCTGCTGCAGGTGCTGTGCTAGTTTGACCTTTTGTTTTCTGAAAGAAGCCCTCTGCAAGCAGACTTTTTGTGTAAACGTGGCAGCCAGGCTGTCTTTGTCATTCACCTGCACATTATCCTGATAAGAAAAGGATAGGCCCTTTAAGTGTGGTAATTTTCCTGTTGTCTCTCAGGAAGCAAGAGGATCTGTAGTAGGGAGGAGTAAAGAACAGATACTTAATGTTCCTCGTCCTCTTTTCAGTCTCTCTCCTCTACTTGTTCCCCGAGCTGCGGCTAGGCCGATGGAAAAAAAAAAAAAAGGGCGTTTGGTTCCATTTTTAGAACATGTGAGACATTCTCGCCTAAGATATACACAGGGGGCTTGAGCTGCAGTCTCCAACAGGTGCTCCACCCGGGGATAGCGGTTGGTGCCGTACAAAGTCTCATAATTGCTCAGAAGGTTATCGGTTCGACTCCCAGGAGAGATGCCTGCTGTCATAACCGTAGCTGTCATAGTAAAGGAACGTCAAGCTGTTGCGGGAAATGCTGTGTAATAAAATATTTTCACGACCATGTGTGAAGCCCCCTCCCCCTAGGAGGTGGGGCCAGTCCGACAGTCGGTGTATTTCCCCTTTGTTGAACTCTGCCTCTCTGTGCCGTTCCAGGGAAGCCGGGACAACATGAGCGTTGTGTTGGTGTGTTTGCCTAATGCCCCAAAGGTGTCGGAGGAGGCAGTCAAGAGGGACGCCGAGCTGGACAAATACCTGGAGTCTCGCGTGGAAGGTTGGTGTCTGTCTGGCACTTGTGGCTCTGTGTCTTCTCCTTGTTCTCTCTTTCACGTTTCTGGTCCGTAGCACCGGCCTCGAGCTGACGCACTCATACACACCCACGCAGCCCTTCACACTCGCGTTCCTCACCGAGCTGGCAAGTCGACATGGCAGCCGTTTCTTTTGTGTTGGACAGAATGGGCTATGTTGACCTGCATCATGTGCCATGAACCGCGACCTGGACAGATCTTTTTTTTTTTTTTTTTTGCCCTTGGAAGACAAAAGCTTCGCTTGGGTATAATCTGATCACAGTAGGAGTAGCTTAGCAGTAACAGCTACACCCTGTCCCTCGATTCTATCTACCCCTGTCACTCAGAAGAGCCATGTGCCTGTTGTTCTGACCTACTTTTGCTCTGGCCCATGGCAGCTCTCCGTGAAAACTCGAGTCCGACAGTGTTGGTTTTTACACCCCAGCCCCCCCCCCCGGGCTTTTGAAACATCCTGGCAAGCTGGTACAAATTTTACAACATCCCTGGGTTATGTAAACTCTTCCCCTCGGCTCTGGCCAGGAGCGTCGGCCCAATGTTGCAGCAACGTTCCCGCCGGCCCGCGTGGTGTGCCAGAAGGGGCCGCCGCAGCTCCGTGGAAGAATGTGCTGGCGGAACATCGAGTTGGCTCCATTCCCGCCGTCACCTCGTACTCAGCCACAGGGTCTCCTCCTCCGGCCTCCTCTTCTCTCCGCGTCCCTGGCATGGGTGCCGCAGGGTGGGGGTGGTGGGCCCTCTAGCACAGGCCATTAATCAGCAGCACGTTGTCACAGTAAATTTGGTGATAAGTCACTTGATGGTTGGCGTGTCTGCCGGACTCATCAAGGAATTAGCCTGTTTTGGGACAGACGGATCACTGTTTCTCACGTTGATTTAAAAGTGCACAGGTCTGATGTGTGCGTTCATGGGTGTATGTTACTTGTGACCCTGCAAGAAGGTTTTCAGTCACGGTACAGCGGTTAATTCACAAAGGTGAGACAGCACCCTCTCTGTGATAGTCAGATAGGTGGTTTCGGCTGCGCCGGTGGCGTCATATGATCAGACTTGAATTTCAGCCCTGGTCACCGTGCCAGTGAGGGGCTCACTCATGCAGATGGGTCACACGCTATCCTCTCCCTGTCTCTTATTTTCCCCACCAAAAACAAACGTACAAGTGTTTTGACTGCCATCATTTTACATTTTTACACCTTACCTTTCTCCTGCACTGGCTGACTCCCTCATGCTGAAAGGATTCATTGGTAAATTAGTTGTATCTGCATGTCTCTCTGTTATTTTGTTCTATCCCGCAGAAATCATGGAGACCTCAGGGGAAGAGGGGGTTCCCGACCTGGTTCATGTCATGCGCAACCTTTCCACAGAGAACATCCCTAACCTTCCACCAGGGGGTGGCCTCGCTAGCAAGTATGAAGCCCCTCATCTCTCTGTGCTCATAGAATTCCAGCAAACCTCACACAAGGTTTAAATTACTACTTAAGCTGTGTACCAGCCCATTTAGCACGTTGAACAAATCCTAACCCAGTCGTTCACTTGTTAGTAGTCCTTAGTTTAGCGTGTTTCTGTTGATCCTCGAATCGGAGTGCTCATTACTTGTGGGGGGGTGTCACCACGGTGCTGTCCCTCTCTCTTTAGGCGCAGTGTCATTGAGGCCGTGTACAACAGGCTGAACCCTCACAGAGAAGAAGACGGGGTGAGTGCGGCATGAATCCTGACTATCACAAAAGCTTTCTTTTGGTTAAATAAATTGTGTTACCAACCCCTCCCCTGCCGCAAAACCCTCCCCCATCCCCGACACCATGAGACACGCATTCCAAAGTAAGTGCTGCTAGGCGGGCACGTTGACTGCAAGCCACGCTCTTAAGACTTTTGGTAACCCAACGCCCATCCAAATCAGCCCAAGTGTTTATGAAGGGAAGCGTGTGGCATGATGTCTGTCCCTCCTCTGCTTGGAGAAAATAGAGCAGGGTGTTGTGGGAAACATGCGGGGCGCTCCCTTGTGCTTCTATCCAGGAGCCCTGTGATGGGTCAGTATATGGCAGATCAGGGAGATGCCTATACATTGTGTAAATGGAGGGTGTTGGAGAGGGGTCGTTCTGAGCCAAGTCCCTACTGAGGAGCCGAATGTCTCTTGGGGAACGTTCAAGAGACCCCCCTCACCAAGTTTTCAGGCAAGATCTTAGTGGCCCTCTGTGCACATGCATGCTTTTTTTTTTTTTTTTTTTTTTTTTGCGCGTGTCTGAACATGCGTGATCTCAAGGGTGGTTCCTTGGAAGGGTGGAGAATAAGGGCGTTGGGCTCTCAGAGTGCCCTGGCGATACATAGCGACAGATGTCATCTGTGGTGTAGGCTGTCTGGAGTCTGTTTCCTGCAGGGTGGAATAATATCTGAGAGCACGTGTGCATGTGACCATCCCCTGCCATTTTCCGTGTAGCTTTGTTGCTCCTGGCAAGTGCGAAAGACTGGGTTAAATGGAGTCCTGTACCCATGCATGGAGTCTGATGACTGACAGATTCTGGTGAGGGCAGAGAGGGATATGATGCTGAGTGCTGGTATGAAATCTGTTTTGACAACGTCCACATGGCGTGAAGAAATGATCACTTTAAAGATGAGTGTCCTGTGAGGAATGTTTGATACTGGGACGCACTCCATGTACTTTAGCCGCGGCCTACAATAGCAACCCAGGTGTAGTCCTCACTCATCCTTTCTCATAGCCTCTGGCTAACTCGGTATTCAGTCTGTGATTAATGCAGCTTTCCCGTTTTGTTTAAGTTCACATGTCCGTACGCTACCCCCTCCAGACTGAGTATGCTGGAGCAGAATGTACAGTGGCTCTGTACGTTGTTTGCTTTGCTTGTGCTCTGTGATTGCATTCTGGGAGTAGGTATGCCTGTGTCAGGGTTTAAACAGTTTTGATCAAAGTGGATTTGCACAACGTAGAGCTATCATTAAGAATCGCTGGGTGTTTCTGAAAATCAGGCTTGGTCAGTCGCCATCCCTCTGCTCTCTAACCATTAGGTCTTTGTCTAGCAACAGATGAATGCTGAAAGGTGAGGTCAGTTGAGTTAAAGCAGTCAGGAGTGGAGGTGGGATAAGAGCCTGCTTAGGGGGCCTCAGTCAGAGGTAGTTTATCTTTGCTGTACGGTATCGCAGTCCTGAGCTTGTCACACTTTTAACTTTGTACTATCATCTTTCAAGGTCAACACATCCAAAGCAGTGACCTTTCACCTTTGCCACTCGTTAAGTTTGTTGACCTTTGGTGTCAACTGACAGGCCAACGGGTCTCTGTACACTTCTCATTGGCTAAGCACTCGGGTACAGCATATGCAACGTGAAGGCCCCGAATCCCCACACTAACAATCGGCGTGGGATTTAACTGATGGGAGCACCCGTTTAGCATGATACCTCTAAAATCTGGAGGCTCACCATGTCTGCTGTCAGCCTTCTGAAGCCGAACCCCCACCAAGGCGTGTAAAGCACACAGAGAGGGTTTCCTTGGTCCAGAGAACTGACTGGAAAATGATAGACAGAGGATGTCCATAAGCTTCACTTCATGCGAGCCTGGTGCTTCAGCTTTGCAGTGTTGTATCTGACAGCAGTTATTTCGTGCTTGGCACTTTCGTGAGTGCCCCTAAGTGCCTCTGACGAGGAAGTGGACGTTTTGACGTCTTTAAGGTCAAAAGCAGAAGCGGATGCAGGGAACATGTTGTGCAAGTATGTACAAAGTAGGGTTTCTAGAACTGCGTGGGTCTGACAGCGAAGCCTTCGGTCTCGGGTGGCTGGGGAAATGCCTGGTCTGCTCTGCTATGTGTTGTTACTCAGAGGTGTCCTCTTTCTGCCTGTGCTATTAAAAGTCTCTTTAGGGTACAGATCTGAGCCACATGGTTGGCTCCTGATGGCCGTTTGCTTATGAGCTGTGGTATACCTTACAGGATTATTCCGGGAGACAGCTACCTGAAGCCGTGAGAGTTTACACTTAAGCCCTCTAACGATATGGGAAATGGAAATAGTATTTCTGCATTGTATTGTAACCTGCATTGACACATACCTGTTGCATCTAAGGTTATTCCTTTGCGATTTGAACTGAAAATAGGTAGTAGCTTGGTTACAACAAATACTATGACGTCTTGTTGATTGAACATGAAAGTCACTCCAGCTAGCTGTATGAAATCATTATGCTGATACTCTTGCTTCAGGAAGCTGTGATGATTAACTACAGCAGAAGATTCCCACATAACATGAAAGTATAATTTTCCATGGCAGTAATACTGCTGCATGTTGGACCAACAGCGCACATTCAATTTCCCACATTTGTTAGTAGGTCGCGTTGTTTTCAGCGTGTAAACAAATCTGTTTTTGGGGATCCGGTAATGTTTTCACAGCGTGTGCTTCTGAAAGAGTGCTTGTCTAGGAAAAATACTGGGGTGATGAAGCGGAAAAAAGACAAGCAGAGACTCCTCAAAAGTATGGTTTCCTCATACTTGACAGAAGTGGCATCCTCAATACTCATTTACTTTTTGTGTGAAAGGTGAAGAGGTGTTCCCGGTCTGCGCCTCTGTGCGTGCGTGCGTGCGTGCGCGAGCGGACAAGCTTGGCAGGGTTCTCAGTCAGGCCCTGGGGTCCTCCTGTCCGGCCCCAGCTCTCCTCCGTCCTACACAATGTGTACTGCCTCCCAGGTGACCTCCTTCAGGACGGAGCTTCTCCGAGACGCCTACCACCTTTCAGTTCTCGGAGACGCTGCCTCTTTGAGCCTTTCCAGCCGCACCCGTCTCCCCCCTTTCCCCGCCCTCCTGCCGCTTGCTGTAGGTGTGCCGGCGGTCCGTTTAACCTGCTCTGTCCACTGACGCTGGGGTCTCGCATCAGGAGGTGGCGGAAGCAGCTGAGGGCAGCACAGACGTGCACCTGTTGGAGGCACTGCACCACTTCCGCGATAATCACAGGAGCGAGTGCAGGCACCTCCTGGAGGGGGTGCTCTCCACGTACTGCCTGCCCTGTGAGACTGGGGCCACCATGGGGCGCCGTGACCCCGATGCCGAGCTGCCCCCCTCACCTCCGCCGTCACCCGTCGGAGAGCTTGAGGAAGCGGACGTTGATCTTCCCAGGACCCCTACCCTGCCGTCACAGGACCTCTGACCTTGTGCACAACCCAAGTCTGGATCTGGCTGCAGGACCCCCCTAACCCCCACCCCAGCCCCTCGCTTCTAAGCTTGTGGTTTTGCTTGCCGTCTTGCTCCAGCGTGGCCCGTGATAAGGGCAGAAGAAAGTCTTGCCTAAATTTTCAGCGGGGAGCATTTTTCCTACACTTTTGGTGTCTGATTAAAAGGAAGAGGCCGACAGGAAGAACCAAGCATGCGTATGTGGGCCTCACTGCTACAGCTGTGCCGGAATGGAGTGGAGACCCAAGACTCTAAAGGCTGCTCGACAAAACCAGGGCCAAACATGAGCAGGACATGCAGGGTAGTTTGCATTGAAATTGTATTGAAAAGGAGCAGCAAGGCCAGCCGTGTAGCTTTAGCAGTTTGCCTCTGAGGATATCAGTGGCTCATTGGTATAGGATTTTAAAGAGCAATGTCTGATAAATGCAGCAGCTTCACACCGGTGTATCAACAAGATGAGGCCTGAAGCTTACAGAGTGAAGTGTTTTGGGGCAGTAGCCTAATTAACACCACCTGCTTATGTGTGTATGCAGTGTGACTGTCTGTTTCCCAAGTCTTGAGTGTTAGAACTGCATTATAGACAAGCCAGGCCATTTTTTGGAAGTGAGACGATACCGGCGATAACATATGACCATCTTAACTGGACTCTCTGGTTTGTGGTGTACACTTTTGATCGCCCTCTGCTGTATATCTGTGTCTGTGCTGCTTCTCTTGATTGACAGGCCTGAGTGCCAGTCGGGTGCAAGGACTGTCTCGCAAGTGATCCAGCGTGGTTGGGAATGAAAGTTATCCCCTTGGAATTCAGATATTTATTCTCTAACTATAGATGTATAGATAGTAATCAAAGGTCGAATAAGGACTCCAAGCATCCATTTTAGCCAGCTATCCCATATGTAAAGGCTTTGAATATAGTCAGTCCTGGAGTTGATGTAAAACTGCCTGTTCCCTGCAGGGTTTTCCAGACGCTGGTTCAGAAGAAACCTTTGAATCTCCCTCATTTCCACATGAAGCAATTTTTTCCTCTGCCAAAAAGACAGAGTGCTGAGTGCTGTTATCAGTGACAGAAACCATCATATTCCTAAAATGTTAAGTACTGGCTAAATTTGATGACTGTTTAGTTAGCTTACCCCCCCCATTTTCTGTGGAAGTGCCATGCAGAATCCTCATGGAAAAGTAGGTTTGAGCGTGGCTCTTGCCTTTCGAAAGTGCGGCCCCCTGATTGATAACAGCCTGTTTGGAGACCACCAAGATGACAAAATGAAGGGTAATTTTCCTAGTCGAATCTCCTGTAAATGTCAGAATATGCAGTAAGCCACTTTTTGGTGTTTTTACAGAAATACAAGGAAAAGCTTCATTTAACAGGAGGATACAGGAAAATGGGTCTGAAAAATATCACTTGTGAAGCTATTGCCCCCACCCCTCTTAAGCACAGCTTCTCCAGAGCCTCGGTCAGAGGTTTGAACTTTTTAGTAAGGGCATTTTCCTGGAGTCGGTGTGCGTGCTTTGGTCACGTTGAGCATTTCGACAAGTGGTACGCGTCCCAGGATTCAGTGGTAATGTGGTAATGGCATTGTGTGCACCATTCAGTCCTTTTGGATTCTCCACGGCTAATGCATGTGCTAATATTGCAGAGTCATAGTAAATGATGCATGACCAGTACATAGTTAGTGGACTACTGCTGGGGGATAAATCTGAGAATGGGTGTGTCAGCTTTATAAAGGAAGTACAGCTTGCATAGGATTCTGAATTACATGTAGGTGAACTTTTCAGTGCTTTCACACAAAAAAAAAAAAAAAAAAAACTTTCCTGCTCCCATCCACTGTGAGTAACGTTCTCGGTATGCTTCCATGCTGCTGTGAGAGCAAATAAAAGTCATTAAGCAGTCAGTGTCTTCGTCTTTTTATGTTTTGCTCTCGGCAGTTATTTCACTTGCTGTTCCGAGTACCTGGAAGAAAAAACTGAGAAATTAAAATCCGGCGTGGTCACGTGGCATTTGTCAGACAGATGAATGTGAAATGATGGCTTATTTGGGGAGGCCCTGATTACCATATCTGAGAGGGCAGGGTATAATTACATGTTCTTGACTGTGAACACGAGGCCATTGTGCATACATGGCCACACATGCGTGTTATGCTGTCCAATGCTAGTGCTGGTTTGATCAGAGTCACTCTTAAGTTACAGTGCAGGTGTATGAGCGGCCCAAGTTCTCGTAACATATGGTATAGTTATTTAACAGTAGTTTCCTCACGTTCATGCAAAAGGAAGCGTGTCAGCTTTGTAGCTTCTGCTCTGTGAAACTGGATCAAGGACTGTCTCGCAAGTGATCCAGCGTGGTTGGGAATGAAAGTTATCCCCTTGGAATTCAGATATTTATTCTCTA
>JAACJT020000093.1:206481-218652 GCA_009936485.2 Gymnarchus niloticus | reverse complement strand
CACCATGCATTGTTTTTTTTTTTTTTGTTTTATTACTGATTTTGCAGGGGTTGTGTTTGCGGCCAAACGAAGTTACGGGGTGGACCCTTGCCCCCCCCCCCCCCCCCCCCCCCCCCGCCCCCCCCAGTCCAAACCACACCCTGTCAGGCTTGGAGATGTTTCTCCTAGAAGATTTTTCCACTTTTTTGTTCTTGTCACAAACCTTTTATCCTGCTGTTGAGAGAAGAAAAACGTATATAAATATATAAATATATATACAGATATATATTTTTAAGTTCCCTTCATTTGTTTTTTTTTTTTCCTGTTGTGTCAGATGTCACCTACTGTGCTTGCTGTATAAAAAGTAAATAAAACTCACCAGAAACTGAGAATATTGAAACTATAGATACTGAA
Organism: Gymnarchus niloticus; assembly: GCA_009936485.2. Taxonomy (NCBI): domain Eukaryota; kingdom Metazoa; phylum Chordata; class Actinopteri; order Osteoglossiformes; family Gymnarchidae; genus Gymnarchus; species Gymnarchus niloticus. The sequence goes on along the minus strand of JAACJT020000093.1, from coordinate 218,259 downwards.
AGGCTGTGGGTGTGGAGAATCTTCCTGGAATTGGTGCTCACACGTGAGGACTTGGTTCTGGAACACTGAGATTTTCGGACAGATGAGTCTTTAACACCTACCCACCAGCCACTCGGGCTTTGTCCCAGTCCCCCCTCCTGTCTCTCTTCACGTTTGCAAGGCTGTGGTCTTGCATCAACTCACCTTTAATTTTTTTCCTCTTCTGATATTGTATAATTGTGATTGTTAAATGATTTTCTTTTCTAAAATTGATTTTTAAATGTTTGTTTTCTTGAAGATGCAGAGTATTGTGTCACATGGTTCTGTTTGTGATGTTCGGAAACAACAAAATTTTTGAAAAAAGAAAAAAACAGAACTAACAGTCAAAATAAAAATAAAAAATGCTTAAAGTCAGTTTTCCTCTCTAGTTCTTTTGGTGAATGAGCGACACGGTAAGGGAGTATTCTGTGACTCAGGCTGAATCATTTTCCTTTTTCCCTTGACCTGAGTGGTGACATGGTACAAAGACTGGTTGCCATATATCTGTTAGGTACTTGAATATCCTGTGTGTGGTTCTATTTTTGCAATAATATTGATTTCTATGAGAAGATTCTGAGCTGTGCATGTGTTGAGTTGGGGTTCGGCTGTTTAGAGAAACGACAGGATTGCTGATGCTGGGGTCGGGTGTCGAACAATGAATGTATTTCACCTATGCGACGTTGGATACGTGCTGTGGAGGCCTTGTAATGATTTCTGGTTTCTTTCCTATGTTAGTCTTGGTTCATGATGTCACTTGCCCTTGTGTGTAGTAGTAAAAAAAAAAAAAAAAGTTTCCACATGGATTATGTGAAATTGCCCTCCCCCCCTTTCCTTTTGTCTGATTTCCTCCCCCAGCCATATTCATAACTGTAGCATTTTGCTGGAACGCTTCCTGTGATAAGACAAAAGTAACCGATTGCAAACAAATGACTTTTTTTGTGCTTTCAGTGCCCATTGTCACTTACCCTTACAGTTTTTGTTTTGTATATCTACAATTATTGGTATATAGAATTATTTCAACAACATATTTTATTTATTCCTAGATTTTAGCCTTGTCAGTGAAAATTGCTGTAAATGAGAACAGGATGACATGATGTGTACGGGTGTATGTTCCGAATCTTATGGCTTGGTAAGGTCTGTGGTGGTACATGGGGCCCCCGTGTGCCCTGTTTCCCTGTGTGTTCACCTTAACTCCTTGTACTGATAGTTCCCAGTATGATATTGTGATGTTTCATACCATACAGTAAACATAATCACCTATTCTTCAATAAAGGATTGCTAAAGATGGCTGTCGTCATTCTGAATTATTCTTTTTCCGCGTTTTCAGTCTCTGCAGTGGGCCTCTATTGCTGCGCCATGGCCGTTGTTTGTTGGTTTCCATGTAATTACGCATGCAGCAGCTGCTAAGTGAAGTGCATTGAGTCATTAATGTCAGGCTGAAATCACGGAGGACAATCTCAATTCAAATGTTAAGATCACTCAAGGCGCTTCTTTCGTTACCGGGTATTTTTGGCGTGACGCTCTGGTCTTTTCGGCTGCTGTAAATCCATTAGAGTATTTCAGTAGAAATGCGAGGGTTAATGTTTTCAGCAAATAAGTCACATTATCCATTATCTCTGATTTGCTACCCACCGAATGAACTCAAATTCGGGATTTTTCTTTCGGACGACTTTCAAGTTTTCAAGTGCAGTTTGTTTTTTTTGTATTAGTCTCCATTTCACGTTTATCGAATGGCCCGATAGACGCCGAATTCCTGCACTAGTGCAGGAGTATGTTGTGCAAACTGATTCCTTAATTGATGATTGATTGATTGATTGATTTATTTGCAATCGTGGGTCATGTTAGTATGACGTCGGTTTTGTCACTGGTAGAAAAGTATATCCGGATCACCAGTACCTCCGATCAAGAAGTCAAACTGAAATTGAGAATGCGGGGAACTCGCGTGTCTGGCTGAGTTTCCAAGGCGGTGCACGGGAGAACTCGGGGTATGTGGAGCTCCATTCTCACAGAATGACGGTACAATAGAAAAAGAGGGAAATATTGTCCTTGTATCGGTGTTCTGCGGTAGACCTGACATCTCCTGTAAGCGTACCGCTTTACTTTTTTTTCTCTCCATTATTTAGTTATAGATTAGTATATCGATCAAGTCATTATAAAACTTCCCTTAAAAATAACCACTCATCAGCTTCTTCTTTGCTTTTCTTCCTCTTTCCCATCTTTATGAGACACGGGGAGTTAGGATGGTCACTTTGGTTCTTTGACCTCAGACGTTGCTCATATAAAATCCAGGCTAGCTAATAAAGTGTCTATACATAATTTGATGTACTTTATTAATTAACATGGAAGGCACGTTATGTAACTTACGAGATTAACATGTTTCTTGCTAATTGTTCAGCTCAAACACCTGAATTTCCGTCCGTTAACGTGGCTAACTGGAACTGCGGCTTAGAAGGCCGCGACGGAGTTATTGTGCATGTCGTAAGCACAATGTTAGCTAGGCGAGACCCCCCCATCCAGGGTGTCCTCCATATCCAGGGTCCCCAACCCCCATTATAGCACTAAGCGGTTTGGAAAACGGATGGGTAGTTAGGCAGGTACTCGACCCACTGTTTTTATTATGAAAGGCAAAAATATAACTTGAGCGCATTTATTATTAAGTATTCGTCCAGGGTGTATAGTAGGCGGACCAAGCTACCACGGAAAACATAAAGCGAATTCCCCTGATGAAATGTTCACACGAAGATGAGGTTAATAAGAACGCTCCCTGACACCACAGTAACTCGCCCGGTTGTATCTTCCCAAAGGCAGGTGGTTACGTTTGTCGTCCCGGCTGCGGTGAAGGATTCGGGAAGGCCGGTCACCGGCTTTCCGGCCCAACTGAACCCCTGCTTGCAATTATGAACAAACGCGTCCAACCGCTTCTCGGAGAGAAAAGAACTCCGTGTTTTTACTGACAATAAAGCTGCGTGTATTATCATGGTTAATTATCCGACATGAATGACGATAAGTAACTCTGTAAAACTACATGTCGATTAAAATGCATGACAACACGGCGGCGCCACCCCAAATGGCGTCCCTTAAATGACATCGCATGGCGTTTGTATTAAAACAGTTTTTGGTGATTATTTCAAAAATACTGGCGTAGATTTGATAAAAGGTAATTGGGCAAATTAGTTCTAATTTTTATACTATTTCAGGTAGTCAATTAACATATAGTTTTGAAAAGATTTATACCCTACTCTTGTATATTTGCAGGGGTGTGACTTCGGTTTGGAGGTTGGTAGGAAATTCTAAGAAAATTGCTTCCTTTATACGCGTGTGCAAGTTTGCAGGGATATGTTCAGCTTTCCTGAAAGTTGGTCGGGACGCGTTCCTTTCATGATTCAATTTTAATGCACAGCTATTACCTTGGTGTCAGGTATCAAGGGGCGGTGGATTGTACTCTGCACCCGTCCTCTCCCTTTAAAGCTCACGGTCGATGCCCGAACAATCACACTTTGTTCGCGTCAGTACGAGGCAGCCGCCACACCGGGGCCTTGACATTAACCTGCACGCAGGAGGAGACCCGTTCAGTTGGTGCAATGACTCGGGATGAGCCGAACGGCAACGCGATGGAGCTCCGGGAAGACGCTGACAACGCCGCCTTCCAGCTTGAGGAGTCCGTAGATGTGGAGCACGGCTGTGGCCCGGAGTCCACCTCGCAGAAGGAGGACCGGGACAGCAGCACATCCATGCAGCTCCAGCCCTACGCTGGCATGCCCAAAGAGATCCTGCTGCTATATTCCAGCCAGCCGTGCTACCGAGTGCCTCGGCAGATTCTCTTCTGGCTAACGATCATGTTAACCCTAGCCCTGCTCGCACTGACTATTACAGTAATCGCCCTGTCTCCGCGTTGTCTTACCTGGTGGCAATCATCCCCGGTCTACCAGATATACCCGCGCTCCTTCATGGACTCGGACAACGACGGCGTAGGAGACCTACGAGGTACAGGTTAATTCTGCAGCCTTCGTACTTCGCTGTAGAACCGTAGTTGCAGCGCGTAAAGGTTCTACCTGTTGAATAAATTAGACTTCTTTAAAATGGTAACACCACACCATTGTTTTGCAGTGTTCCTCAGTCATAAAAGTCTCTGCAATGTTTAAATTTTAGTGCCTTGCTGACTTTAAAGACATGCTCTGGAAGACTTAAGTTCTTTCTGCAAACAAACATGCTCAGGAAACCTGACCGTAATCCAAGTGGGAAAACTGCTAGACTCACTATGGCGTCAGAGAGCATTCACATAATGAACCCATGTTCACAACATACTGTTAAGTGTTGTCCTGCGGTGGGTCCTCGACACCCATAATTAATGACATCACGTTTGAGAGATGAGTATGTCTTCATTTTGTCACGTGTGTATTAAGGTATCAGGGAGAGACTGGACCACTTTGAGTACCTAAACATAAAGGCGATCTGGATTAGCCCCTTCTACAAATCCCCCATGAAGGACTTTGGATACGATGTGGAGGACTTCCGTGAGATTGACCCCCTCTTTGGGACGATGCAGGATTTCGAGGACCTCCTGGCTGCCATGCACGACAAAGGTGAGTGCCGGCTGTCTAGCGTTGCTTTGTGGACGCCAGTCCCAAAACTATGATTTCACCGTCCTGATTCCAATCTAGGACTGAAGCTGATAATGGACTACATTCCCAACCATACCAGTGACCGGCACCGTTGGTTCCAGCTCAGCCGGAACCGCACACAGAACTACGAAGATTATTATATTTGGACAAACTGCAGTAGAACCAAACCGCCCAATAACTGGGTGAGTGGAATGGTGTCACCACGGTTACAAGAGTACGGTCACATCTGTGCGGCGAAGCCTTACAAGTCATTGGCTGAATTGCCATGTGTTCTCAGGTGAGCATCTTTGGGAACTCGTCTTGGACCTACGACGAGGAGCGGGGTCAGTGTTACCTACATCAGTTCCTGAAGGAGCAACCTGACCTGAACTTCCGCAACCCCCGCGTTGTTGAAGAAATGAATGTATGCTCACCTCTCCCTTTTCCTTCTCGGTGAAGAGCTCTGAATGTCTTGTCACCCGCTTTGCTTCCATCACTGGGAAACGGTTGAGCGAGAGAGCTGTTGTGTACGACTTGGATGCACCTGACCCAAATCTCAAGACCTCAATGAGCTCCCGGGAACACGAGAGAACCGGCCACAAAGGCACTGTAATACTATCTGAGGCCTGGTGACTGTCTTTTCAGCTGCCCTTTCCCATGGGGGAATTATATCTGGCCTTTCAGAACATCAGACGACCCGGAATTACTTTAGTACTCTGATCCTGATGCTCTTATACTAGGAAATGTCCTGAACTACTGCAGCAAAACTAAGATTTTAAAGAGATACAGTTGAATATGGCAGAGGAACGATTATCATCTCCTCCTAAAGCACGAGGCCAAACGTAGATGGTTACAAGCAGGAGAGAAGGTTAGAATAACAGTGGGTAAGAGCACAAAGTGGAGATTTAAATCTATAATGTGTAACCACTTCCACTATAGTTATTAACTATATGGGGAAATCTACCATTGCGTATAACCTTCCCGAGCTTTTTACAACTTGGAAGTGAAAGTAAAGTCCAGGAGAGACAGAGATGCCTGGGGCATGGGATTCCAGCATTTCGGAAGGCTGCTGTTTCAAGGGGACGGTGCAAATGAGCCAGTCACGTCAAAGTAGAAGTTGAATGGCAGTGGGAGGAGGAACCAGTGACAGCAAAGCGGTGGAGCGACTTGGTGTCTGTCCACGCAAGGCAGCGTTTCTGTTGACATAATTTCTACAGTGGTCTGGGCTTGACACTCTTTTCTTTGACATCCAGGATATCCTCCGCTTCTGGTTGGAGAAGGGCGTTGACGGATTTCGCATGGATGCTGTGAAGCACATTCTGGAAGCTTCACACCTGAGGGATGAGCCACAGGTTGACCCTAAGCAGCCCCCTGTAAGACATGCCCCTCAAACGCAAAACTGGTATTTCTCCTCACATCTGAGAGTGCACTGGGGGTGACTTGGGGTCAGTCTCTCTAGACTTTAGCTAGCATCACAAATGCACAGATGATTACGTGTCATTGTTCAAATCAGCGCAATGTTGTTTGTTATCCGTTTTACTTGCTACATGGTAACTCATAGTAATAGCAATGGATGTCTGAAATGTGTCGTTTGTATTACATGCTGTTTTTAATTTGCCTGTGGGAGCTTTATCCATTGTCCTAAAGGTATGTAAGACACCTGACTCCAAACAGAAGATATTTGTGCCTTGTTGATTTCCCAGAGGTGCTCGGGGGAGGGGGCACGCTCCCGGCACTAACTGAAAAGGGATTATTTGGGGCATTTTTCTCAGGATTTGGCAACAGTGCTCCTGATATCCTAATCCTAGACAATAACATGATGTCTGAGAGAACCGGAGGTCTCTTGACAAGCCTCTTTCTTGCACCCCCCACCCCTACCGCCAAGGAAACCGTTGACACAGAATTTGAGCTGTACCACGACTATACAACTTCGCAGCCGGGTCTCCATGACATCATACGAGGGTGGCGGGTGGAGATGGACAAATACAGTCGGGAGCCAGGCCGATACAGGTTAGACTCGTGATCTCAACACCCCAGTTACCAGAGCAAGTACAGCTGAATCTGATTTTTTTTTTTTTTTTTTTTTTTTCCCCAAATGTGGTCTGTTCCGTTTGTAGGGTCATGGTAGTGGAATCTTACGATTACGAGGAGATCGACAAGACCATGATGTACTATGGAACATCCTTCATCAAGGAAAGCGACTTCCCATTCAACTTCTACCTCCTGTACCTGCCTAACCACCTGTCTGGGCGAGGTGTCTTTGACCTGGTGAACCTGTGGATGTCCAACATGCCCAAAGGAAAGTGGCCCAACTGGGTGGTAGGTGACAAGATGGCTGCAGTTCACATCACACGCATAATAATCAGGAGTCAGAGGAGGTCTGTCCACGTGTTATGACAACATCTGGTCTTCTTGCGGCTAGGTTGGCAACCACGACAAGCCCCGCATCTCCTCCAGTGCGGGAGCGCAGTTCATGCGTGTCATCAACATGATGCTTCTTACGCTGCCTGGCACGCCCACCACCTACTATGGCGAGGAGATCGGAATGGAGAACATAAACGTGACCGAGATTCAGGATCCCTTTGGCAAATTCGATCCAGTAAGCGCTCTCACCCTGTCCCACTTCCTCCATGAACAACTCCTACAGTTCCGACATCCTCCAAAAGTTCATCAGCACCGCGCTCTCGCTGCTCGTCTTCTGCTACCACTTACCGGCTTTACTGTCATCGCTCTCAGAATGCCACCCGGGACCCCCAGAGGAGCCCAATGCAGTGGAGTCCAGCAGAATATGCCGGATTCAGCACCAATAAGACCTGGTTACCGGTGCATCCGGACTACGAGAGGGTCAACGTGCAGGTAAAAGAAGCAGCACTCTTTCTTAACATGGCAAACGGACAAATTCAGCAGCAAACCTGCTTCCTGTGAATTCATGTTTTTCGATTTGGCTTCCAGTTGCACCGGTGAGTCACACTGAGGTGGTCTTGAGGAGCTGGAGTGAATCTTTCCTTCCTTGTGCCTGTTCCTTGAGCTCTGCAACGCCTCCCCGGTTCTCCCCAGGTGCAGAAGGCTGAAAGCGGATCGGTACTTCGGCAGTATCGGGCTCTCAGCCTGCTCCGGGAGGCCGAACTGGCCCTGAAGCAAGGCTGGATGTGCTACGTGACGAGCGACGACGACGTCTTCGCTTTTGTGCGCGAGCTGGACGGCTTGTCGCGGGCCTTCCTGGTGGTGCTCAACTTCGGCGGTGACGCCGTCACCGACCTCTCCTGGGTGGCCGAGCTGCCAGACGAGCTGACGGTGCACATGAGCACACTCTCCGGCGAGCGGGGGGGCAGCCGGCGGAAGGGCCACGTGGAGACGACCGGAGGGGAGGGCCTGCTGATGGAGTACTCTACCATGTGGCGCCTCCATTCCAACCCCACCTTCAAGTGCTTCGTCTCGGAGAAGGCCTGCTACCTCAGCCAGCTGGGAATTCTCTACAAATGCTAACTGACTCCTGCATGGCAGGAAGCGGAGCATGAGCCGGGCTTCTTATCCCCCTGTATCGCACTTTGATTAACTGATTATTTTAGAATAAAAACTCCCCCGTCTTACCTCCTGCTATCCTACTTGTCTACCGCGCATTAAAAAGACACATTTCGCCTCATGGGGCGTCCCTCCACGGTCTGCTTCCATGAAGTGTCATCACCTCATCAGAAAACAGGCAGGCGGGTTGATGCTCGTTCACAAGCAGAACTCTGCTCGTCGTCGGTGGCAGCTGTGCAGACGTAATCAGCCTACATGCATCAATTAAAGCACAGGTGTTCCGAGGTCCAGGTTCTCCTGACTCTGCGTGGTCTTTCTTCCCGACGAGGGTTCTGTTGGTGCTGCCTTATTCGTTCACTGGTGGGTAGGTAAAAGCATGCACTCTCATACCAGGAACCTTTTCTTTTCATTATGCATTCCTCTTTTATTAGCACTTGCTTACTCCCCCGTAAGGGCAAGTTCAGTCAAACGATGCTACAGGAAGTTGTCCGTGAAGCACGTTGCTCACGTGCTGCCCGCTATCTGTCCTCGTGTCTGTTGATGCCACACTCTAGACCCAGCTCCCCATACAGGAAAGCAAGCTGCCTGGCAGTCTGGGGGAGGGACAGGGGGAGGAATTACATTTGTGACGATGGTCCACGTAACACGGCCTTAAAAAAACATGCTGAATAAGATGGTGTCTGTTTTTCTGGTCATTATCTACCTCATTCAGTGACGCGTCCCAATCATCTGGCCCAAAATGGTCTCCTCCAGGCTGCAAGTCCAGAATTACGGTTGGTGGCTGTTCCAGGTCTAGAAACAAAACAGAGCCACACGTCCTGTGATCACTTTTACTATACTGACTGTTTGATTTGTCTACAAATTGTGCAGTTTTATACACTCCATTTAAATGTAGTTATTTCACATTTTTTTGCAGTTCAGATGAAATATCCAAAGGTCTAACAGCCGGATCCAACATCTGCTTCCTCAAAAGCTTTTCCTTTAATGTGATCTAAATGGGTCCCAGTCATCTCTAAGTCAAGGCGGACAAGCAAGTCGGAAAGCCATCTAACAGAATCGCTAAAAAAAAAAAAAAAATCTAAGTCATCTTTGTGTAGCTTAGAAGCTGGTCAAAGTTAAACTCGCAGTAAGCTTTACAAGCTTCCTTCACCTTGAGAGTACGAGTGGTATGTTTCCTTATCTTTTTTCCTGATAACATTTAAATGGCCCCTGGACTGAGGTGGGGGGTGGTGTTATTGAAGGAGAGTCTTTCTATGAAGGGCAGAAGCTTTCACTGGTGTGGTGTTTTAGGTGTGATCTGTTGACACTGGAACAGATGACATTACAGAAAAAGACTGAGCTGAGACCTGCAGGAAGGTCTAGCAGCCGGTCACAGGTGTATGCCAAATCTGCTTTACCGTGAAACATCTGGCCAAAAAGCAGCCTCTGACCTCTCCCGCACCCGTCGAGGTGTAATGTACGTGGGGTCTGACAGCGACGCAGTGCCTTACCTCCTGTGGCGGGTCTGCCGACGTGCGCGCGCACGGCTGCCATCAGCCGCCCTGCGTATTTCAGAACCCCCTCTAGAGGGACCCTCCCGTCACACTCGTAGGCTGTGATCAGTGCAGGTGGGTACCTCTGCGTGGAAGAAAGGACGTGTGTCCGAGATTGAGCTCGACACACCGCCCAACGGGTGAATGGTCAACAATCTAAGCTACAGAAAAGGCAGAACCCACTGCCCTGGGCTAGATAAGCAGCTAGAAGCGAGACAGCAGTATGGATAGACTGATATTCAGATTATTATGATGCTGTCTTTTGTCAGTAATGCTTACTGTGAGACTCTAGGGAGCTCACCTGTGGCTGGATGTTGTGACAGGGGCAGTAGGAGGCCACATTTTCCCACTGCTGGGCATCAGCCAGGGGGTTGCCCCACTCGCCCCTCTCCTCTACAGTCAGGGGCAAACTGGGGTCCTGCATGGTGCCCAGGACGTCCAGAAAAGGAGCCTGCAGAGAACCATGACTGTAAATCCGTCGCTGCTCATGGATACGCTCCACTAATCACCGTCCGTGTACCCCTAGGCGGGGCCCACACGGGCCTCACCTGTAGGCTAAGTGTTCGCAGCAGCTCGGGATGCCGATTACATAGCGCCCCCGCAAGGACGGCTCCCGCACTGCGAGCGGAAAGGTTGGCCAGCGTGGGTTGGGATACACCCAGCTCAAAGAGGTGTCGGATGCAGGCAGCCAGGTCCTCCAGGCCCTTGTGCTTTCGTAGGAAACTGCCTGCCCGATGCCAGCCCAGGCCCCTCTCCCCTCCGCCCCTGCAGGGTCCAAACACACAGGGACAGTGTGATAGATTACCTACAATGCGTGCTTCCCCCTGTACCATTACCGGACAGACAAATTAATTTATTCCATCCATCCATCCATCTTCTAAACCGCTTATCTGTAAGGGTCGTGGGGAAGCTGGAGCCAATCCCAGCCAACTTTGGGCGAAACGCCAAATTAATTTATGATTCCTATTAATGCTAATTAGTTTAACTTTATCAGGTAAATCAAAATACACAACAATGTGACTACAACACTTTACACTAGTCACTATTTAAATATTTTATACGTAGTTATAATCAAAGTAACACTTTAAATACACCACGAATACATCTGTGTATTTAATGATATACAATCATTAAATATGTACAGTTTATAGCCGTATTGGATGTTTTGAATATGGTCCCAGTTAAAAGGCCTTTTGAGTTTTATAACGTGATATGTTGGCTTCACAGTTCATTTTTAGGTAGTAAAACACCATCAGATGCATTGGCACTCTGTCCTGAGGCCCAAGGCATACTGAGAGTTATAGTACCTAACATGGCAGTAGGCCAGGACCCAACCGTCCTCTAGCAGCAGCCGCTTCTCAGGGCTGAAGGCCATGTGCAGGTGCAGGCCGTAGGCACCGTATACGTGCAGCAGCAGTGGCGCCCCCTTCAGGTCACCCCAGGGAGCGCTGTGAAACACTGTCACTGGGACCAGTGTGCCATCCTAGAGATGGAGGGAAATAAGACTGGACATGAGCTAGAAGTGTGACAAATTGCACATTCTCCACAAACTACAGTTTAGCATATTTATGCCACTGGTTAACTCTAGCAGAACATAACAGACACCTTTCTTAAGGACACAGCTGTGCCTTCATGGTTTCCACTGACTAACGTGGAAGGAAATTTATACACGACTCTATCTTATATTTTATACAGTGTAGTAGCTTGGATTTCTATACATTGTTTTTCCATGGATTTTATACTTTGTACTGGCACGGGTTTTTATGCTTTGCATTAGCAGCTTCAATATTGCTGATGTGTGCTTTTCAGAGAGGATGTCAGACACTGCTGTTGCCAGAGATACAGACACAGATGATTAATTAGAGAACCCTTTAGTGCCGTGTAGAGGAAGGATGAAAGAAGTTGAAATATCCGTTAATGTGAACAGAGCAGGATCACAGCAAGGTCAATGAGCTCATTTACACATTCCTATGATGTTCAAAGAAATCTTATAATGTTTAAACAGAAAGCTTGTGTAAACTGGTTAGGTGTTGTTGTTTAGTCACTCAGTCGTGTCCGACTCTTCGCGACTCCATGGACCACAGCACGCCAGGCCGCCCTGTCCT
>JAACJT020000093.1:188474-206381 GCA_009936485.2 Gymnarchus niloticus | reverse complement strand
GAATATAAACTGATCTTTTCCAATCTAGTGGCCACTGTTGAGTTTTCCATATTTGCTGACATATTGAGTGGAGTACTGGTTAGGTACAGATTGTGAATTTACATGGTGTCCAAAAGCGAGCTGACAAAAGTTACTTCAAGGCTGAGTAAACAGCCTGTTTAGAAAAGGTTAAATTCCTTTTAATTAGCCTGTGAGAATAAAAGTTTAGCCCCTAGGCCTGTTTTGATAAGGTCAGATATCTTTTAAATGAGCCTGTTAAAATGAAGGTACAGCCCCAAGCAATGGCAATTAACCAATGAGCTGGCAACTGCAGGTGTGAGGCTAAAGGTGCAAAATGGTACATAAACTGACGTAATCCTTTGCTATGGGGGATCTCTTCTCGACTGGCAGAGACCCCCCCCCCCCGTGCACTTGGTGTGACTGAATAAGTGTCTCTATAACTAATTTCTTACAGTCTTTTGCTTCCACGCCAATTAGAGAGAAATTACAAGTGGCTGCACTGATTACTCTGGTTTGCTTCCGTAACGTGATGGGATGGACAACACTGTGCTGAGAGGCACACACACAGTGGGTGGGGACAGATGGTCACCTGACACCCCCCACGATACAAACCAGCACTTGACTTTCTGGGTACTTGATGGCTCTTGGCACAGAGGAACATCCCTCAATGTCACATGACTATAAGCTGTATTCATGCTTGAGAGACTGTCAGTTGGGAATGGTGGGCAATGTATGCGATCCAGCTGGCGTACCTGGCTGGGGGCGTCCAGCCGAGTGATACAGTGGTCTGGGAGGTGGGGTCCAGTGGTGTCCTTTTCCACATACAGCTGCCACCCCTTCAGGCTGTATGAGAACTGGAGGGGTGGGTTCACCGGGGAGGAGAGGCTGAACTGGAACGTCTCACTGTCCAGTCCCAGGCTGGGGCGGGTCTCGAACTCACAGGCCCATAGGGGGAGCTCACCAGCAAATGACCATTAAAGGAAACAATTCAAAAGACCTTCCACATGCCCCTCGTGAGAATTTTAAATGATAAGTAAGAATCAAACACAATACAATCAACCAATGAACTGTGAGCTAAAATGGCCTACCCACTCCTACTGCCACAGTAAAATGTACACAGCATATATTAGTGCATTTCTATCAGGTCTTGTTATTTTAGCAACAGCAAATAAAGTGGCTGAAATTATGTCACTATAATACAAAAACAGTCGATAATAAGTAACATGACAGAGCAGTTAAATCCCTTTCTCAGTGAAAGAGGATTGTATAAACTTTAAATGTAACATCACAGATAAAGTTTCATCGCCTGGATACATTTCTGCTCTGGCACTGAAATGGCTGTTTGCGAAGCGAGGGGATCAGAGGTCACCACCCATTGGTGGTCGTTAACAGCACAAATGTTCACTGTTTATCATCTCAGTAAATGTGTGTCTTCGACAAAAATCTCACGCTGAGTTTACGGAAATCACTACGGCAACACATTTTTTCCGTCTTCGGATGTGGCCATGAAGCCACCACCGATACTGGGGGGGTGTTCTCACTTGTGCTCTGACCTGAGTGGTGGTGGTCAAATACATAGGATCAAATACAATCGCGGTACTTTATTCATCTCCGGGGGGAAACTGGGTCATTACCAGGCATCCCATCTTGTTCTCCATAAGAGACACAGGCACACGTATGGAGACATTGGTCAAAACGTTAGAACGCTACACTCTTACCTGCAGAGTGAAGACTTGGTGGGGGTCTGCCAGCGGGACTATGTGCAGCCCCAGTGGGCCACTGGGGGTACGGACAGCTAGAATGCAGTGGTCATGGAGCACCTCCATGTCCCTCAGGCCTGTCCCGGCAGCAGGGGTGAACACGGGCACCCAATTCTCCATGCGCGGCGAGGCCAGGGGAGCTCTCACCACCTTGGGACCCAAAAAACCATTCAGAAGGCGCCTCAGCAGCGCACCTAACACAGCTGTGCCAGTGAGTATGGAAACACTGGTCACAGTAATCATTAGGAGACTCTAGCGTCTCAGTATTTCAGTGTCAGGTTTTATTGTTAACATGTGAACATTGTGAAATCCGTATGCCACAGTGGCAGAGCGGTGGACAGGAAAGGGCAGGGCCATACAGGTCAGCCGATAAGACGATACAGAAAATCAACCAAAAAGAGTATTAAATTAAGCCATGGGTATATGACATTTTTATACTTACTCGTGTACAAATCAAATCTTCACAACCATTGAGCTGCGAAGGCCACTCAAGCAGATAAGTTGACCATTGACAGAATTTGGGAAATTTGGGTGAAGGTTCTACAGGGGGCAGGACCACTACAGAGCGTGGAGCTTCTGTCTTGGGCTGAGCTTTTACAGATGGTAGCAGTCACCTGGTACTCGTGGCCTGGTGCCGTGCTGGCGAGAATGTACAGCTGTCTGTCCGAGTGTTCCACGTGATACAGCAGACCGGGGAGGCGTGGCTGGACGAGCTTGGGCTGTGTCAAGGGCGTGTCAGTCTCCACAAGCCACACCTCCGACATACTTTTGCTGCTGCAATTCAACGTCACCAATTTCCGGTCCCTGGTGCAGCTCACTTCCACAAAGAACCTTGTGGGCAGAAGGACACGGAGAACGTTGGGAAAAGCAGAAGGCTTCTGGGACAGAGCGACAGCCTGGAGCAAGCTGAAGACTCACTCGGGGTGCCGTTCCTCAAACACCAGGGTGGCCTGTGGGGTCTCTTCCCTCAAATCCAGGCGGAAGACCTGACGACTCCTGAGGTTCTCCATACGGGCAAAGAACAGGACGTCATCGGAGGCCCACTCTATGGACAGTGGGAAGACAAACACGAGAGTATGAGGTCAGGGACCAAAATTGCACCACACTTTATGGGGGGAGACCATACAGGACATACTTCCAGTATGACTGGAGACTCATTTCCGGAAGCAACCAAAATCCAACCTTTTAGCACTGACATTAGCAGAAATGTTCTGTCTTTCATATCTGACTTCATCTGATCAGCATCAGGTTGGACAAGAGAGTCTACAATGCAGTTTAATACTAATACTAAAAGCAATAATATTATTTACAATTTCTGTAAGGTTGATCTACTATTTGTTGGTAAAGTCAGACTTTAAATAGCATCAGACTTGCCCTCATTTTCATGCATTAGGTACTTTGGTCTAACCCTAAGCTCTTAAAAGGAAATCATCGGCTGCTTTTCCACTCTGACCGAAACTGAAGACGCCGTCGAGCTGCAGCAGCAGTCGGGGGAGGTCAGGAGGGTCTCCAAGCCGCAGCAAGAGGCACCTGGCTTCCTCTCTCCCTGGCTCCTTCACACTGGCAGCGAGGGTGCGCTCACCCGGTGCCAGGCGAACACGCTGTAGGCTCCCACCGCTCTGTGTCACCAGCACACCCTGCACATCCTGCTCACCTGATCACGTGTGCAGACACGGGTGTGAGTTGTCTTACAACTGTGTGACACTGTGCAAACAAAACATACCAAAAAAAATGCTCTTGCTAATCCTATTTCTTCTCGGTTCCTTTATTTCTGTTAGGGGATTTCAACACCGCAAGGACTGGCCATCATGAACATGGTTACGGGGCACCTGCCCACTCCCACCAAACAAGTGAATATTAGTTCTGTCATATTAGTTCTGGGTCCAGGTGGACCATACATGATGAAAGGTAACCAACCAATCAAATGCAGCATGGTTCCACGGTTGGGAGGGGCATCAGGGGGGCTTACCCTGTCCAATACCCACTCTGTAAATATTTCCTCCTTCTTCAAAGTATACATGGTGTTGTCCCCGAATCTAGATGGTACAGTACACAGTAGCAGCAAGTCAACAGTAACACTTGAAAGGGTTGTATCAATCCAGACTGAACACACCAACGCACCTCAATCGGGTGTGTTCAACATGGTGTTATGTTCTGAAATAGTGCAGGGTAGCAGTGCTACCTCACACCTCCAGGGATGGGGGTTCAAGTCCCACCTCCCCTCTGGGTTTTTGGAGTTTGTATGTTTGTCCTGTCTCTCAGGTTTCTTTCCGCAGTCCAAAGACATGCAGTTAGACTAACCGGTGTCTCTACGTTGCCCATAGTGAATTTGTGTATGCGTGCATAAATTTGCCCTGTGATGAACTGGCATCCCATTCAAGGTGTACCCCAGCAACATGCTTTATACTGCCAGGGATAGGCTCAAAGCTATGCACCCCTCCAACCCTGACTGAGATACTGTAATTGGTTAGAAGATGGATAGTTGGTTTGATTTGAACCATAGTGCATTTGACAGCTTCAGTGGAAACGATGGGAAAACTAACCACAGTGTTATCTGGAACTTCAGAAAACCTCTTGTATGCGGCTCTTAATTTCCTCTTGAAATATCGCTCTTGGTTCCCATACTTTTTCAATTGTTGATTAGAATGCTTCAGAAGTAAATCCAAAATTCCCTATAAAAATTTTAAAAACTTAAGTCATTTACTTGTGCTGTACAAGCTGCGTCAAGACAGAAAAAACAACAGGGTGAACTCAGGTCATCTGGTAAAATAAATCGCATAAATCAAAATTGCACGCGTTGTCCCAGTTTACCCTACTTAGCAGGCTAAAGAATATGGCACTGCTAGTGTCTGTTATTCGTCTGTGTCACGATTATGCATAGACATGTGAGTTATAAACTTGGTGAAAGAATGACTTTGGCAAAGCTGAGTCGCTTGAATGATCAGCCAGTCGCTGTGTGTCTTAGTTTATTATAATATCAGTAATCTCTGCGAATCATTGGTTTGTACAGGTCTCTGAGTACATCTGTAATACATTACACTGTTTAGATACAACTGCTACATACACGTCTGTCTTACCCCGCTGCCGTCACACCGCGCCCGCGTCTGAGAGAATGGCCAAAAATGTTTACTGCCGAGGTAGAGGAGTTTAAGACCGGGCCTCCCAGCGCCACATGCCAGAAAGCGCAACGTACAAGTTAAGATGGTCATGTCGCTGAGTGCCATATGTGAAAGAATACACGACAAGCCTGCTTCATTCTGAAAACCTGGCTTACATTTCAAGCGAAAGTCTTCAAGAATTAATGCGTATAATAACCCGCTATTGGATCGCTAGACATTTATTTTACATATATAGATAACTTTGAAAATCCAAAGCCACCATTCCCCGAAGCTGTAGTTCTCGTACATTAAAGTAATTAATTCATAGTACACACTTAAAATTGAATCACAAAGCTACGGAAGAGGCAGTCTGACGTGGGGAAGCGCCGTTCACTGTACGTGTGTCGTCAGGGGTACGTTCGGCGCGAATCGATGACGTCACCGCAAAGCATAAGTAATCGCTCCTCTGATCTACGCAAAGCCTCTTCGTATGCCACGTTCGATAATTCCGGAAATGAATTGCCTTTGTCTTTAAACTCCGAAGCCCGACGTAAGTGTACGGAAGTGGCATGCTTTCCACCGCTTTGCGCTATGCCACGGTCTACCCGGCCGCCGCCGATTCTAGCAGGCGTGTACCGTAGCGCCAACACTGATGAAGAGTGACGGATGAGAAGGTTATCACTGTGAAAACGACCTGATTTTTTTTTTCAGATTCCATCGACTTTGCCAAGTCGATATTTTGCAGACTATGGAGGGTAACCCAACAACAGGTGTTCCGGAGTTGTGCAAAAAGAAAGATTTGCCGGGATCGGTGGTGTCAAAGGCAATGGACAGCAATCACCAGTCAGGCAAGGATGAAGACTGTGGCACCGACGTGGCTCGGGCTCGGTGGACACTTCTCAGACAGGTGAAATACTTAAACGTCATCCTTATTAACGAGGGCCATGTATCTTATAGATGGAGAGACCCACGTAGACATGTGTCAAAAACGCTACACTGCTAGCCAGCTCGATCGCGGCGTATTAGCTAGTGCTGCCCATCTTCCCTCCCCCAGACATGCTGTCATCTGTCACCACCCCAAAGCACGCAGCCAGCTGCGCACGGCGACGAGTTTGACTACTATGAGAAACCTCTTTCAGGTTTTGTCTGCGCGTTTGACAGTTACTGACAAAACCTGTTGTGCTGATGCTGCCTGTCTGCGGAGCTAAAGGGTCAGGGCACAAATAGTGATGCGAGTAATTAAGAAGAGCGTAGGAAACAACAGGTAGACTTTAATGGCATTTGAAGTTGCTGCTACATCAGCAGCTGTTGCGATCTCCTTGCGTGTCCTGGTTTATGCTATGGAGTGAGGCCAGCTGCTGTTGCTTCGTCTCTCCGCTGCGCCACCGCCTTCATTATTCACCGCGGTGTAACGCAGTGCTACAGTCGGCGTAATCGTCGCTCGGGGAATCGGTCCCATACGTGGGAGCCAAGCGCGACGACCTGCAGATGTCTAAAAATGCCTGCCAAGCTGAACCTCCCAGTATCTCCTTTACTCGTAGCTGAAGTCTCCGCGAATACAGTACCCTGTCTACCCATGCGCATCCTTTACTCCTAGGGCATAAATTCGAGGAGGGGGGGAAACAAAGCATGGGATCATCCATGCTTCCATGATTCGTTATTCAAAGTATTTTTAGATCGTGTTGTGAGTGATTTAGCTCTTGTTTGGCTTGCTGAGTAGGTATAAATTTAAGCATCAGTGTGTTGTTTTTTTCAGTACATGTCCATGCAGATGGTGTAGTCTAGTTGCTCAAACCCAGGTTAGTTATTCAAATCCTGGTTGTTAAGGTAGCCTTGAGTCACGTTGCTCAGTAGCTGGTTTGATGTTCAGCTGTGGATAACCATGTCTATTACTTGATGGGTGTGGCAGAAGATGCTGCTTGGTTCAGGTGTGAGTGCGTCTAGACGGTTAAAGGGTCCTTCGATCACAGGTGCTGAAGAAGAAGCAGCTGAACAGTGAGGAGGTCCAGCAGGTGTCCGTTCGTCGGTTCTCTTCCTTCAACCTCTTTTCCAGGACTAAAGTCACAGATTCCCCACCTGACAGTCCCTCCTGTGGCAGCTGGGTTGAGTACAGAAGTGCCTCTTTCCCACAGTTCAGTGCCTTCCTCAGGTAGGCCATGCTGTTACGACAGGCCTAGTCACCCATGTCGTGTTGTGTGTCAAATAGCAGCTCTACCAATTCGTTCCCAACACCTTCAATGTGGTTCATTTAGTGTCCTCTCTATCTCCCTCTACTGGTGGTTTTCTCAAACATGCTCTGAAATGAGCTCTCTTCTCCTGTGGTTTTACAGCTCATCTCTGCCTTTGCTCGTGTTTTTCAGAGATAGCCTTGGACCCATCAGGGTGGACGAGGTCCTCAACAGTTTTGACAACACCGGAAATGTCTGTGAGTCTACCCCCCAACCCACTTCTGTCCACGTAGAAAGGAAAAACATTTGCATTGGAGGTGATACGAGTCCATTGTAAGCATCATTGTCTCGTTGTGGTAAATTAAAGTCACAGTTAAGTATCAATAATCCACTGGGTAGCAGAAAGAAGAGTGGAAAATCTTTCTGGCCGTAAGAGAGAACTCTGCCCTGAATAGGGACATTTTTCTTTGTTGTCATCCATCCAGCTATCCAACTTCTTATCCCGGTCAAGGTTTGTTGGTGGCGGATAATCTGCATGTTCCCAAACCCTGATATGCTAAACAGCCCAGAGGCCTTGTACTCAACACGTGGAGGCTTTCCCCATTGTACCCTAGGGTTGTTCCCCAAAAGGCTAGTTTGTCATTGATACCTTGGGCCATTTTGCAAAGTGCCATTTTTTGGGCTGTATTTAAGAAGTACAGCCAATAAATACTGGGGTCACCCCCTGCTGGTACCGTGAAATGCAGCACGGGATGAACACGGCTGGTCGACTAGGGCGATGTGCTGATTTCTGCGTTTCCTGTCACTCTTTGCATCGTTAGGTCATCTGGTTTCCGAGCCAAGCCCCCTGTCCCTCCATCACGTCATTTGTGAAAACATGACGAGCCCCAACTCTCATGACATATTCTTCTTTTGATGGGCCCAGTTTCTCTTTGGGTTTTGTTACTTTAGTTTACGTTGGGGACGGGATACAGCTGAGGTGAGTTCATCGGTCTGAAGCCAGCTTAAGCAGGAGTGTCCAAAGTTGTCCTGTTACAGAGCTGTTTGCTTCTTTAAGAGCATCATATTTGCAATCTCAAATTCAGGAGGTGTGGTTTTCTATGTCATGTTTTCTTTGCCGAGACATGCATTTGTGTTCCAAAAGTTTAGGCTGAAAGGCAGATGTTAAGGAGGGCTCTTGGTAAAGAGAAGCTGGTTTGGCTTTGTCCTCCTTCAGAAGGTTTTGGCTTGGTCTCATGAAGAGGAAGCGGGGTTTCCCCTTGCTTGGATTCCGGATTCTCAATCCCCTTCCCACCTCCCAGTGACCCCAGTAGATGCTTGACCAGGCTCTGACTCTTGGGCTCTTAGGTGGGAGGGAGATAAACCTCCGTGTTCTGGAGTGGATTGGCCTGTGTGAGGGGGAGTTTAGGTGAGGGGTCACTCCCCCCAGGCCTGTTTCCATTGGCGAGGTCAGTGTTGAGTCTTTCAAGCCCTCCTCTCAACCACCTAATTGATCTTACGCATTAGTAAGTCCAAACATTGGAGGATCGGCCGTGGGGGTGCGGGCAGGGGTGCCCATTGTAATTCTGTCCCCCCTGTTTCTTTGCCCCCTCCCTGCACATCCCAAATGCCCCTAATGACTGTACAAGCAGAAACTCAGCTCACTCTGTTTTTCCCAAGCTGTTCTTAAATAATGTTCCGTAGCTCTCTGTGGATTAGAGCGTCGAGGCGCCCGGATTAAGGTAATCCACACTCCAGAGGTCAGCCTCCGGGAGCCTGCGAGGCTGTCCTGGCCCGGTGTTCGGGGAGGCGGGGAGCAAGCGTTTCTGGATTTAGCTGGCCTGGTACCCCCGGCAGATCAGAACCATACCATCTGTGGGGGTGCTGTCTGCAGAAGTTTAACACTGGTTTGAATTGAGTCTCTTTGTTTTGGTCACTTTGGGGTTTTTCAAGTCACATTGTTGGCTGTGCTTTAGGAATTCCCACTGTGTGTTCCTCTGAGACCTCACAGCAGAAAAGCTCCTCAGGAAAGTATCTGACTTGCTTATGGTTCTGTTCTTTTTTTTTTTTTTTTTTTTTCCTCTTTCCCACTGAAGTATTATTTGGTCAATCCGTGTTTAGTCTGGATACAGAATGGTAGACTTTTTTTTTTTTGTGAAAACTCTGGTGAATTTTCTGTATTAGTGTGTTTTAGATGAAGTGTTTGAAGAAACATGTGGCAAAGAAACTGGGAAAACAGAATTTTTCCCTCTGGTTTTGTGTTATGGTTTTTCAATGAGGGTTACCAGAAAACACAGCACACGTCTGCCTGTTCCCACTTCTGCCACCAGAGGCACCGGTGGCTCACTGTGGTTTTGCTTTGCGCTGCCTGATCAGACCTTGACAGTGGGTCCTTCCAGTGGTCTACAATTGAATTTTGCGAGATGGGGCCCCCTCACTCTGCCTTCTGTTTGCATCATTAATTATGCAAATTTTGAACTCCTTGATTCTACATTTATATCCTGTTCAACAATTGGCTTTCCCCAAGAGCCATGGGAGATCTCGGAACCGAACATCTGTCAGTCGCTGATTCCTAACTTTTGTAATGGCGATAGTTTATTAGTGGTCTGCAGTGACATTCCAGGCACAAACCATGAGTCTTTCCTGGGGTGGGAGAGAAGTCAGGAGCTGATTGGGCTATGACGTGTAGATCTCAAGCAATAGATGTTTTTTGCATTCTGAGTTTCGTTTTGAAATTTGGTTCTTGTTGTTTTTAGTTTGGATCTTTGGAATGAACCAGTCCCAATGAGGGGGAAATTTGTCTGCATCTGGCCACCGCAGCAGATGGGGCAGACGGCCCACACAGCCTCACACCGAGGGTCTGGGAAGAGGGCAGCGCCTGCAGCGACGGCGCGGAATGACGCAGGAAAGCCAGCCATGGGTTGACGTTCGATCTGAACATGACGTTTCGCGATGTCGGCTGAGAAGCTTGCTGAACACCCCATTGGAGGATAATGTAGGCTGTTCTCTCGGGTCTGGATTTAGGGTCATTTATTTTGGCCTAGGACTACTTGACACCCACCTGTCCACGAAGCAGGAAAATGGCCAGGTGGTCTTTAGTTCTCGTAACCGTGTCTTTCGTGTTGATGTTTGGCTTTCAAGGTGTTAATGGAGATTTTTAATAAAGCGGGGGGGGGAGTCCTGTCCTGTCCTCTGATTTAATTGAAAGTAATTGGTTGCCCCCCAGTCCCTGGCTCAACGGCTATTGTTTATTGTGTAGTCCAGTCTTTACAGAATCAGTGCAGCGTCCTAAAAAAATCCCCCCCCCTCCCTTCCCCCTGCAATCTCTACCTCAGGCTGTGATCTCGGGGGGGGGTGATCGCATAGCTTGGTTACACTGTGGAAGTAAATGACCAGTGAAAGGAATGCCCAGGCATCCTGGGGGCAGGGAAGTACCCGAGTAGGCCGGTGAGCCGGGATTAGGCAGGAAATGAGGTTCCTCGGCGGGTGAATCGGACCCTGCATTGTGAGCACGGTAATACTGTGGTAATTAGACATATTTGAGCAGCCTTGCCCCCCCCCCCCGCGCACACACACCCTTTCTTCTGTTGCAAACATGGGTTTCTGTTAGGAAGTAGCAGGAAAATGGAGTGACATGAACCAGGACCTCCCACTCGAGTAGCTGTGCCTTTACTTAATTACTTTTTATCTCTCGCTTTACCAACACCTGTTACAGGCGTTCCATCCCATGATGACCTCAACCTGTAGGTATCACTGGACATGTAGCTGCAGTCTGCAGTTTATCCTCTGAGCAAGTTATCCAGGGCACCAATACCATTTATTTAGATAACTAGAGATGGCGGCTAGGAGAGGCCACTGGCTCCCCCTCCCCCTGCTGCTTGTGGTGGTGACTCTAAGGGCTGCCGCACTTGGAGGGTTTGGAAGAAACCAACTTGGAATTTGTGTGTGGGAGGGGGGGGGTGGGTGTAAAACGGTGACACGACTGGAAACTGGTCGGAAAGGCTAAAAGGTGCCTGCATGCAATTATATGAAAGGAAGGTTCTAGACTTGGAATGAAATTTTAAGATAACTAAAGGATGGGCGGTCGATGAAAAAGGTGGGAGAGAAACAGGGAAGCTGGCTGAAAGAACCGGACCGGATTGGTCCGAGGGAATAGCTTCAAAGCCATCGTGAGCTGGCTATATGGAGAAAGAAACTCAAGAAGAACAGCAGATGACGGCTGGACAAACGGCGAACACTTCCCCAGGCCCTAGCGGGATTCAGGCGCACGAAAGCACAGCCGCTGCAAGCGAGGCAGAATTACCCCCGAACGTGGCAATAATGAGGGCAGGTCTCCATGTTTGTTTTCCCGCTCCAGGGCCCTCTGCACACACCCATTAGCGGTATAAGTGATTAGCATGCAGTGGTTAATTCGCGTCTCTCTCGGCAGTGTGCCACGTGAGTCGTCTTGTGATGTCCCATTGGACCCCACCCCCTCCCACGCAAGGGATGGAACGCCTCGCCTGTCACCCACGGAGCCTTCTGCCGCCACTTTGCCTAGCAACAGCCAAATAGTGTGCTCACCAGCCCTAATGCACTTGATGATATTTTAAAACAAATACGCCGTTTACCTGATTAGTGTCTTTGTTTGGAGCATGGCCCGAGAAAGGCCTCCTACCATTTTGAGGCCCCCACCCACTCCCAAATGCCTCTTTGCTGAGAAGGGCCCTGAAATGCTAGCACTGTCCAAACACAGCACTAATGGGTCATTTGTTTGTAGCTGCAACACTTCTGCAGTTAGCCACCTCTCCTTCGTTTGCTGGAGTGGAGGAATCTCAAAGTCAAGGGTTCGAGCGTTTTTGGGCCTCTCACGCCCAGACTGCTATATGGAAGTTTATTCCTCAGAGGCAGAGTATGCGATCGGTCTGTCCCGCGAGGAGGCCGCAAAACACCTAATTGCCTTAGTCCCCCGCTGTAGTCGTTGCCAGCGGCCATGGGAAGTGTTGCTTCTTGACACCTGAGTGCTGCTACCCCGTCGCAGAGGGAGGTTTTGCCCCCCCCCCCAGCATTAGTCTTGTTATTGTGCATTTCAGCGCCGTCACTAATTTCAAACATCAAAACTGTGCGATATGTCACTCTCCGCAGCTCTGCTAATGTAAAATTGGTGTTGCCAAACGCCGGCACATCTCTGCAGGGCCACCTAGCTGTCACCCATGTGTTTTCCTCCTTAAGTAAAATTTCCTGAGCCAGCGGGAGACCCTAAGCCGTCCCCTTGGGAAATTCTCTGCATCCTTTTTAAATCCAAGAGAGGGGATGACAGGGGGGGGGGGGGCAATCGTATAAACTATTTTTTTGCTGTTTTGCTTGCATGGGCTGAGCCCGGCCTCAATGCGTGCCTCGACACGTGTGGTTTTGCCTGTGTGTTTGTGTCCTGGGTGTGAGGCAGTGTGTTTTGTGTGTATTTACTCTCTCTCAGCTGTGTGTGCGTGCCCTCGCCACCCGTGTGTTCCTGTTAATTGCTTGACAAGACTGGCCCCGAGCTACCTTCTTAAGGTGGCGACTCGCTCGGTGACAGCTGATCTGAGCACGAAGCAGATTGGGGCCGGTCAAGCCGAGCCCCTCTGTCCCACCTGATCTCTCTCTCTCTCTCTCTTTCTCTCTCGCTCTCTCGCTCTCTCTCTCGCTCTCTCCCTCTCCCCCCCCCCCGCCCCCTTCGCGCCCCTTTTGTGTTTGCCCAGTCAGCCCGAAAACCTCGGCCGGAGTCCCTCGTGGGGGAGAACCCAGGCCGGAGGAAAAGGGTGGAGAAGAAAAGGAGAGAAGCAATTATGTTCAGTCAGTGGGTTCTGAAGATGCCGGTGTTAATTACGGCCAGGCTGCCGACACGGCCGATTCCTGCGAGCGAGGGGGATGCCTCACCTCAGGGCCACATTGCCATCTTCTCTTTGTCGAGCGCAAGATTACGCAGCCGGGCTCCCGTAACGCGCCATCTCATTGTCCGTGCCACCTCGTATGTGCTTTCTACGCTCCGCATCACTGCTTTTTCAGGACAGACCCCCCCCCCCCCATCCTTTCATGTCATTTTTACTGTGCTGTCATTCCTCATCCTGCTCGGTCCTGTATGACTCTGTGCTCAACTCTTGGTTTATGAATTCCAGTTTTTTTACCCAAATTTCCTAATTTGAAAGTGCAAAAATACGGAAGGAGTGAGGCTTAACGGGCTGTTAAGTGTCGCGTAATTGGGGCTGTGTAGCGGGGGCCTGCGACGGGAGACCGTCGCTGTACGTCGGACCCATTCGCTTTAATTCTTTTCCGACTGTCGTCCTGCTCTCGTGCGCCGGCCTCTCCACCGGCGTCTCCGTCACGGTGCTGGGGCTTCCATGCTTATTCCTCACCTTTTGTGTTGGAGAAATGGCCGGATTTGTTCCCAGGGAAGCCTTGCTCCCAGAAGTAATCTTGCTCAGAAAGAAGTCATTTATTACCGGAGTTCATGCTTCAGAAAATGTATTGAATTAAGTGTACTAATCAGAGGCTCGAATTAGGGAAGGTTTTATCGCACCCCCCTCACCTCGTCTGCTGGTGCCCGGGGGATTATCAGGGGGGACTGCGGTGGAAACAAGGTTCTAACTGAAAGCCTGAAGGCCTTCCTACTGTGCTTTTCTTCAGGTGTAGATGGAGCAGGAGGGGGTGGGGGGTGGGATTTAATGAAGAAGGCAGGCCCTGGACGGGCGCAAGTTAGGGCCTCAGACGGGGCCAGTGCCGGGAGATTGAGACCCCCCCGTGAAATAAATGATGTTACAGTGTTTTAGGGTTTGTGAGGATTCTGTCTACCAGCTACCCCCCTGCTAACCTGCGACCCCCACCATAGCTGTGGCCGTAACTCTGTATTCAGAGGGGTGTTGTCTGCCAGATCAGTCCCCACACACACACGTACCCACTGTTTGGATTGAGTTGTTTGTGCAGCTTTTCCAAGTGGCTTTTTACAACCGTTACACAATAGGGATACTAATTACTTTTATTTGGAGAGCCGGTTAATTGATCGCCGTAACATCCCGATTGTGTCTGCGGCGTTTCACCGCTTAAAAACATCGCCGGGGTAAATTTCAAGTGACTCCCCTGCGTTTTGACACCGTATGTGAAACATTCGTTTTGGTAAATGGCCAAATCGAAATGTAGGTGTGAGGGGAAAAATGGGGGGGTCGTCCTGTGTATTTAGAGACGCGGAGTGCTTTTGAAGTGCGTGGAGAGGTAGTGTACGTCTCTTTTTGTTCTCTCCCTCTCTTTTTCTGGAATGGAATGCCCCGCCCCTTCCCGGCTGTTAACGTGCGTCTGAGAATTAACCGTACATGTGACCTGTGGTTGTGTGTATCCACGCCTTTTGCTCCATCTCACTCACCCTGTGGCTGCCATTTTAGTCTTTCACCCAGTATTGTGTATGTGATGTCTTGATGAGCCGTTAAACAGTCAAAGGCCTTTTTAATTCGCCCGGTCCTGGAGTGAAAGGCGGAGTTCTGCGTGGGCATTAACATGGCAGCAGAGCACGACACCAGCGCGGGTTCTCATGTCTGCGGACATGTTCAGCTGGGAGTTCCAGGCCGTGTGATGGGCGTCTGACCGTGTGTGAGGCATACTCTGTGAAGTGTCTGGCTGGTTTCGCTCCGGCTTTCATGCCGACGGGGAATTTGAATCAGATGGAGAAGATCCCGACTTTCCGTCCCCTTTGTGCCCCATCAGGTCCGGACTAGGTGGCAGCTCGGGGACAGCGTGAAGCTTGGTGCCTTATTGTATATGGACACTGTTTAGGTTTTAAGTTCTCTGTCCTGAGAGGAGGTACCCGCTGTGGCAGCTGGTCACTCATACCTGGGTCTGTAACATCATGCTCTGGACATGGCCAAATTCTGAACTTGGATTCGGGGGATGTCTCCGTCCTCCTTTTTCCCGTGGCAGGCTGGTGCAGTGCCCCCACCTTCCATACCACTCAGTGATGTGAGCTTTGTTTTGTCCCTCTGGTCCATCAGGAGATCTCACAATCCGAAGCGTTTGACATTTGCTGTTACCGTCTGAGGTCTGAACCTGTTTTCCGAGGCGTTTGAACACTGTGTGTGTGTGTGTGTGTGTGTGTGTGTGTGTGTGTGTGTGTGAGTGAGAGCATGTTATTGCTGTCAACAGGAGGGTCCCGCCCCTCTGTCAGCAGGCCAGAAGCGTCAGGAGCAGGGTCGGGAGACATCCGGCAGCCCTCCTGTACATCGGAGACGGCGGTGGGACATATAACGGATTTGATGGACTAATTTGGTTTTTTCCCAGGAGCTGCTGTTACCGGGAGAGAATAGAGGGGATGTGACAGCAGGGCTGCTCAGTTACTTGGCACCGTTAGGGTGTTAAGTGAAGCCCTGGTGATCATGTCCAGGTCTCAGCCTATGAGAGCTGGCTCTGGGGAATAGGGAAAACTGCCTGGGGGTGTCAGAGGACTCTCCGTCCTCCATTGCTAAACACCCCCTCCCCCTCCTTGACGGCCCCAGGGGTGACACCGTAGCCGCGCATCAATACCCGTGAGGACCATCAGAACGCTGGCTGGCATTGGCCATCGGGAATGGTCACTGTGGCAATACCCAGTGGTGGCATGATGCCCTATACTCCCAGTCCCTCCCTCAATGGTTAACATGCACACCTGTAACCCCCCTCCATCCCTCAAAAGGGGGTGATATCAGCATGTGGGGGTGGGGGGTTGCAATTGATCGATGTACTTTTAATGGAACTAATGACCGTCACTTCCGTGCCGAGTCACACGTCCGCTCCTCCCACTGTGACTTCATCGTGACTCCCCATGAGCACTGACTCACAGTACTTAACTCAGCTCCTGCTCTCCCGTGTAATTATGTGTCTCGTAAACCAAGGACGTCCATGCCTTTGTCCCTGCATTGTGCTTTTTTAAAACTTTTTTTGCGGCTAATTGCATATCTCGGTGAATCCAGACGTCAGCTGCGAGTCACTTTTTGTTGCTGACGCACCCGCGGCCATTTCAGTTGCGGTTTTGCGGCAAGATGAAAGTCCCAATCCGACACGACTGTTGTCTGCCAGTGGCGGTCAACTGCGTATGGCGCGGCGCTAAGTGACAAACTCTGAACGGAAGGCAGGCTGTCTGCCTTGGGAGTGGGGGGGCAGTTAGATGCTTCTAATTTTTGTTTTTCCAGCATTGCAATTTCAGTTGATTGGCTTTTGGGTGAGAAGCCCTTGGCCTCATCAACATGACAACAATGAAGACCCCGTCCCTGACTGTCAGTGACTTACCAGCTCTATCCAGCTCACCCCCCCCCCAAAAGGAATCAACTTCTCTGTCGATTGTTGATTCTGCCCACCCCCCCCCCCCCCCGTGTGCCGGGGTGGAAGGCTTTTTGCCCAGATCTCAAAATGGGGGGGGGGCTTGGCCCCAGCCTGGATGCAGTCATCTTCAGTAAACATCACAATTAAGACAGTTTAATAAGTGATCAGGGAAATGTCCCTCCATCTCCTTCCTGCCACACCCTTCTCTGGCTCTTTTACTCTGCTTGGGATTTTGTGTTTCAACCACTTCATATGAAATTATTTTGTTTTTCTCAATGATGCCATTTAGGTTAAGCATTTCCCCCTCCTCATAGCATACAACAGCAGATCCTCTGGGATTTGCGGTCTGATTTTGGGGCAGTCGTTGCCAGCTCTGATGGCGTCCTCCGTGTCCGGGTAATCGCGTGGCGTGCCTTTTTATCTGTGCTTCCCGTCCACATGCGTGTTTAAGAGCGTCCCTACGCGAGTGGGTTGGAAACTGCTAATGGTGAAGCACTCTGCTATCCGCCACCGATGAGACCCTTCCTAATTTTAATATCTGTGAAACAAACACGGAACATATTACACACCACTTGAAATGTACAGGGGAAAATCAAGCCTCTAACCTTTCCACAATCCAAACTGGTTTTTTCTTCCCATTAAATGTGATTGTCGAGTGTTTATGCGTCAGTTTGCCGCTGCCTTGGCAGGCGACCAAGTGGGCCAGCCCCGTGGGGTCCTAACGGTGTGTGCCAGGCAGACCATGCAGGGTGAGAGTATGTGTGGGTGGGGATACATTTGGCATTTGTGGGGAACAGTGGTGGAAAGCAGGGTTTGTCAGGATTTCCAAAAATCATGTCGCCTGCATTACAATGCGAGAAGATTTTTGCTCATTATCAGGTTTTGTCTGTTTTTTGAGTTTGGGGTCAGCACTTGCTAATTACATTAGAATGGGAGTCAATGAGAAGTCCATGCAAACATAGACGTATGTTTGGAGTGTGCTGACTAGCTGGTGTTTAGCCAAGAAGTTCGTGGTCAGGCGCTTAGCGAATTAACCACGTGTGCTGGTTCGCCTGCCCAGAACGGTTCTGGTCCACCCAAACGGTGGGGGTGGTAGCTGTCCCGGCAGCAGTATCATTCCTGTTTTACATGCTAATTACCGAAATTATTGCGCGTGAGTCAGAAGGCAAACAAGACCATTGTTTTAAAGCGCTCTCGAAGCGCGCCGATAATCTGCCGCGATCGGAGTATGACGCCCTCAGCTCAGTGTAGATAGGCGAGAACGAATACAGCATCTCTTGCCGTTTTTTGTATAGTTTTTCATCATTCATTTACATATTAATTACTGGGGCCAAAGTAATTAAGTGCAAGTAATATCACAGCGAGAAAGCTGCCTTTTTTGTTTGGCATATTTCAAAGGTGTCTGGCCTTAGCCTGTTTCCCAGGATCCCCTGGCACCCTGGGAGGTGTCTGTGTGAGCCATGGTGATACTGGCCCTGTCACTCCTGTACCCTCCCATCTCTCTCTCTCTCTCTCTCTCTCTCTCTCTCTCTCCCTCTCTCTCTCCCCCTCTCCCTCCCTCCCTCCCCCCCCCCCCCCCCCCCCCCCCCCCCCCCCCCCCCCCCC
>JAACJT020000093.1:167702-179547 GCA_009936485.2 Gymnarchus niloticus | reverse complement strand
GGGGGCCCGGGGGTCTGGGGGCTCCCCCGCCTATTCCTTCCCAGGGTTTTTTTTTAAATAACCGACAGCCCCCCCCCCCCCCCCCCCCATCTGACAGCTGAAAGGGAGAGAGTGCTTTGAAAAGGCAGGTACAATTTGGCGGTAACAGGTCACCTTCACAGGTGTGCTATCGATCTGAGATAACAGCCATCCTCCACCCGCACTTGGGGGGCCGCCGGCCAATGAACTCTATTGAGCTTGGTGGGTGAAAGTCATGCCCCTCCCAACTTCCACTGGG
This sequence comes from Gymnarchus niloticus, assembly GCA_009936485.2. NCBI lineage: Eukaryota > Metazoa > Chordata > Actinopteri > Osteoglossiformes > Gymnarchidae > Gymnarchus > Gymnarchus niloticus. Next base: position 179,270 of record JAACJT020000093.1, on the reverse strand, counting down.
TGCAGGATGAGTGGGTAAATCACCTGCTCACCCCAGACCCCGAGGCCGGGAACTGAAGCAGTCCAGTTTTTACCCCCCCGCCCTACGACCTCTGGGTACCCACGGGTCTGTGGTGCGGTGACAGTGACGATGACAGTCGGAGCATCGGATGCTTTTTAAGACAAGTTAAATTAGCAGTCTGGAAGCGGTTCCCACTGTCTTCCTGCCTCGCTCTGTTGCCATATTCCGTGGCTCGTGTCAACTGCAGCCTGATGGCTTAATCGTCTTCCTCGAGTGGATTTGAGCACTTTGGCTCTGTGTTTGTATGCTGTTGTCATGCTTAAAATATTCATATGGAGATTTGAAATTTCCATTCGAAGGCTCCAAGAATGGGTGGGGGGGGCCCTGGAGAGGCCTCCCCGTACCCCGCGCCTCTCTCGCCGTCTTGTACTGTCAATCAGAACCGCCTCACAGAACTTGGTCTGCATGAGACCCACTGTAATGAAATCACCGGGGTCGCTCATGCGAAGTCTGGGGCTTTGATTCAAACCCATGTCCATTAACCATTCCGATTGCCTTGCACACATTACACTTGGATCATTGCCTTTTTAAGGGGGGGGCTTCTCTAACTCCCTCCGCTGCCTCCTCTTACCCGAAATTAATTAGACGAAACAATTCATCGCCCTGAAAAAGAGGGTGTGTCCGAATGTTGGGGTTATGTAGAGTGTGGGCTGGGGGGGGGGCATACTCAGCTTCTGTGACCACCCCCCATCATTCTCTCGTCAGCCTACCTTTTTCGCGCCGAGGGCCATCACCGTGTGTCCGCGCTTATCTTAACATTATAATCGCAATCATGTGAGAAAGATTGAGCCATATTTATTTTCTGTCAACGTCATGAACTGTGGATGAATACTAACGGCGGGTCCCCCCCCACCTTATAACTTCACCCCTTTCAATCAGCGCTTTAAAATGTATGTGTGATATCATGGCTTTCTGCTGGCCTTCGCAGTTTGCCTGCTTATCTCAGGGCCGTCCGATGCGTGCTATGAAAAGACGAATTGAATTCCATTCTCCTTCTTGTGTATGTGGCCTTTTGATTTGTAATCTGTGTGTGTGTGTGTGTGTGTGTGTGTGTGTCTTATGGGATGGTGTGAGAGAAGTGGGGAGACATTTGGAGTTGAGGTGTGTGTGTGTGTGTGTGTGTGTGTGTGTGTGGGGTGTGAAGTCTACTGATCTTATATATAAATTCCAACAGTAGTTCACAAGTGACATTAATGACAGAGTGTCCTAGACAATGGCATGCTTTCAGGGTCAGAAATTGACTAGGAAGGATGAACTCCTGATCTTCTTCAGTCCACCCCTACGCACCCGAGGCCAGCCGGTGTCACCGTGCCACACCGAGAGGCCACCTGTTCCCCTGTGCAGCCTGCCGCTGGTACACATCCCCCCCCACTGGCTCCCGTTGCGCCGCAAATCCGAAACCTCAATTTCCACGCCGAACGTACCACTTATCTGAAAGGGAACGCGGCCATTGTTTGAGGTTATGTCGTAATAAGCTGTTTTACTTGGCAAGGAGGCGCGTTTGCGGCGCAGCTTAATTAAGGCCGCTAATTACGGTTAATTATTCCGAGTCAGCGTTTTCCCGGGAGCGCGGCGCACGGTGGGCACCGGGGGGAGCAGATCCGGGTGGAGACATGGCTCACGTGCATCCCGCTGAAGACGGAGACTAGGAGGAAGCGGTGGAGGAAAAACGTCAGGGATTGGCTGCTGGAGAGCTGAAGACATGGCAGATATCTGTGTAATGTGCACCCTTAAAACGCCAGTAAAAACCTGAAAACGCTGAAGGCTCAGTAGGGGGCCTAGTGGTTAAGAACTTGTAACCTGAAAATGACCACTTCTAGTGTCAAGTCTCTGCTATTCAGACGATGCAAAATGTTTAATATTGAAACATACTACTACTTCGGAAAATATATGGTAATATTCATGAATAAAAACACCTCCGAATTGACTTACAGTATATGAGATCAGCGGTTAAATATGAGGCAGGGTCTTTTTTTTTTACTTTGTGCAGATGAGAGCACTGTGGGACTTGGGAATGGGAAATGAGTTCAATGAAAGCACTGGGGGGGTGAGAGACTGCAGAACGAGGGAATGAACAAGGATCAGAGGGGGGTCACATACCGACTTCGGCCCCCCTTGGAATGGACCCCCCCCCCTTCCCCATCAGGTGAGCCATCCGCTGTGTCAGCACAGACAGGCCGGGGGTGGAGCATTCACACGCTTTGCCCCCCACACGCTTGACCCTGCTCTCTGTCGCCATTGAGTGATAGGACCTTCTCGGCAGTGTGTCGCAGGAAGCAGTTTTATCACCGTAATGAGGGTCCTCCAGCCTTGGGGGGAGGAGGTTATTCTTAGGTTGCTAATCGTGGGGTTCATTCTGAATAAGGCTGTGTGTGTCTGTGTGTGTGTGCACGAGCACGCTGTCTTTGTTCTAATTAGGAGTGATCCAAGAACAATGCAATTTGTTTCTGATCACATGTCTGTGGGGCGTCCTCGTCAGCACCGGCACATCACCGGGCACCTACCTCCCAGGAACCCGGGGTCCCCAGGGGACACGGCAGCGGCCTCCTCTCCATAATTGTTTTAATTACCCAACTTCAGCATCTTGGCTGCCTTTGACCCCAGTCCCTCCAAGTCCGCTAACGGCGCCACCCTCCCCCCACCCCTGACGACAGCCTCAGCATTGCTGAGCTGAGAGGAGAGCAGCTTGGCCACGGCGAGTTGCTGGGCAGGCACAAAAGGTTCAGGTTGGGGATCCTGAAATAGGACGCCGAATGACTGAGAGCACGGAAGCCGCGCTATTGTGCTTCCCGCCGGCAGCTGAAAGGCCCCTTTTGTCAACCACTGTAATCGCCTGACTCTGAGGGAGGGAGGTCGCCCCCCCCCGCTGCGCCTCATTCAGCCGGCTCCGCGGTCCTGCCCCCTTGGCGAGGGTGGGGGTCCTGCGCAGGCCCTTAGGGGGGGGGCATTGTCCCCCCCCCCCCCCGATCCCCCCAAAAAAGGAGGTGGAGGAGGAAATGACCTCACTCGGGGGATGCGATTGCACCAGTAGTAGCGGGGGTCCATTAGCATATCTGTAAGCTCCAGGGGATGGTGGTCATGTGATTTAGCTGGTTGCAAGCACGCCTTTCAGAAGACCCCCCCCCCCCTCCCCACTGAACTGAATTGGGTGGTAATCGGTGCTCAGTTGGAGGATGCACTTTTGACAGACTGTGTGGGGCGGGGATGGGGGGACTGCAGAGTGGAGTGGGCAGCGAAGCTTCTTTCTGCATTAGCATACCTGTGCTAGTCTGCTCACCTGCAGCTGCGTTTACTGCGCCTTGGCACCCTGCCAAGCCCTCCTGCTCATCTCTTGCTCAATTCCCCTCCTATTCTCCAAATGCCCTCGCCATTGCTAACACCCCCCCCCCCCAAACTCCAGCATCAAGTCAGGTACCCTTAAGGTTCATGCGACGCAGTCATCAAACCTAACGCTTTCTTTACATATTGTGAGAAGCATGGCCAACCAGTGGCAGGCAGGCCTTATCATGCAGTGTGGGGGGGGAGTGTGCTGATACCAAACTATCAGCTGAGTCATGTTCCCTTGGGGAAGAACACTCTTTTAGGCCAGTTTGTCACTTTGCCTGCCATCCTGTAAGGATCGGTCGGTCGTTTGAAGAAACCCCCAGAACCCCACCACTGTCCAAATTGCCAAATTTGGAGTGTTGCCCCCCCCCCCCCCCCACTCAGCAGGAGGACGCCGACATCGCCAGCAGGAGACTCGATTAATATATGCCTCTGTCGACCTTGGAAGTGTCCGTTCTTGAGTCACGGTTTGTGGGTACAGCAGGTTTCACCGGTGATGTGATTCTGCAAGTGGGAATGTGTTGTGAAAGACTCATCCCGGCAGGACGACAACAACTTACCCAACCGCCTCAGATGCAGTCCTGTGACCCGGATTTTCTACAAGGAAGGGGCTTTTTGCATCAACAGCATTCAGGCCAACATCTGTCTTGGGGTGACCACACAGGTGCAGTGACCACACCTTTCATGTTTAACACCTGACTACAATCGGGGGGGTGAGTGAGTGGCCACAGATGGGAGGAAATGGCTGCTGTACCGCCGGAGCATCCAGGCTTGCTTTGTGAGGTCCTTCGGCTGTGATTAGGCAGCCGCGTGGGAAATTGACTCAGCCTGAGTGGACCATATAATACCTGCTCCTGCCCATGCTGTTCAGATCACAACCATTTCCACATAATACAATTTAATTCCCTGAAAAGCGGGAGGTAAATCAGTGACCGGCCACAGAAGGTGTCATAATGCATCGGGACCTCGGATCGCCCCAGGGGATAATGGCTCTGATTGCTGTTGATTCGTGTCTTGGCAAAGTACTTCATGTAAAATAAGTGACATTTAAAAGGCATCAAGATGTGAAAAGACGGCACAGGGAGAGAGAGAAAGATGGGGGGGGGGTACTAATCTTTGCACCTGAATTAAAAGTCCCTTTCGAGCCTGTGGAAAGTGCCAGAAAATGATAACTCCTTGTATCACAGCTGACCTGCTCTGCTAAGCTTAACTTCTTCCTGTCTGTTCTGTTTTTCCCCTGTATTTTTTCCCCCAGGGAAGAGATGGGGTGGGGGGGTCTGATTTGCTACCTGGGAAGCCTTAGCCAGGACACCGACGAAAATCGCTTGTGCTTCAGTGGGGACTGCCAGAGGGTGTTAGTGCTCACTCTGGGTGGGGGGGGCAGTCCTTTCCAGTGACCGTGTGTCCAGCTAGCATCCCTGTTTAGTAACGCTGCTGGGGGGCTTGTGTTGGTGAAGTCCAGTACACTGTCTTCACTACACTCGCTTAATAGCACACAGGAGGATAATAAAGTCCTGAGTACGACTTGCGGTGTGCCCACTTATTAATGCTGTGGAACAACAGTGGGCATCAGCCTGCTCTGATGGCCATGGAAACTGCATGGGTACTGGGGCTCACCCCAGGTACCGCAGACGCCAGTGACGCAGTTGTGTGGCAGTAACCAGACAGCCACGAGTCGGATCCTGTTTGTGGTGTTAACTGGCAGTGTCACCATGGCGACACTGAAGCATATGTAAATCCTGCTGTGCGTTTCAGAAGCTTTAAGAGGAGTGTGTAGCGAGTCAGAGCGTTAGTATGACACTCCCCCCATGTCAGGAGGTGACTAGTACACGCCTACCGGCACGTTGTCAGTTGACCTGATTTTTATACACCTTTTGACCTCTAAGCCTTCCAAGGCTTACTGCTTGCTGCAGGGGGCTAGGGGCCTGGGGCTTGTTGCTATGGAAATGAGACCTGAAGCAGCCAGGTGTGAGACACCTCGAGCATGATACCTCCCCTTACTGGTGGCAACAGGACCACGTAGTTTCTGGCCGCAGTGTCCTTGGGGCTCCTAGAGCACATGGGGGGGGGGGATTCTGTGGTTTGGTGGGTGGATCCAAGCACTCTCCAATACTGACTGGCAGACCCCCCCCCCCGGCTTGGAATTTTGGGGAACGGGAGCAGTTTTGAGTGAAGGCCATTTTCGTCCTCACCGTTGTTGGGGGGGGTAACTGGGATGCCGGGGTTTTGTCCGGCGTAGCAAACCAGCTAAAACTGCACATTTAGCCCCAAATTGCAGCTCGCCTCTGCTTTGTGCTGTCAGTCCGCTTCATCCCTGGCTCTCTTTTTTGTTGTTGGTTTTTTTGGGGTCCTTGTTAACCTGCCACTTTCCTAAGTTCCCCGCCATAATTACCGGCACAAATGAACCTCATTAATTTTCCGCTGAAGCGATGACAATGGCGGCAGACTGATGCGGCTAGGGGAGCCATTTTGTTTTAACGAGAGAGTGGGGCGTTGCTTTCCTCCCCCCCCCCCATCCTCCTCTCTCTGCACTCCCCTCGAAAAACCCAGACAAACCCCCATTCGTCCATTCCCTGCCCCCCCCCTTGCCTTCCTTAATTGTTTATATACATTAACATTCCCCAAATAGACAGAATCCAGGTGACAGGCCTGTAATTTGGAAAGCTGCCAGCAGTGGGGTAAGCAATTTGAGCTGCGCCTGAACCATAATCTTAGGTTGTCAAAGGCAAAGCCATTCTCCCTATGCTAATCAATCAATGAGTCCTGCACCCGCTCATCTGCGAGGCTTAGCATCTCCGCCGAGCCCTGATATATCTATTAGGCGGCCGTCGTCAGGCAGCTGCCCCCGGCAGCGTGATGAGATTCCTCAGGCCTGGCATTTGGAGGTTGATAAGTAAGCTATCAGGGCTGTGGATAAATAGCAGTGTAAAGATTTCAGCGCGGCCCCTGAGAGCCGGGACAATGCGGGCCGCCCGGCACAGATAGCCCCCCTTATTATCCTCCCCGGCAGCCCCTAATCCAAAAAGTTGTTTACCGAGGGAGACGGGGGCCTTATCTACGACGGGCACGGTATTTATTTTTTAAGGGACGCACTTGTGTGCTTGTGGCGGTTCACTGCGTGTTAGGGTGTATTTTTTTATTTTTTTTCCTCCCCCCTCTTTCTGGGCAGTGGGTGTTACTTTTTTTGGGGGGGGCGGTGCCTGTGGTTGTGTCTTCCCAAGTTGTTTGTTTATTAATTAAAATTGATGGGGTTAAATTGCACTTTCAGAGGTGTCATTTAGAGACCTCCTGACTCTCCGACATGGCCAGATGGGGCAGAATTTGGGCCGGCTTGGGTCACAACCGGGACGTTCTCTGATTGTGTTCTAGTGCCTTTTGCAAGCCAGCCCTCTCACTGTGACGTGGGCTATTTTTTTCCTGCCTCCCCCCACCTTCCTTCAGTAATCCTTGACAGAGCACGAAGACGACAACTTCCAGTTGATCATCTCGAAATACACTCTTATCCCTTATCGGATCTGCACTGGAGGAGGCTTAAGAATTATCCAACGTTGGGGTTACCGTGGAGATGGCTCGGCGTGAGAGAAGCGGGCTGGGCTCTCGCCGTTCCTGTCCACCGGCTCAGATCACGATGCTCGATAGCACGACGGTTAAAGAGCTGCTTAGCTGCAGAGGCGGCTGAGTGCCACTGAAGGATGGACCGTGAAGCAGCCATTTCAGGCTCGGGTTCAACCCCAGCAGTGGTCCTGCTGACTCCCGTGAGCCCCAAGAAAGTGCGACTCGCGTCTAATCTGCTGCGTGGAACTGCTGGTCGATAATCAGATGAGCCAGGGTGAGTCGGAGGTGCTGGGACCTTAATTCTGTGTCTCAGGTGCTGGAGGGGTGGAGTTTCCACTACAGGGTGTTCTCGACTCACAAGCTCTGCGGGATGTAAGATAGGTCCTCCCTCCTGAGAATCAGGTTGGCACCTTTTTGGACGAACCCATTCTGATGTTCCTTAATCACCACACCATCTGCTGCCTTCCCACTCACCAGCAACAAGTGTGAGTCCCCGTTTTGCATGGGGCGGGCACTCGTCTCGATGGCACCTCGTCACTCTGCCTGCCCCCAGGGTGCAGTGAGGACCATGCCCATATGCCACGGTCATGAAATTTACCATTCAGCTTTAATTCACCTCTCAGCGCTTTAATTCCCCAAACAAAGCTCTGCAGGATTAGAATGTGGTGGAACGAGGCACTGGGTGCCGGATCTCCGGCCTTTTCTCATCTTCTAATTGAAGGTGAGAAATGAATTATATTATCTGGCCAAACGAAGAACCCTGGATTTGACTCCCCCCCCACAATTGATCCCCTAATTTCCTGGAGTGCCTCCCCACAAACTCCCCAACCTCCCCCCACTAGGTCATTTAAGTCCCCCCCCCCAGCAGCTAGGCTGCTATGGTCGTTGGGATTGGGTGAGCAGGTTTAGCCAAGCTACCCAGGATGTTGTTTCTGTGACAGTGCACCGGGCCCTGTTACTGGAAGGACAACACTGGGGGTCAGGGGGAGTTTGACAGTTATTGCCCCTCAATAAACTCAGCCCCACCCAAAAAACTTAGGCACGGAGAGGAGGGGGTCGTCAGTTTGCTGCCGAATTGGAGGACTGAAGCCCAGTGTTCCGTTTTTAATGAGACGGGAATATTTTGACGTATCGTCAATAAGAATGATTAAATTCTTCTCGCCTGAGTTAATCCGGCGGCAGCGGAGCCGGACGGCAGGAGACCCAGGCTCCAGTGGGACCGAAGAGGCCGAGGACGGCAGCCTGTAAGCGGCTTATTTTATCGACTGTGCCTGCCTGCCTTCTTCCCTCCCTCTTCTCCGTTGAGAGGGCGAAGGGATGCTCGCGAGAGAGGGACAGCGGGGACGTGCTCGGAACGGTAGCCCAGCGAGGTGCACGCCGGCGTGGTCCCACCCGCACAGGCAGCTAAGCCTCCCCCCCATCAAAGCCGTGGCTGCGGCGGCAGCGCGCTTGAAAGGAGTGTTTATTCCGGTGCCAGGACGCGCACGGGAAACAATGAGAGCACGGCGGCACTTTCTGACTTAACGGCAGAGACAGCGCTGACGGCGAGCGATAAGCCGAACGCGCCTGCTGCGGTCGATAATCGCTCCACGGGACCGAGCGCATGCTGGATCCCGGTGCTCCATAACAGGCACGGGGGAGACGGATGGGCAATGAGCTGTGAGGGCTGCCACTTCGGGTGCCGCCCCCTATTGGCAGTGGGCCCGCACCCCAGTCAGAGAATGCTTGGTATGCCGTGGCATGGGTGGGCAATTTTATTTTATTTGTCATGGAGTGTGAGGTGGACGCTGGGATGTGGGAGGACCAGCTAGGCCCTTCCTCAAGCGCACACACATCCAGTCCCAGGCTCTGCAGTAGACCTAACAGAGGGCATGATGGGACAGGGGTCAACTGTTAAATCCTCCGTAAGACTCCATCACCTTGCCATGGCCCATTTTTCCCCTCTCCAGTCAGCTAGTTTACGGGGGTTTATCGGCCAGATTCCTGTCTGCCCTGACGACAGTGTATCAGTTTGCAATATAGTTTGCACGTAACTGTCATGTTTTGACTGTCTCTCTGCGCCCCCCCAGGTGTTTGGCCTTCAGAGGAAGTGATGGCCTACTACTGTCTGAAACACCGGCACATGTTCAGGTGAGCTTGATCTGGTGCAGAACTGTGGCACCGTGTCTCTGACCGGGTCCCCACACACACACCACCCTCTTTCTGCATCTTTCACTTGCTACATGACTGTTAACATTTTTTGGGGCATTTGAGAGGCAGGGGCAGAGTTGAAAAAAGGTGATGGGGGTCTCTAGGTAGATGGGGGGGACATTAGTTACCACCGTTTGTTGCTAAAGGTCTGGAAGATGTCGCTCAAACTGGACCAGGTCGTCGTTGGATCGATACCAAGGGATCTTTAAGATGGCTGGGTGACGCTTACTCATTTGGCAGTTCCATCTGGCTGGGTTTAGCGGCTGAACGGCGCTGCCGTCCGCCCTCTCCGTCTACGCCGGACTCGTCACCGGGCGCCAGGATGAAGGAGAACAAGATAATAAGTGGAAAGAAGCCAATTGACAGAGGAGCTCTCTGCTTTAGAGCTGCTAGCTGAAGTTTCCCTCCTTTTCTTCACCGCCGCTGACTGTACAGCCAAATAGCTACCTGTCACTGGCCCTTTGTCCTACGTGATGCTTACACGAGTAGCTTTGTGCCCATTAATTTTTAATTGCTCTTTTTTTTACAACAATTGCCAGCCTCATTGTGGATTTAGTTTTCCACTCAGTTGTTGGAAGGTTACGTATCAAAGTGAGAGGAGAAGAATGAATGTGGGAATCACTAATCACTGAGACGGAGAGCGAGTCAGAGCCAGAGGCCTAGCAGACAGGCTAAGATGAGTCCTCTATTATGGTGGGGTCTCCACAGTAACCGAGGGACTGCTGAGGACATGGCTGCGTCCAATCGAGCTCTTCCTCCACCCACTTCACCCTCCACTTGTCATCCAGCAGAAAGTCGGCCCTTATTGAGGCCATGGTCCAGCGCTCCATCGCCGCCACACATTCCTTCCCCTGCCTCTCACTGTCCCGCCCACTCTCTGACAGATGGCCCAGGGGCAAATGAGCGAAGGATCAGAGCTATCTGTGTGCTATTCCAAGTTCTAGTATGGTGACGCGGCTCGTTTTATCCTTGTTTTTGTGCGCACGTTCCTCATGTGGGGGTTGATTGTTTAAAAACCCTCCGCCTCACACCTTGGGATCCCTGTAATGGCAGTTGCTGTCATGCTGCGCCCCCCTCCCCTCCCACTGCACTCGAATGCCCTCCACTCCACTGGGAAGAAAAAAAAAAAAAAAGAACAGCATCGCTTGTTACTCTAAAGCCACTTTACTCCCACAAAGTCAGAACCAATCTCGAGAGAGAGCTGGAGAAGAGATCGATGGCTTTACCAGAATAACATTTAAGTCGATGCACCCGCACTGGAACGATGTATCGCCAATTAGTGTGTATTTTTTCTTCTTTTTTTTTTTTTTTTAAATTTTGTGCCAGACCAGCAACATGGCATTTCCTGTTTAACATTCCTGTTACCGTCTTTCACGCTCCATGGCTGTGACACTCTCTTTTCAGGGGTGCCTCGGTGTGTGAACTGGGAGGAGGCATGACCTGTCTTGCTGGTCTCATGGTAAGTCTCCACCTACCCCCCCTATGCCTGTCTACCCTACAGTCGACATGGAGTACTGTGGCAGGTGAAGAAAAATGGCTAAGCTCACTTATCAGGGCAGCAGCCAGCCATTTCATGTATTTTTTTTAAATTTTTTATTATTTTCACTTGTGAACTTAATTTTGTGAGGTGTCAATTGGACGAACAAGGTGTACTCCTAGTTGTTTCACCAATACACTTGTATATTGGAAGATTAGCATAAATTCTAGGGTGACAATGAGGTGCTTTGAAATATGTACACTAACACACAAAGTCATAGTTTTACAGTGACATAAACATAATTTCAACATTTTCTTCATCTGCTTTGTGCTAACGTGCTAATTTGGCTTCCACATACAATGATTCCACAAGGTGTGATAGTAGGGGGCGGATCAGGGTTCGGCCAGTGACAGTCTCGCAGGGGGGAGGACGGGGGGCTTGATTGTTCACCGCAGAGGTCTTAAGAGCCCCTCTGGATCGACAGGCTTTCACACGGCATCGATCCACCCTGTGTCTTTAGAAGACCAGATGCTCTTTATCTCCTTGGAGTCAATATCCCGTGTTGAGACATTCCGGGGACCCCATCTTCCAAGCCACCCCCCCATCCACATCACCTGCCTTTCTTCAGTTCTCATACACCTCTAGCCAGGAAGGAGGGGCAGTGTTCTCCATCTGTGGCCATTTTCGTCACCAGTCTGTGCCGTTAATGTTGACGTAGTCCTCTGTGGTCCTCGCTTGATCACGCACTGCAGAAATCAGCAGCAAAAGTGAATATTTTCTGCCATGCGGTCTAGCTGGAATGTACCACATATTGGTGCTAGCCTGGGGGGGGGGGGGGGGGTGGGGCTGGGGGTGGGGGTGTGGGAGAGTGGGCGGCGCGAACGCTGCGGGGGTCGGGGGGAGAGCTTGTTGCGGGTGTGGGACATGTCCCCAGGCAGGCAGTGCGGTCATCTGCTGAGGAT
>JAACJT020000093.1:136153-146601 GCA_009936485.2 Gymnarchus niloticus | reverse complement strand
CTGTAGGCCTCAGTCCCCGGTGTAGATATATTTTTAGATCCAGTCAGAAGGCCATTCAGGACTGTAGGCCTCAGTCCTCGGTGTAGATTTATTTTTACTTCCAGTCAGAAGGTCGTTCACGAGTGTTGGCCTCAGTCCTCAGCATTTTTTTATACCCAGGAAAGAAGGAGTCATTCTGAACCAAACTGACAGCCATTCAGGGGTGTAGGCCTCAGTCCTCAGTGCATATTTTTCAGAAACCTTAAAAAAAGAGTCACTGGTCTAGCTTGGAGTGAGGCTGAGGGCTCGGCTGGGGTGTAGCCTCAGTCCTACTCACATGCTGCTATTCCGCTTTTTTGAAGGGAATAAAAGATGGGGAGAGGTCCCACCGTGGTTAATCCCCTTGGGTTTTCGGGACAGGGCCAGTCCGAGTTGGGATAAGCGTCCAGCTAGCCCCTTTTGATATTTTAAACAGGCCTGTTTTCCCCTCCCATCCAGGCAGAGGGAGAGAGAGCTCTCCCCGTTCAGCACAAGGGCCCCATTAACTTGACCACTTGCCCTTTGCACACAAAGCCTCGGCCGGCCCCCTGCCCCTCCCACCCAATTATGTGCGATTAGGCTCACTGCGCTGTGTCAAGATGCAGGAGGGCGCTGGGAGTGCATTATCTGTTTAGGGGCGCAGCTCCGCTCTTGGGGCCCTGCACCGGAGCGACAGCTGGGGTTGGAGGTGCGAGGCATAGGCACAGAGGGGAGGCCACGGGACACCGGTCCTGACTCGAGCCACAGGTTCACTTTCTCAGGTCATACTTTGGCCCTGAATTACAAGGGCCATCTTTGCACCCCAATGCACGCTCTGACTGCTTGTATGGCCAAGCGAGAACGGTACTGCCTTGTTAAAAGCGTCAAATGTGTTAGATTTTTAATTTGATGAGTGAAAAAAGACAACCTGTCTCTTGGACTCAGCTGTTAGACAGCTGACCCACATCAGACAGGTTATTTTAATAGCTCACACAGCAATTTTAGGACAAACGTATTAGGGTTTTTCCCATCCTGAGCAAAATTACTCAGGGTTCAAAATTAAAGCATCACCTTACAGTTGGAGAAAATCATTTGCAACAGTTTTGGACAGCCAGTAGCTAGTTTGTGGCAAATGTTGTGCAGGTGGCGGGGGCAGCGGGTTTGAGGACGACTGTTTCAAAGCTCCAGGTCTGTGTTAAGTGACCGTGTATTTCCCGTGCTGACCGCAAGCTCATGCGGACACGTTCCGGAACAGCCTGAGATCCCTGTCCCGGTGATGGGAACAGGTAGGCCAGGTACGAAAAGGTACAATCCAGACACAGAGGGGGAGTGTGACTGTATCATAATAACACCTCCCCCCCTCCACTGTTTGGCCCCGTTGCCCCCTGACACTAACTCCCAGGTGAAATCGGTTCTGATCTTCCTCAGCATCACCGATGTCAACCCCCAGAAAAAAAACTCGTAAGCATCCAGGAGTGGAAACAGTCGTCTCCCAGGGGATGGATAATTTTCACACCTCCTGCTGGTGTGACACTGTGGAGGTTACCATGCCAGGCCTAATCAAAGGGCAGCACTTGAACAGTACGACGTCGTAAGACCTCTTCACCCGAATCCACCGCTTTCCAGCCTGACAATGGAGTCAGTGCCCCCGCTGATTTTTCTTCTGTTGTCGAGCGCACTGTCAACCACAAACTGGACGATTTCAGTTTCACAATCCGTGCCTCAGTCTGGAGTTGCTCGTTAATCCAGAGGCTCGTGAGAAAGTGAAAATCACATGACTCCGAAGTAGGGGCTGATAATTAGTGTCACGTACTCACACTGCAGCACTCTGTGCTAATTGCCAGAACCTTTGCGTAAATATTTACGTAGGCATCAGGAACGTCCATAAACATTTGGCAGCCAAGCGCGTATGGTGGTGGTGTTTGTTGCTTCCGTTTGTTCCTTTGGTTTGAGGCAAGGTCATCTTTGTTTGTCTTCTCGTTTGCTGAGAAGGTGAGCACGTCAATCTCTGATGGTTGATCTATCTGGAATGAGTGGATGTTTTAGTATGCTTATCTAATTTATTTTTAACCTATCATCTGTGATTTTCCTTAATTCATTTCTTTCATTTTACAATTAGTATAAAGCAATGAAAAAATATCTTGAGAGACTTTAGCGTTGATAGAACTTTATACATGGAATTGTTTTTTTTTTTTTTTTGTACCCTGGGTCTTTTTTTTAAACATCATTCTTGGTTTAGTGCCAGCTTTTGTAGGTGGCTTGAGAGTCATGAATAACCCTTTTAACCACCCATTCAGATAATCAGAGTCTATAAATTATCAGTGCTGAACAGCAGGTCTGTACCGCCAAGTCCTCTCAGCTTCCCCGGTCGCCTGAGCAACGGCCTGACCTTCATCCACCCTCTCGCCCTTTGAGGCCCCATGATTGGTTAACGAGCCACTTCCTGTGATGTCCAGCAACAAGTGGCTCGCCCTACAGGCCTTTCCTCTGAAGGTCAATTAGGTGGCATGATTAAATTACCTGGAGGACCTGCGAGACTGTACCTCAGAATGTACCTTAGACTCGATTTTCGCAAAGGTTGCCAGTACGTCAAAACGTTTTTTATGTAGCTAATAGCTTACACTCTTTAAAGAATTGGAACTGTGAATTCAAGGTCATTCATACTCGATGCATACCACTTGTCGCTGTAAACCTAGCTCCAGAAACCAGCATCTTGTTCTCTTTGGCAATCGAAAGCCACAAATGACTGTTGTTTCGTTCAGCAAACAGAGAGGGGAAAATTGGTTTTAATTAGCACCTTGGCTAGAACCACTGATTAGAGCTCCTTGCTTTTGGCTGGGGGGGGCGGGGGGCATCAGTTGCATGCTTCTGCTCCCATCCTGACAGAGAGGACTCCTGTTGTTTCCCACAAATGGCAGACGATGCCAGAGACAGAGAAGTTTGTCAAGCAACAATTTGCAATATTGAGAAACCGCGGCAGAAAATGTCTCTGCGGGAGGTTGCAAACACCAATCATGTATTTAAAACTGTGAGGAAAACGGGGCTCTCTGCTGGAGACAGGAATGATACTTTATTTTATAAAGACCTACAATTTGCAAACAGAAAACTCCGTAAATTCGTGTCAGTTTAGATGCTATGGATCAGTCCTGACCCTTTACTCTAAAGCACTGGTTAAAAAATGCTATACAATCTTTGGTCTTCCTGTAAACTGTACATAATAAACACACCGTCGGGCACAATTACAGACAGTCCTTATGCCATGCTGTTGGATGACTGGAAGCATTTATGTGCCGCAGGGTCCCCTGGAAAACAGAACTCCGTGGGCGTCAGCATGATGCCGGAAACGGTACGGTGACGGCGACACAAGCGTGGGGTCCGTGTGGCGAGTTTGTGACAGGAAGGATGCGGATTGGGGTGCCACGAGGGGCTCAGCCCTGCAATATGATCCTTAATCCAAATTGCTTCAGCTAATTATCCAGATGTTAGACAAAATTGCAAATTAGGAAAATTGCCCTGGATAAGAAAATATCAGCAACAAAAGGGAAAAAATGCTTGGAGTGCTTTGGAGTGTTTGTCTCCATATGCGTGTGTGTTAAATATAAAGGCATGCATGCGATGTGGTATTTATATATGCTGTGTATATATGTATGTTGTTTATGCACTGGAGAACATGGCCTCTTGTCTAGGTTGTACTTTGTATTCTGTTAAATGGCTAAACGAAGGCAGTGGGGGGGTGGTGGTGAAGGGGTGGGCTGTTTTGCTCTTTCTACCCACATTGCACTATTAATCACCTGTTTGATGATGTTAATTGGGCTCCCGCTGCTGCACTAATTGATAACGCCATTGCCGTTGACAACGGGAAATGCGGTTTCTAAGAGCCTGGGAATGCCTGGCCCGAGCTTTTTAGTGTGCGACCGAAATATTTTCAGTATTATTATGTTTTTAATTGTATTACATGCTTTTGTTTCGTCATTATCTAGCGTTTTCACGATCATCATAATTCCAGGATTTAATAACCACCAGGAAATTATCTTATCTTGCTTTTATGAGGTGGCTCGCAGAACTGCAAGTTGTTTTAGTACCTTTCATTTATACGAAAGATTGTGAGACAAGAAGAGAAGGAGAGGAGGAAAGACTGAATGAGGACCAAGTCATTGGAGAGAGCGTGAAGAAGAAAGGAGGGCAGAGTGAACGAGTAAAAACAGGGAGTACAAGAAAAAGAAGAGATACAAAAGAAAAGTGTGACAGAAGGTTGAATAAGGGGATGGAGAGGGAAAAGGATGATGAGATAAGGGGAAGAAAGTGAAAGGGAGGGCATGATGGAGTGAGGGGATGGGGGGTATCCCATCCCAGCATGCACCACACAAACGTCCCCCCTGCCTAATGACAGGCCCGGTCCCGCCTGACAGTGGCACACCGGAATTCTCCCTGCTAATGGGGCCTGCTGAAGTGACCGCCGTGGCTTAATGTCCAGCTCGCCGGGGAGAAAAAGCCCCAGAGGTTACCGTAATGGCTGCGCCGGTGGGGGCAAATTACCGGTCACGCCGAGGGATCAAGGTGCACGAGTAAAGCATTCTGCCACTTAAGCCCCCGCCATTACAGACTCCCTGCCCCAGGCTTTGTCGGTCTCTCTCCAGAAGCTGCCTGCTCAGAAGGCTGTGATCCATCATCCGCCACAGTAATCCACCCCCGTCTCCCACACTGGGTCTCCTCAGCTCCTCTTCTGGATGTGAAGAAGCCTGCACCGACTGCCAGCCATCCACAAGCTGGTCTGCGATAATAGACAGGAAATGGAATGGCTACTTTGAAATAAATGGTACAGTATGGGGCAGTTTGGCACTGTATGGGGCAGTATAGTGTGGTTTGGTGCAGTATGGTACAGTAAAGTACTGTTCGGTACAGTTTCATACATTCTAGTACTACTTTCTACTTTCTTAGGCTTCCTTAATATGAACAACCTAAGGATCTTTGGACAGTGGGAACAGTGATCAAATCATTCCAGCAACAAGCAAGCGGATGGATAAACAGTGTGCTGTGTCGGCATGGACAAAGTCGGTGTGCTTCTGGAGGCCAAGCCATATCCTCCGGCCGTTATAATTGTGCTGTGATGCCCCCTCAGCTCTGTGAAAACACATTTTTAAAAGACAACAACATAATGCGGCCTGGAATAATGGGGTAAATTTGTGACGCCGAGGCTTCCGAACCTGGCCAGTTTGTCATTATGCTTTTAAGCGGGAAACGAAATGAAAAGAAAATGGAGCAAAGATTACGTGCAGCCGTATTACAGATGGTTGCTGTAATTATGCCAAATGCACCTGATCACATGACTGGCTTTTGTAAGGGGAGGAGTTGGGCCGTAAAGGGGCAACATTAGGGTAAGTAATGCCGCATGGCTTAATTAAGTGCTGCACCTCCATTGCTGTGTTTGGGCTCTTGTTAAAACCTCGTGTTGTCCTGCTTCTTAGGAGCACTCAGGCACCTCACGCTCATACAGGAACATATTTTCGTAAGAGAGAAAGACCAAAATGGCCGACAGCACCAGCTTCCCACAAGTGGCCCCCCAGCCAGAAGCAGCCCCGTAAACGAAATCGCCCTTGTAAAGGAAGTGTCTGACAATCCACTGAGAAAGAATCAGCGAGACTTTGATGTGAAGTTGCTGTATAAAAACATAATTTTCAGCTGTGTTGCTGGGCCAGATCCGGCCATATTGAGGGTGTTTTTTTTGATGTCCAGCTAGACATCACAGTCACTTCCTGCCAAAGTAGGCTTTGACTTCCTGTTTTGGGGGGGGGTGCAGTAAGAGACAAAATCTTGTTTCTGGTATGCTTACCTCCAACCCCCCGACCCCCACCTCAGCCTTCCCGTCCATAATTGTCCCTTGGTCTTTGTCCCCCGGGTGCCCTTGACAACAAGACTTCAAAAGACCCCCCACCCACTAGGTTTGCATGTCTCTCCTCGCTGCGGTCACCCCGATCAAAGTTTACCCAGCGGCTGAGCCTCCCGATTCCCAAGACGGCTGGAACAATGGCATGACCAGGCCTGATGGGCACCAGTAGACCCCGAGGGCTGGTTAAATGTCTGGACTGCAACCCACTGCCTTTTTCCTAAGTCATGTCGTACAGCGTAAACCTCTGCCAAGTTATACCAGCGACGGCAGAAAACAGGAGACCCATCTCCGTGGCATCGCTGTGTGTCGGGACGAGATTATCTCACCATTTGGAGAATACCCGCTGCCTTGCTTATGGTTTCCCCTGCTTCCTGCCGTTATCATCACAGTGTGCCTGGACCATTTCTGCAGGTGTTAAACCTTCATCTCAGAACCCTCTCTTCCTCTGAGTTCCAGCAGTTCAATAGCTAGACAAGTGTTCCCCCACCGGCATGGGAGAATTAACCCAGAGGAGGAGAGGACCACGGAGACCCATAATCCCATGGTCTCTGCTGTTCCAAACTGAGGACGTCTCTGGGATTCCTGCATGCAACATAAGATGCAGGGTGATACCATGTGCCGCCTTCAATCTGTGGAAAGGTCTGCTCACACAGGAGGCTCAGTGCTTTGAGGTTTATTCACTCGTGTACAGGTGTGGAAATTTTTTTGACAAATGTTATCAATGAAAAGAAGCTTTGAGGTCAGAAGTTTACCACCTCTTCATCAAATGAGACAGGATATAAACAGGAGAACAGAAGGGGAGCTAATCCCACCCCCTGTTTTATCACCATTCTGGATAGGACGGTTTTTCTCACTGGCCGCGCCTGTCACTGGTAGTTTTCATATCAGCAGAGGTCAAAAGGGGAGTATCACCCAGTTTCCTGCTGAGGAGACTCCAGCTGCTCCTACAGAGGGCCAACGGCGGCTGCAGAGCTGGCGAGGACCCAAGCGGTGAGTAGACATCAGTGCGATCGCCTCCTTAACCCCGCCCCCCACTCCCCTCCCCAGCGATGATCATCCCGCTAATGCCTGATCTATGAAAAACAAAGGAATTCAGCTGCCTGGGCGAGGAGTCGTGGGGGGGGGGGGGGCGGCTGACGCCTTTGTGAAAGAAATCAACTGAGAAAGAAGGTTTCAGTGAGAAAGGGCCTGTCACAGACCTCAATAGTAACATTATGTAAATCTCTGTCGTTCCTGATGTAAAACTGAAAAGAACTACATTAATGTCTTGTATATATTTAAAAAGCAGCCGGCTACTCTCGATGGTGGCATATCTAGTAATCACGCTGACAAATTAATGGTAGAGAATTAGTTGTACATTAAAAGTGTATTATGCAGCATCCTGGCACATAAAATTACTCCAAATAGTCAGAGAATAAGTGTAAATTAATTCCCCGTGCTGCTTTGGCAGGCATCTGATTGGCATCTTTGGGCTTGAAACCATCAAAGCAGTGTAAGTGCTTGTGTAGTACCTCTAAACTCGCTGAGAGGCCGTAATGAAAGACATGGGACATGGCGTCTTGCGACTTGTGGCTGCCGGAGTACCTGCACTATAATAGGACTGCTGTGCCTCTTTTATAAGCAGGGCCAGGCTGGGCCGTGGTGGGGCGGGGAGAGGGGGGCATGGACCGCATTGTCACCATGTTGATTGTCACTGCTTTTTTTTTTTTTCCATGTCTAACAACAGCCACAAGGTCGTTACTGATAATTTGCCCAGTGCAGTTAACAAAAAGAAAAAAAAATGATGCTGAAAGTGATGTCACAAACAAGGTTTCACCTGGCATGGCTATCTTCTCCCCCCGTGTGTGAAACGGGGGGTGGGGGGTGGGGGCATCATAGGAGGATCTTCATTATGCCGGCCCTCCCCTGCTGGTGGTTGTGGGCGATATGCAAAGGAAAAAGCTTATTTGCCCATTAAGTTATCCTCAATGGGCTCTCAGAATAAAACACGATGTCTGGCCTTCAGAGAAATAAAACTCGGTTGGAGAGTTGACATTTTCGGGTGCCCCATGCCTAAAAACATGACCTTTAACCCTGACACAGAGACAGCAGTTTTGTCCGCGCAAGAAGTGATCCGTTCAGATCGCCTGGGTCCTTGACGTGTGTTTAATCTTTAATTGGCAGGACGGCCAACAGTCACAGAGATCCATTGGCATCCACGGTAATGTGAGAAGAAGAAAAAAATGCACAACCGACTCACAGGCAGGTGGGAACTATATTCACAACTTTGGACATCGAATGACGGGTTTATTCTGCGGTCAGAATAAGACTTTTATTTTTCATTTTTTTTGCCTCTTCCCCTCTGAGATGTAAATACATATTGTTTTGTTCATTTCTGTCAGGTTGTGTTTACGTTTGGAAACGTACAAATGCCTCTTTCAGCCCATGTTGTAATTTTGAGCAATATGAAATAAACCAATTGTTTGAGTAAAAAAAAAAAAAAAAAAAAAAAAAGAAGACGACAGAAAGACCGGTGTAAGCCGCGGTTACCGCTTTTCTTTGCTCACTGCCTAAAATGTAATTCAGATGTCAAAACTGCGCCTATCGCCCTCGGCTGCGACACAATGCCTCTTTTTCCGCTGCTCCTTTTGTTCGTCGCTCAGCTCTTTTATCTACGAGACATCGGAGGGAGGGATGAAAAGATGACACATTTTTTTAAAGCTATCCTCCGTGTCCTAACTCGAGTGCTTGTCACTTTGCCGCCACGTGGTGACAGCTCCCCACGGCAGCCGGCCGTCCCCGGCGACGACAGCCCCGACGGGCGGGCCCTATTCGCGAGTCGGCAAGGCCATTGGCCAGAATGGCCTTCGTCTTGCCCATTGCCTGTCACGGGCTCCCAAATAATATGGGTCTATATTTTTTGTGCCTGTGACTTCTTCAGTCTGACATCTTGCTAACTTATCACCGCCCACTGAGAAAAGGTGGTAGGGGGAGCCAATGTAAAGGTATAGGAAAACTGTATGTGTGTATTGAGAGGTGGGCTCAGGGTGGGAAGAGGATTTCAATGAGGATATTTCTGAGAACTATTCACAAAATTAATTAATGTTATCACTATCAATTGTTTCCAGTGTTCGCGGTGATCAAGGAGGATATCCGGAGAGCCGGCTGGCGCCCGGCTTGATTGGCTCTTGGTCCAAGGCTCAGTTCCGGAACTGCAAACGCATGCTGGGTTGCTAATCAGAACCGCATTCTGGAAGGCTGAATGGGCGACCCAACACAATGGCCCCCGGGACCCCAGGCTGCGGTTGCCCCAGTCGGACATGCTCGCCTTTCTCCCTCTTTGCAACAAAGTTGGGTCATTCAGAGCAGGGCAATGGGTGCACAAAAGCACAACGGAAATTGAGGTAACTTTTAGGGAGCCTTGCAGCTCTCTTCAATGCCCGGCAGCCTTACAAGGGGACAAGGCGGCACTAATTGTGAGCAGGAAAGGATTGTTCGAGAAAGGGGGGGTTGTGAAGGGGAGGGGGGCTCAGGGTGAGGTGATAAAGGTAGGGTGTGTGGGGAGGGCACCGGATCTCTTGTTTTTTGGGGCTGATGTGCGTTCTTGTGTACCTCAGGAAAACAAAGAGGAGAAGAAGCATTTGTCCCCCCCCTCCCCAGCCACCCAGCCACTCCTGTTAATTGTGTCCTTCCCCAGGATTTAGACCCCACCAAGGTGCTTAGAATGCCTGGGGACAAGAGAACAAGGTGGTCAGAGGACACAAAAAAGCAAACCAGACCTTTGGACGTGTTTGTTCAACAGAACGGGAGTCATTACAGCCCTCCGTTCTTCTGGTTCTTTCCACCCTTTCTCTGCCTGTCCCCTCCAGCCAACCCCAATCTGCCGGAGTTGCCGACAGCAATGTCTCCAAGAACTGGCCGTCCGACCCTCCGCCGAGCTGTAATCAGATGTCAGAATCGAGGCACTCGCCCTTTCACGGAAGCTGCCGTAGCATCCGAAAGTTACAGGTAATGCAGCAGTTTTATGTTATTCGATCTCCAAACACAGTTTCTAAACGTGGTGCTGCATGATTCTTCTGTATGGTTTGAGCGACGCACGCCCGGGGTACCGGGACACAGTTCCACCCTCTTTCTCCAAAATAATTCCACACAGCTCTAAAACGCTGTGCCTCCATACTTGCTTAATTAGCCATCAACTGTATCCCTAATAACTAAATACTGGCACAGTACTGCTCTTGGACACAGTGTTCCCAAACTGAACATTTCTTGCCAGAATGCAGTTGACACCAAGGCTTCTTAAAAAAGGAAATCTGAATCTCAATTAAATGAGACTTTACTACCACTGCTTTGTATGTAATGCCTCAACACTGTCATCCTCCACTCCCAGATGGACGGCCTCCTATCTTTTGGAAAGTGTGTCCTGTTTGTTTATCAAGAGTAAACATCTCACTGAAAACTGGGGGGGGGGGGGGGCAGGGTATAGTTTTAAAAAGAAAGGGGATATTAAAAGGAAATCTGTGGAGGCAAACAGGGACCCAGGAAGTAGGCTTTTTTGCACTGGGGGGAAGTTGTTTCCCTTTTTTTA
>JAACJT020000093.1:121146-136053 GCA_009936485.2 Gymnarchus niloticus | reverse complement strand
TGTTTATTTTGAGAGTAGTTTTGGTGTATGTGTAAAAAGAAGACACTCCACAGGAGGGGGGGGGGGGGGGGGGGGGGGCATGGTATAGTCTTAAATAGCAAGGGGATATTAAAATGAAATCTGTAGCAGCAAACAGTGACACATGAAGTCAGCTTGTTTGCACTGGGGTGAAGTTGGTTCACTTGTTTTAAGTGGCCCATTGCTGTAAGGCTGTGTACTGGTTGGTTCTTCCCTAAATAATGTTCTTAAACAGTGCCCTTTGTGTGTTCTGCTATTCTCAGGCCTTAAAATTTCGTTCCTTTTTCCCTCTTTTTTTTTTTTTTTTTTGATAACCCACCATGTGAAGTGGTTCATTACCGTGGCGTCCCGCTGCCCCCCACCTCCACGACGTGGCCCTGACCGTACCCGGCACTCGAGGTCCGTAACTCCGTGAAAAGGGGGGACAACGAAAACATGGCTCGCAGAGGTCTCGTTAGCACTTCCTATGTGAAATTAGCAGCTTTCCAGAAAGGTACAACTCCAATTACCTCGCATTGTGGGGACGCGCAGAGGCGCCACAATGTAGCCCGCAACGCCTGCGATACTCTGCGCGTCCAGAGTTACTTCCCTAATTAAGACTGAAGGCTCTCTTCTCCCCTTCCTGAGTGCATCTCTTTACTGTGCTCTGTTGCCCCCTCTATCCCTCTCTCTCTGCCCCAAAATGCAGTACTGAAACACAGAAGTGCTCTTTTGGGCAGGCCCGCTCAGGGACAGACGTGCACATTCCCAGCCACCCCTGCCGGTCCTTTTTGGGGGCCGTCAGAGCCCTGCTTCACCTGCATTGTTCCCGCTTTCTGAATTCTCCTGCCTCAAAGGTGACAAGACGAACAACAGGCCACAAAAAAAGTAGTGTGGGGGGCACATCCTTGGGAGTCTAATGATGGACAAAAAGAAAAATATTTATTGCCTTTGACAGTCTCAGAAGGAGCAAAAAATGGACAGAGTGACTAAAGTTTCCCTGAATTGCATGGAGGCTGGCGGGTGGGGTCTGGGGAGGGGGAGGCAACCAGCCAATAGGGGCAGTTACGGGCCCATTGCTAGAGGCTTTTACACTCTGATATTGATGAACTTGTGTCTAAAATACCATGTTTGTGAGAGGGACAGGTACTGCACAGCAAGCCTAGCCTTAGCCAGGAGAGACTTTTTCCTTAACTCTGTCATGACTGGCAAACTGGTTTTTGCCAGCACCCTAGTACTTCCAGAGTACTCCACTGGATCTTCTTAGCCTTGTCCTTACTTGGAGAGCACGGTCTTCTGCGGCTGTATGCTGCTCTAACACAGCAGACTTCATAGGTGAACTAGGAGGCAAAACAGCTGAACAGCCTTGGTGTCATCGCTGCAAAAACAATGCGAAATGAACCGCAACAAGTGTTACATCCGTTGAAATACTTCTTTTAATAATTGTGAAATTTAGGAAAACCGACATTGAAATGACTGACATCTCTAGATTTTATTGTGACGAGGTATTCAATTTAATTAATCTTCCTGCTATTAAATGTATGTGATTACTCCAAGCAATGTTTCACACGGAAAACAACACCCGGCTTTATCCCGTTGCAATCCATTATAATCACATTAATTCAATAACAATTAATTGAAACAAATGTAACTCCTTCAACAGCCATGAACAGGGAGAGACGTCACAATGGATTCGTCTCTAGATGTCACTTCTTATAACAATATCTGCTATCACAGAAATACTAAACAAGATTAGGCAGCGAGACTCAAGACTTATCGGCGAAGACAAAGTAGTTAAACACGTCACACTTTAATGGGGTTATGCAGATTTGTATGATTTGTGCGGTGTTGTTTTCAGAAACTGCACGGAAACCGCGGCTGAGATTAGAAGGCAGAGAAGGCGAGCTACATTTAGCTAGATTTAAACCTTGAACTAGAAGGAGCCATGCGACAAAAACCTGAAGCAAATCAAAAACGGCTGCTCAGAGCTGGACGCGTTTGTTGCATTTCCTCACCTTCGGTATTTTCCTAGTTATTTGTACATCTTTGAAAAACCATTAAGTATTCATGCTCTCCTGAAAGTATTTTAAGAAAAAAAATCTTTCGAAAAGGTAAAATACAACTTCATGGTACAGGCTTTTCCCTAATTCCCCATTCGACGTCAGACAATAACGTGTTTGAAATATTTCTGTTCTGAATATGTATTTTACCAGCGACCCATGGCAGTGCGTTCTTTTGTTTTTGCGCCACATCGATTCATCGACTTGCTGCATGTTTATCGCACCGAGTTCACTTCGCAAGGCCACTCCTTCTCCACACACCTTTGGCTTTCAAGGTTAGCCTGGAACCAGTGACGCGATGTGGCATTCTATTGCATTTCAGACTGACGGTTCGGTTAAGAGAATATAAAATAACTTAATTCATATAATTATAGTATAGTCTGTCATTTGAATACATTGTGAAAAACAAACCGTACGTGCTTTTTAACGCGTACTGTGCGTGGCTGTACACTTGGGATAAAAAAAAACAAAAACCACACAGTTCCTGTATTTTTCAGTAATTGTTCCCCTGCCCCTAATGTGATGTCAATCTTTCGGACCAGTTCCACACAGACTGGGGGACGCTAAGGCTTGAACAATGTAGTGACAGTGAATTTATTTCTACTAATACTGTACGGAATACGCTGCTGGCTAAACCGAGTCTCCTCAGAAAAGGTCTTAAGAGATGGTATTTTTAAAAAACGGTGCCACAAGTACACAGTTCGTCTACTGCTCTGTGAACTGTAGCAGACCAGAATAACTGCTTTCGGCCGTGAAAACTGCAATTCTTATTTTACATCAACTTAATCCTGGCCATAATTCCACGCAAAATGCATAAATAACGCTAGACGCAATAATTATTCGCAAATAACCAGCCTATTACAAGAGACATAAGACAATACAATAAGTTATCGATTGTCAAACGTATTTTTAAGTTAATTATTGTCATAATATTGTCACGAGTAAAATACAGACTTCCACGTTTAATACGTTAGCATTATATACTAGTGCTAGTCATAACAATGATAATAATTAAAATAATAATAAATATCAACTAAATTTCATGAGGAACAGTAGCACCAATCACTATCAATTGTCGTACTAATACCTGATGCTAGTTCAAATGTATAATGTTTGAAATACAAATTAAAGTAATATTTTCAATAATTAAGAATTTCTATTCTAAATCTAAGTGTCACTATTATGTCGACACGAATTGTTTTCGAAACTCACTATTGCATTGGAGTCCATTACATGTCCGTGTGTATAAGGCATTCCAGGTGTCATAATTCAGTATTGGAAACGATCGGGCATTTATAAACAAAAGGACAATAGAAGGTTGTCATTCCGGTTTTCAGCTCTTATACGTATTTCAAATTTCTCGAGTCAGTGCAGGAAACAAGGAACCGTGAAATATGTAAGGAGCATAATTATGGTTAGACGAACAGAAATGAGAGTTATCCCTTTTTTAAAAAAAAAAAAAAAAATCATGTTCGGCGCATCAAACGGGTTAATGATATGAATTATACCATACGAACGTTCTGAGAGTGCACAAACTTTCACACAGGGGAAATCAAGCATTATACACCGCGAAACAGAAATTCAGCTAAAGTAAAGGGTAAATTGCAGAAGGCTAAACGCAACAAAAAAAAAACAAAACAAAACAAATAAGCCATATAGTGACGATGAATGAAGTGTAGACTAAGGTGTTTCCGGAGAGAGAAGATGGTTGCTTGTA
The DNA here is from genome assembly GCA_009936485.2 of Gymnarchus niloticus. Taxonomy (NCBI): domain Eukaryota; kingdom Metazoa; phylum Chordata; class Actinopteri; order Osteoglossiformes; family Gymnarchidae; genus Gymnarchus; species Gymnarchus niloticus. The sequence continues at coordinate 132,279 of JAACJT020000093.1, read as the reverse complement.
CGCGATCGTGTGCGTGTTGGGGATTCTGATATTCAGATTGCAAACAGAAGAAAGGAGACACAGGGCCGCGTCTTGAATTGGCTCTATTGAAACAGCACGTCCTCATGTCACGTCCCCCCACCACATTTCCGTGACGCTCCAAACGCCTCTATTTGCATCAGCTACATTACTTTAAAAAAAAAAAAAAGAAAGAAAAAGAACATTTAACTCGTTTGACTGAGGACGGGTAATGTGATTTGTTGAAGGGACTTTATATATTAGTGTGAGCCGTTGACAGATCCAACATTAGGGCAGACGGCTGAATTTTCCCCCTCAGTGCATTTGAACAACGTCGGGCAGACGGAGCATTAGAGGAGATCAGGTCGGCACAAAACGAGCAGGAGATCGTTGAACGCCGTTGTCTCTGAAACCACAGCTGAGTTCCACTCCGGTCAGTCCGACTGTGGTGAAATAAAGAGCATTACGCTTTAACGCTGTTATTTGCAGTGAATTGGGGTTCGGACCTTGCCACTGAACAACCCGTCCTACAATAAAACTGCGTCCAGCGATCCACGATACTTTATTGAATCCAATTACATGTTTGTATTTCGTTAGGTTTACTGCATTAGGAATAAGTATAAAACACGTGTTTGTCTTCGGTTTAGGCGTCGCCCAGCCTTTATTCAGCGGGATTCTGCTCCAGAGCCCGGTGACCGGTCTGGGACGAGTCTGCGTTTCTTTGTTGCTGGATTAGCGGCAGATTTCTGGGGCATTATAAATACGAAAACATAAACTGCGATCGCAATAAGCGACATAAAAACTGGATACAGACAGTGAAGGAGCGCATCTCACCCCCACTGCCAACAGCGTGGACGCGCATCTCGCATCCACCTGAACTGTGACAACTTCATGATATCAGGGAAAAAAAAAAAAAACTTGGTCATAAATTCTATTAATAACACAAATAAACCCCCACCGGGTAACCGATTAATTACAATTTATTTGCAAAATACTTAACCGCATAATAATAACATCTGTTTTTTAATGTATGTTAATATTATACAAGACTAACTGTGCAATAGGCAGTTCACACAAATAGAATGTTTCAGCTCAATAACGATTATAGTTCATTTTGCTTGTTACGTATCCCGGTTATATAAATACAGATGACAATTACGCATAGAAATGATCCTTAGTGAAAACGAATTACGACTGCTAGACAAATGCATTTTTCCCCGTCGAATTTCATATTCTTTTCTGGAAACGATCGCACGCCAAAATTCAGAGGCAATGCAAACTGTTATCATACTTTGTCCGCTTGGGTTAATTTTACGGCGAAATTAATTTACAAATCGAGGCAATCAAGGCTATAGCGAAGACGGCGTCCTATTCACGTCTAGTCGGCCTGAATATTTACGTCGTAGCCCAATAACATAATTTTACAACAACAATTGTAAGAATCTGCCCATTGGTCTGTGGCTTAATAGAGGGAATGAATGGGGGAGATGGGGGTGGAGGGCGCACTTCAGATATGCAATTATCCGAGAAGCAGAACTATTTATGGGGGGGAAAATGAAGTCAAGCGCGTGTCGTGGACAATCTGTTGAAGATGGAGAACACAGCCCGGGCAATATGATACAAGTGCGGCTCTGCCAAATATTTGTGTTTATTTACACTTTAAAATGATTTTTCTTTTTTTTTAAATAACAATGCGAGGGAATGAGACGGGATGCAATTTGTATGTAAATACGTTTGTACTGTGATTTAAAACACGAACTTCCGGTTGGTTATGGCTGTAAAGCTAGCCAAAGGAAGACGAGCTCAATAAAATGAACCGATGGAGACGGATCAAAACATCGAGAAAAACGCACAGAAAATGGGTTCGCTTTCTGTGCATAAATTCACTCTAATATGTGTGCCTTGTACAGAATTCGTTTGCCGCGGGAAAGCGATAGGACATTAACCCATAACCACTCATTTAAACTGCGCTTTTATTTAGAAGCCTTGGTAGACTTTAATTATCTTAACGCTACGCAGGCAAGGTAAGGCCTCTTGATTTAAGTAATTGTGGCTGTGTCGTAACCCGACTCGACATTTCTCTGAAAGTATAATTTTAGTTCATTTTAATCTTAATAATGTCATATCACATTTAAAATATTGAATTGTTTTAATTACAATTAATCTTGAGTTAAAAACTGGCTTATGGGGAGGATTGTTAGACGTACAATATCCAACATATTAACGTATACGGTGTGAGCCAGGATTTCATAACGAAGCATCGCTGTTGCCATACATACAGGCGTCAGACCGAAACACCTGTCAGTCCTTATGGGAGGCACCTTGCTCATCACGCGTTTCAAACGACTGTCTGGTCGCGCTTCTCCTGCCCTCATCGTTAAATGTCTTCATATTAGTGCTGATCCAGAAAGTTCTTGATTATTGACTTGAAAGATGTCATGTCAAAAAAAGTTGCGGTCGTGTATTTGGAGATGGGTGTGTGTTTGTTAACACCTTGACAAACGCAACACCCTCAGCGTTCTCTCAACGTGTGGCTGTCTTGTCATGATTTGAACTGGCAAACACAAAACACGGATTTGCAGTGATACTTGTATTTTGGTGCGTTTTAATAACGATCGGATGTGTCATTATCAGAAATGAAATGTGTATCGAATAAACTGTCAGTGTCTTCATATTATGCATACATACAGTATGTATTGTTTTATTTGACAAATTTCAGACTTCTTCTGTGGTGAACACGCCGTTAGGATAAACAGGAGACATAGCGTGTTGAGGTCACGTAACGCAGTTGAAGTTGATAAAAAGAATCATTGTGGTCACTCCCGAGATATTAAGCCCTCTGTCGTTCTTGTGAGTGAAACGGTAAACGTTAAATTTATAAAATTCATCAAGTGACCTTGCCCAGTACTTTTGTCGAAATGACAAACATTCCGATTGATAGGTAAGGGGTCACTGATGCCCTGTACAGGATAAGCACTTAAGGAAAATGGATGCAATGCCTTGGGGGAAGATTCACAGGCAGTTGCCTGCTACAATATGTTAAATACCAAATTGTAAGTCCTCTTAGAAAATCTGTGAGGTCAGTGTCGGTGGAAGTAAGATAAAACTGTTCCCTCAGGCTAGCTGACGTGGTATTTTCACAGCATAACCAAACCACTTATGGCAAATCTATAAAATGACCATGTTCTAGACTCAAATGCCGTGGCTTAGCAGCCATGATGGTTACCTTGCCAAAATTTCACTTATTTCCAAATTCTGTCTTTGCGATATGTTTCCACCGTTGGGCCACAGAAATCTGGCTCTGAGGCATGTTGCCATGGCTGAAATCTGCACAGCTGGACGTCCCTGTTTTGGATTGGGAGGCATAACCGCTATATCGATATGAGTTAGCAGAAAAGTAAGGGCTCATTATGCTGGCCAAAATGGAGCCATGCTGGAACTCAGAGAAGTTGTGCTATCACCCTCAGTCATGTTGGTAAGGTTGTTGTCCTCTATGCTGGATTTGTCACTTTTAGTCATAGTTATCCATGCAATGTTTGTTATTGAAAAAGGTAACATGTATGTTGTGTTGTAAATTGAAATGTGAATCAGTCATCTAGACTTTTCTGGAATGATCGTTGCTCTATGGAGGACCCCCTTCTGTCCACTTTTTGATTAGTTTCTTCTTAACCCCCCCTCCCCCCAAGAGCTCAGAAGTATTAGTCCTTGGGGAAGCATCCATCAGAGAGGAAGTTTGCTTTGTATTTCCTACTGAGGCGTATGAAGAATCCAGATGGCAGCAGATTTACCAACAAAACCAGAAAAAAACACCCTGGACCTTCCAGAACCTTCTGAAATCTGGAAATGGGCTCAAAAGGGCCACCTTCTGTCGGGGGGAAATGTCCACTTTGAGCACGGTGGCAGGGCAAGCAGGGTGATACGGGGGCGGAAACTGTTGCGCCACAGGAAGAGGCAGCCTCCCCTCTCTAGCTGCCCTGCTTGAGCTTTAAGATGGAGGAATTGCCTCTATTGATCAGACAGGTAAGTTCCTGCAGAAAGCCTGTTTGAGGTTTAACAGGGCATCATTACGCCGTGAAATACCCACTCCCGCCTGTCACTGCCAACTCCAGCATCCCTCTATCAGTCAATTCTCCAGCCGTGCTCCAGGCTGAGCTGGCTCACATTTCGGCCACACTGGAGCACCATGGAAATCCAGCCCTTTAATGAAATTAACGCAGTGGTGTCGTTTCTGGTTGCAACTCAAGTTATTTGATAAAGTGATTTTAATTGTGATTGAATTGAAAAAAGCTTAATTGTAGTGCTTGTGTGTAAAGACCAAACTTTTGTCAAGCCTGACAGTGTGTGTGTGTTGTAGCTGCAGCACTGAGCCTGTTTGCATGTACATGGATGTAATCATGTTGCCCAAGAGCTTCCAGCAGTAAGATATGGCATGTGTGATACTGACCAGGTGACCCAGTGTAAGCAAACATAGCATTTACAGGAGTTTTTAGCCATATTAAAGTTGTAGCGTAAACCAACCTCCATATCTGTCCTTGCTTGGAATGTGCTTTTCTTAAATACTTTGAGGTAGCAACAACACATTGACTTTGATGAAGGATTGTCCAGTGAACACTGAATTGAGGTGTTTATGTTCTGGCATAGGGTGGCATGGTGGCTGAGTGGGTAGCACTGTTTTTCTCACACTTTCAATGTTGGGGGTTCGAATCCTGTCTCTACTCTGTGTTTGTGTGGGGATTTACTTGTTCTCTCCATGTCCGGGGACATGCCGTTAGGCCAGTGGTGTTTAACCTTTGATCTTGGGCAACAAGTTGGCTCTCAAGATCCATCCGAAGCCACTGGGAATCCATCTCTGGCTACCATCACTTATAGAATGTGCATCCTTTAAGCAGATCTTACGTGGAATTGACAAATCTCAAAATTAAAGTTTGCTGAAATGTTTTGAAACTCGCATGCGTACGGATCAGTAAACCTTAACTTTTACTCTTTATTTTGTACTTCAGTTACAAGCTACAAATTTACCAGCTCCAAAAAAATCTTCGGCTATTGATATCAAGAAAGATCATGCCGTACTCCTCTGTCGGCCTTCTCGCTGAATTCTCATGGTTTTTGTGATATTTTGGCACTTTACCGCAATTATGATGAGAAATCTATGATTTTATTTATTTTATTTTTTTTTACTAAGTCACAAAACATTTTAGCTTGAGACTTTCTCTATGTACAGGAAAAATGGACCCTGAAGATACATGCTCAGGGCAATTAGCATCCCAGAATAAAAAAGGTTAAACACCACTTAGTTAGGGTAACTGGTATCTCTAAATTTCCCATTGTATGCACCCTGTGATCGACTGGTATCCAGTCAATGGTGCACCCCGACCATGTTCCTCACACTGTAAAGTCCTGCCCCCTAAAACTGATCAGAGTAAACGGTTGGAAGAAGGAGGGATGTCTTGATGAGTTCAGGTGTCTGTTGTGGCTTAGCCTACTGGAGACGATGGATTGCACTGGAGGCTTTATGTGAAGTTCTTTATTGCCTGATAAGTGGGTTCTATTTTGACTCCCTAATCAATTGTAAATTATGGCTCAAAACCATGACTGCAGTAATTCTAGACAAGCATTGTTTTGTTGAACAGAGCCTTCCTTAATTGGCAAACGTTGAGCATCAGCAATCTCAGCCTGCAGGGGGTGCTGCCACTGGTGAAAATTCTAAATAGGTACCATTTGATGGGTCGGCAAACAAGCACTCTAGTTGTTCCTTTATGTTCAGAATATAAGTTCTCGACCGCCAGATCACTTCCAAAAATCACGACGATCTGAGTCTGCCGTTACGTTATTCAGTTCTGAAAACCAAATGGCAGCTTTACGCTAAATCAAAAAAAAAGATAGTGTGTGAGAACAACATAACCCAGGGCGATATTAACCTCTACTGTGGCACCGCAGAGCATGAAGAAAGGGCTAGACATGTAAGACTGAGCTTATGTAGTAGGGTGACAACCATTTACATACGGCAGAAAATTGGATTAAACGCTGTATCGGGATACAATGACTGGGACATTTTGGGCTGCAACAGTGATACCCCCCAAGGAGAAGAGAAGCACAAAGCTACAACGTGACTCTTAGTGTGGCATCATAGACGATACAATCGGACCTGCTGTTAGGGCTTCCTCTTTACATGCGTGAACCCTTATCCGTTTACTCTCTGACAAGGAGGCAGGCCTGTGGACAGCATGCCATCAGAAGGGGCTTAGCGTAGCCGCAGGCTAAGACCAGTTGGACATCTATGTTTTAATTGAGTCTTCTGTGTGGGTGTTAACCAGTAGGAATGACTCTGGGGGATGTGTGAGCAATGTGGAGACCATCCCCATGCAGGTGCATAATTTGGTAGCTGCTATAGTAGTAGGGAGCAAGTTAGTCAGAAAACTAGAAGCCCAGGTTTCAAACTAACCAAGAGGATCTGCGTGTGTTTAGATTTCAATAAGTTAGGAATCTTCTTTCCCAGTTTTAGACCCCGTCTCATTGTGTGCTAAACAGCTCTGTCACAGAATTTGTCAAAATGTTCCATGCAATTGCTCTAGAGGATCTGCTCTGCACACAGCAGAGATTACTCTATGTTGCTTTAGTTCTTCTTGGACATATCTTAAATATCCTGGAAATATTTTAGGAGACATGAGGTACTTTAATGGTGTAAGCCTCGACATAAGTTCAGTGAAAGCTGGGTGGTGGTTCAGCAAAAAAATCCCTTGGGGCAATGAAGAGGGTCAAATAGTGGAAGTTATTTGCTCATTTGTATTTTGCTTCTATATCATTCATTTTATTCATTCAGCAGATGCTTTTGCCCAAAGCGACATACAGCGTGACAGGTATAACACAAGCATACAGCATTTTAATTAAGGAGCTACCTAAGGTATAATACAGCAGGGCTGAGCATCCAGAGAGGAACCAGCAATAAAGTGTGTCCTACCAGGAGGTAATTATAGCCAAACATGAATATCCATCAATCCATTCTGAAAATTGATTTTAGCAACTTTACCCAGTAGTTAACTCTCATTTCAACAAACACTTTGACTAAAAGGTTGTCACTAGTCCCTTTTCTGGGAAGAATTTTCTAATGATTTGTAAACAATGTTATATGGTAGTTAAAATATTCTTTCGGCAGATGAATGGTTATTGTTGTGGTCTTCTGTTGGTGTGTGTGATGTAACTTGATGGAAGACTTTGAGGGGGGCATGGTGAATTGGTGAGTAGCATTTTTATCTCCACGTTTGGGGTTCAAATCCTACCTTCGTGTGTGTGTGTGTGTGTGTGTGTGTGTGTGTGTGTCACAAGTTAGAAACTGGCTGGTCCTTGTAACATCCTAAATATTTAGATTATTGTGACCATCTGAAAACGGTCTTTCATAAACTACAGTGCAGAAACATTTGTTTCTATTATGAAAATATATTTTAAAAATTACTCCAGAATGCCTGTTCACGTTTTACAAAGTTGTCATGATCGTTTGTCACAAATCAAGGGAACGTGTTGCCAAATTATCGTGTGTTTCAATGATTTGTTTTCTATTGGTACTATTACCACCCAAGAATCTTGTAGGTATTCTGGGATAAATTGTCAGTTAAATGCCAGACACTAATAGGACTTTGTTTATTGGTCAAAAAAATCTCTATGCTGTTAAACTGAGCTTAAAAACTAATTGTGAATCTTTCCAGGAAAGCAGAAAGTTGAATGATTTTCTTGGTATTTTATGTCATCATTTATTAAAGGGAGACCTTGCTGAGAATTCCAAAATTGTAAATCGTGCAATTTTCCACGTGATCTAGTAATGAAAGCAAATAAACCGAATTTCAGTTTTTGCAGCCAGCGATTTTTATTATGCGTAAGTCATTGTGGATATTTTCCTGCGTACGTAATGAACCATGGCAGTACACCTGGAGAAAACGGCGAATCTTCACCACAGTTTTCTTCCATGATGTAGTGATGATTGTTTTTTGGAAACACAATCAAGTGCATGGTGATGGCCGCTGGAAAAAACATAGCATTCATGGTTAAATGATCGCCACAGGACTACTTTTTCAGTTGGTTCTTGGGATCAAAAATTGTAACATGATGGTTTCCACATATCGCACACGTGCAAAATTGGGGGGCCGGGTCTATTGCTCAGCCAGGTGCTCCCCTCCCCCATCAACTGAAACTACCGTTCTTTATTTCAGTGATTAATAAAGTCATCGTACGCGGCAGTCTACAGCTCTGCTATCTGCCGCGGTTTGGTTAAAAGCTTGCAGGGAGGAGTATTCTGATTGGCCAATTGGACATTAAATATTTGCATACCCTATTTGCATACGGATGATGGGCGGCCTCATTTGCATAATTTGGTTTGATTGGTTAATCACGTTAACAAACTACTTTAATAATACCGAAATTCAAATATTAATGCATAATAAATATTCTGAGTGTCCGGAAAAGTCACCATGAATCGGTTGTATAGGTCTTGGATATAATTTGCAGTGCAACATCACTTATTACGAATACCCGCGTAAGCGCGCAAGCTCAGTTTCCACTGCGCTCGACTTAGCGTTGCTTGGGTTTTTAAGTGAGGAGGGGTAGACACCAGAGTTTTTCAGCTACTGGGGTGGCCTTACCCGTCAGAACGGGCTTGGGACACCTGGGTTTCTCAGTTGCTGGGGTGGGTAGTCCTTTTCATTACACCCTGCCTGGTTTTCATTGGCAGTTATAGAGGTGGGATGGCGGAAAGCTAGCAATGATTTGTCGGGGGGGTAAGGAAGCGGGCACGGGCTATATTCCGGGCTTTCCTTGCCGCCCAGTACCTTCCTTTACTTAACCCAGATATTCGTTTAGCGTATAGTCTTCCAACGTGGCTATCGAGAATTATAACTCCTAACCCAACAGGACTGAGCTCCCGACAAACAGACGTCCTGTACAACAGCACAAAATTCTGGAACCCCTAAGTATAACAGGTTCTCTTTGGGTAATCCACTGGATCACCCTTTTCTATAAAGAAACGAAGGCGGCAAAATTTATAGGTTTTACCTAGTAACCTCGATCATGGTGGGTTTTAAATCTCACTTTTTGCAAATATTTTATTACGCAAATCACGTCCAACCAAACGCGAAGGATGCTCATTTAAATATTACATCATTAAATGCTTGGGGGTATGTTGTCATATCGTTATTTCGGCGATCGTGAAGATCCGCCCCCCCCGTGAGGAGGCCGAATCTGACTACGGTCTCCTACGCAAAGTAAAACTGGCGTGCAGCAGTGATACAGCCCAGTGACCGGAGGCCGCTTACGATAAACTCATGGCCGTTCATGAGCAGATATAGTAAATAGGCACTTGCAATAATATAGTCAGCCGCGCAGGGGCACGGATGTGCCGGAAGACCCCCTCGGCCCGGCGCCCCCAGACTGATTCATGTGGGTTTTCATTGCCGGCTGACAGCCACTGGCTGACGCTTCGGTTTCTGTGAGCAGCGCCTAGGCTCGTCGCGATGAATGCGTTTCACGCAGAGGATCGTTCCCTTTATGTGCGAATTAGCTGATCTCGATTATCTCTGTTCTTCTGCTGACTTTCAGTTGTGAGGGAGACGTCCTTTTAGTAATAAGACCGAAAACGGCACTGGATTTCATATTGCGCAACTTTTTAAACCGTGCATTAGCCCTTTAATAAATGGAGTCAATTTACATACGCGACATGATGTTTTTCTGTATCGTTAGCTTTCAAAACAGATTTACACATACCCTCCTGCGGCAGAGATTTGTTCAATATTACAGCTGCCATAGCTGACACGTTTCAGTCCGTCTGGTGGTGAGTAATACGGGCGGCTAAGCAGTTCAGAAAACACAAAAAAAATGACGCCAAATCCCACAAGACAGGTCTTTCATTCCCCAGGTCATTTGACATCCATTTATACTAGCATATCCTAGCTAGGGATATTGGCCACCGACATGGCTGCACAAAATAAACGATGGAGGTAACCTAGTTTGGGTTTAATTTTCACCTTCTGATCAGTATTGTTGTGCTCGATTTGCTGTTTTCATGAAAACTAACAGTAATTAAAGTGTAACTACTTAAAATTACGTTCTCACTTGTGCTTAATGCAAAGTATAATAGCTCGGTGTGGTTTTCGGTTAGGAAACTGACTGTAAAAGTGTAGATTTTATATATCATGCATAGTAATATGTAATCTGATATATAACGATAGTGGCATAGGTTACGATCAGGTGCCACGTTATATTTAAATTACCGTATTGTGGGAATAGTTCAGGCCTTCGGAGTAATTTACCTGTAACCAAGGTGATGGTTTAAATTCCTCTTTAGTTTCCAGGCTTCCACATAAAACGACCCATTACACCCTAAAGGTGGCAGAAAAATAATAAAACATGACATAAAAGTATCCAAAAACGGACAGCATCACAAGAAAACATTCGTCAAAAGAGTACTAACAGTTGGTGTCTAGCTTGGCGTCCTTTCTCAACGTTTGTGTATCTTAGCCGTTTCAGAGCAATAATATAATCTACTGCATTTATTAACCATAAATTAATGATTGACCCTGTAACTTCTGCCTTTTTGCTCTCCAGTTTGGCTTTGAGATACCTGGTAGTTGCTAATAATGAGGAAAGCAGAGTGTTGTTAAACACTTCCTTCATGACAGGAGGGTGAGATGGTGGCTTTTCTTTACCCCAGATCCGTGCAGTGGCACCCACGTGTTGTCATCCTTAGAAACACATCTCTTTGCAAACTTGTCTCCAGTCCCAGACACTGAGGACCTTTTGGAACAGAGATCCTGCATGGTAAGAGTACTAACAGGAAGGAACAGAATAATGTGAGAGGCTTGAGGTAGGAAGAGGAACCAGCACAAATTAAGACACCTTCCAAAAGCCAGTAATAAACAAACAATAACTTGTTTCCCACGAGCAATAATTACTTAGTACCTTTATATCATTGTCGTGTTTGATGACTTTCCCCCAGACCCTCTAGCCCCCCCAAGACATATACACACACACACCCAGAGAAGCCAATATCCCCGCCGGCCACCACCCACCCCCCACCCCCCCCCCCCCACCCTCCCCCCCACCCCCCCCCCCAGCCAACCCCCCCGCCCGCCCACCCCCCCCCATACACCGCCC
>JAACJT020000093.1:66430-97292 GCA_009936485.2 Gymnarchus niloticus | reverse complement strand
ACCAAGCACACATGAAGAAAATCTGAAGGCTGTGACGTACCCATGTTACTCATATTCCTGTTTGGGAAGATTTCATAAACTTACAAAAACAAACAGGGGTACGGCTGGTGGTTAACAGGGTGAGCATTGCTCTGAAATTCAGGACACATCCCCTTTGAGGAAGGAAGCAGATTTTCTGGAGAAAGCAAACAAAAGATATCAACGGTCTCTTCGACCCACCGTGAACCGGGGAACCTTCCGGACACCCTCGTCTGACTGCCTCCTAATAACTTCCCATTACCTCCACACGACATTTACCCCAGATATGCAATTCAACACAATGCAGAGAGGAGCGGGTCAGAAGGGATGTTGGAGCCAAAAAAGAAGGCAGAGCATTGAAAGACCCTCCAGCAGGGACCGCGTGCATCGACGGATGGTGACATTCAGCGTTCAGCATTGTCTGGCTAAAAGGGTTCAGTCAAAAGGTGAATCTTTTTTCAAATCTCTGCCCATATTATACATATAATAATAATAATAATAATAATAATAATAATAATAATAATAATAAAAACTACTTTTGGGTGCGTCATTTATTGGGAAGAACGGAAAGTTAATGTGTTTGGAACTTTAAAACATTTTTTCTGAAAACATTTTTACTAGGTTAACAGGTCAAATAAAGCTGAGCAACTCAATTTGTGAAATACGTCCTACAAATAATAAAAACAAAGCAGAACAGATCGACACTGGACTTTATACACCCCCATGAAAACTTCATTGATATCTAACTGTTTTGTTTTGTTTTTTTTTTCCAGCGGTTGCTAAAAATGACTTGATGCATTAGAGGTAATAAATACATAATAATGGAAGTGGACACAAGTGGAAACCATGTAGGTTTCATTAAAGTCGAGGTTCAAATTAGCATCGCTGGCCACTGAAACACCAGGGGGAGGCTGATGCAAACAGCTGTCCTTCATGAATTTTTCATTTCACAATCAGATAATGTGACTCACGAAACGCTCGGTTATTCACACATAAATATTTTCCAGACGTTTTTGACATCTGCTGGAGTGTCTCGTATTAATTTAGCAATCGCATTGCTAAAATATGCATGATTTTTTTTATCATCTGGAGAAACATCCGAGACCTATATATATTGTTCCTAAACAAAACACGGTAATGCCTTGTTTTTTCCCTCGGTGCTCGCCCAACCCACCTCCTCCGCCTTTTTAAAAGAAAAAAAAATCTTTTGTAATATTTGATATTTAGATCATTGATGTCAGTCTGCGCTTTCAAAGTTATGACTTATAAAGTATGTATCAACGCGTCAGATTCCAAATGATTAACGACACAATCCGTCTAAGTGGCAGACTTTAGTCATGACCAAAGACATTCTGCTGACTTCGAATGCAGAATGACCTGGTGAAGAAGAGTTATCCTTTCGCATAGAATGCTAGTAGGTGCAAGACAGACGCTCCATCGACCGCTCCAGGCTACATGAAGAACCACGAAAAGTTGACAAGGTATTAAACGTTGATTCAAAAAGGTAGATTACTGACTTGCCAAGCTTACTCACATCTGCCCTTAACTTCAAAACAATTTGTACTTAAACCGACTCCAGGAGAAGTTTTGGTCCACTGGCAGTAACAAAATACTACTTCATTAATACATTACATAATAATGGCAGTTTTAACGTCACGCACATCAGCAGGACGTAAATATTGAGACTTTTGGCACTTAATAAGAAACTGACAATCTAAAATACGGACACCTGTTTTCGTCTACACGGTTTAATTACAGTAGGCATGCAACAGACATGTAAACATCATTCTTAGTGACAAAATCGGTTAAATGGGCACCGACCAAAGTACATTTACCGCGTGTACTGATAAAAACGTAATTTACACGTTTTGATATCCAATTTTATTTTCATTTTTATATTTGTCATTGGTGTGTACACATGGTTACAGTTAATGTATTTTTATAAAGAAAAAAGTTTAAAACTATTGACACCGCTGTCATTTAAATAACAAAATGGACAAACAACACGAATATCAACATCGCGCATTTATGTAAGTCTATTAATTAAGATATCTCCTCGTTATCTTTAAAACCCATAAATAAATAAAACCATCTAATTTTCTTCTTTCACTGTCTCAGGACCATCCCTTTGAATATATTATAACTTTTATTAGTTTCATGCCGTCTATTTTTTAATCTCGGACAAAGTATTAATTACTTTATGAAAATCTGATTTTTTAATTTTTTTTTTTTACTTGGTTCGAAACAAACAAAGGATTAGTTTAATTTCTTAATTACGTTAGCCTTTCACTTCTCAAGTGATCTATTCATTTACCAGATATTTCTAGTTCACTTCCCAAGTGAAATATATAGGAATCCATACCTTCTGTACGAAAAAAATCAATGACTATTAACTGTCACGTTTTCGTATTATTGTTGGTTTTATTTTTTTATTTATTATTTTTTTTTTATTTTTCACTTTCGGTTCTGTGAAAATACGTAAAATATGTCAAATGAAATGACCTTAATACATATGTCATCGAATACAAATATACAGACATGCATGTAAATGTAAGCGATCACAGTCGATTCAGTAGGCCTATTTAAATTACTTTTCTCCGCTTACGTATTTATTTTTAATAAAGGATAAAGGAAAACTTTAAACCGTGAAGCAATGCATAAATAATAACATTAATGTAAAATGTGGACAATGACATCAAACGTAATCAGTATTTCTATCAATATTCATACACTTTCACAAATTATGGTTTCAGAGATCTCCCGTTTATTATTCATCTTTATATACAGTTCCCCAGGTCGTGTGCTATATATATTACACACACACACACACACACACACACACACACACACACACACACACACACACACACACACACAGCGAATAAGTTTCAGCCTGCTTTTTTTTTCCTCTGTGGTACCTGTTGATCTGCAAGCTATGTGGAACAACCGTTCCGTCTACCTCGACCCAAAGCAGCAGGCGAGGCTTGTACCTGTCACAGCAATGCAGCTCGCCGCGTCTCTCTGCGCGCTCCAGACGTCCTCTATTGATCTTTCCGGGTCTACGGGGGCGCAGACAGAAATGATTTTCGACAGCTGCTGTTCATTCGTGAATAAAATGTTCAGTGGATGCGGTATCGTCCACCATTATCTCTCAGGTTATTATTGAGTACCAACAGCTGCGTAAATATCAAATTTTACTTAAAGGGCAATGAAAGACCGTGACCCAATCAGGCGACGTTAAGGCATAATTACTGAGAGCAATGGAAGCGCATAAAAAAAACCGAAAAAATAAAATGGAGCAGAAGTATACCATGGCGAAATAATCACTAATAGTGCTTTTTTTTTTTTTTTTTTTTTTTTTTACAAAACAGAGGTGTTAGACAAAAACAAACCCCCACGATATACGTAATGTCAGTCGATGGGGAACTGCCTTCTGAGAGCTAGAAAATATTTTATCGATGAAATCAAACCTGATCATGCACACTATAGAGACACTTTTGGGCGTCCGGATATGTGGAATGTAACGCCTACATTAAACTATTGACGGCTTTTTACAGTAACGTCTGCAGACGTTTCGCGAATCACCAATATGTCAGTTATCTCCGTAAAACACAAATGACCTATACCACTGGGTCCGCAACACTACCGCCGAGGTCATGTCTGATTTCTATATATGATTTCTGCACGTGACAGGGTTTTTGTCATCTACAAAGCGGGGCAGAAGCTTAATGCTGTAAAGTTAAATGCCAGCGAGGGCCTCGACACGGTATGCATGAAGCCTAAATTGGAGATCTACATTTTAATGCAGGACATAGGCCTACGACAAGGAAAAAGCAAATGTAAACGTAATTACGACTAAGCAAAGAAAAGGTCACATTCACGGACTCAAGAGCGACAACAGAGCTGGCCAACGTTCAAGATTCTCATATACTAAATTTAACGCGCAATGTGATATGCAAAATATATAGAGGATGGTATACCAGCTTACCAGAAACACTGCGAACGTGGCGGAGGCGCCTCTTCAAAATTTAAATATCAGCAGAATATGCACCAGTGAACTTTCATGATGAAAAGTGTTCCATACGGTATAGCTCTGGAGCAGCTTCTCGGGAATTAGAATTGAATATAACCCCCCAGAACATTTCGAATATAACTCCGATAGTTGTATAAAGCTATTAATTGCTTCACTGGTTTAGTAGCGGTTTTTAATGGCTGTCACGGTAAATTACAGTAGAAGTTCCTTACCCCTTACCGTGTGAAAACACTGTAATTGTCAGCCTTTGCACTCCTTAAAGGTACATTACTGTCAGAAATTGAACGACACGATTGTGGCCATATCAACGTCAAACAAATTTAGAAGGGAGGCTATCACTGAAGCAAAGGTCAATTATTCGGCAGCGCAGTGAGACGTTTCTCTAAACTGTACTACAGCACAAAGTTGATTTTTACTTTGGAGTGCGTGCCCCGTCGAAATTCCTGTTTTACAGTCATGCAGATTCTAATTATTAGCATTTGATAATTTCGTCTTAGCTACAGGAAAAATATATTTTAGCATTAAAAAGTATAAACTGTTATAAACGATAACTGTTGATGATTAATACATTTTAATAAACATAAAACGACACTTATACACCTGTATATGCTCTCTCGGTGTAAAAAAAAAAAAAAAAAAGTCTCTGAATTACAAATATTTCAAACTGAATGAAAGAATGTGGAAGTGAATTACACAATGACATTCCTGTTTAAATTCATACTCGCTAAACAGTCGTTTATATTAACCGGCAAATTACTTTGTGAAATGTTTAAAGGGGCTTAAAATTAATTTTTAGTTTGGTGGTAGAGACCCCCCTCCACCCCCCATCCCTGATATAACTACTGCACACCCCTTGCCCGCAGAAGTGGAAATTTCGGAGTCCCAGATAAAGGGCTTTTAGTGAATCTGGCTTCGATTCATACTTTGTCCTGGGTAATTATTTAAATCGTCTCTAGTCCCCCGCACCTAGCGGGATCGTGGCCTCAGCACTCTAAATCAACCTTAACGGAGAACAGCTAAGCAGTAGAGATATTACCCAGCGATACAGAAAGGACCGATGCTAAAACAGATGGTAAAACGAAAGTCTCCACGTACGAAATGTACAAATCAAAGTAATTTTATTATATTCGTGAATTTGCAATATATGTTCATTTTACAGGACACGACAGAAGGTACGTTTTACAAGAGTGTTAGGTTTAATAAAGAGCAATGCAAAAATAATCGCGCCAGTAATGAAAAGTTATTCCTTCCATCTATTTAGGGTAACGCAGCACAATATGTACGACATAAAGTCTCCTCTTTGTATGCAAATTACTGTCAAGGGCAGGAATTCAAACAAAATTAAGGTGCATTTGGCCGGAGGAAAATCAGTAACCACTCCTTTGTAGAACATCATATGTTAAGCTGTGGGGCGTGAGCGATGCATCCATTAATATTAATTCTGCGTTTTACCCACACACCTGGAAGAGGGATAATGGCTCCGTTACTTACGCCGGCGAGCCGTGGTTCACCAGCTACGGCGCGCCGCTGGGAGACTTGCAGGGGACACTCCGAAGCCCAGCCTCTGACTGCGCCACGTGCGCACTCGTTATCAAGATAGGAGCTGCAAAACGCATAGCCGACACATGTCAAGAGAGCTGCCCGGGGTTTATATAGCCTCACTTTCAAGGTTTAACGGGGTTAACGTAGCTTTCTGATGTCATAGTGCTTCAGCCAAAAAACGGAATGTTGCAGTATATATATGGCACTTGAATAATTACATTGTTTTAACTACACGAACGTGTCGTGCTACTGATGTTTTTTAATGGACTATTTCGTATAAAGCAAAAACATACAATTATTTTAAGTGTTGTTGTTATAATATTAGCAACGGGAGCACAATGTAGATTTTAAAGTTTAGATTTTTTTCGAACAAACATTTTTGGATTCGTTTTATTTCTAAGTCAATGTCATTTTATCAGTCTAGATTTCTAAGATAACGTTTTGCTCTTACGAATTTTAACAATAATATAATTCTGATTGCTTTTAAATATATAACGAGCAAGCCCCAGTATTTGCCCCTTTTCAGAGTGTCAGTATAGAGAATAATGGAACAACAATGGAAACATCTGTACTATTATTATAACATACTTGGCAGTACGCTAATAGGCCTCCTAAAACATTAGGTCTGAGCACTGAACACAGGCGTATTATATATCTGTGACTGCAATTAAATATGCTGTTTCCGAGTGCGCGTAGGGTAACAGAAATACAACTGTGAGGAGAAGCATAATCAGAAGTAAAACCGAAGCGAGTGATAGTATTGCAAGATCAACCCCAAGTCCAAATTTCAAGGGGAAAATATCAGGATTCTTCGTTTTACTGTTTATGCTACTCTGTATTAAGAACGAGGTTTACTAAATGTCAGCTGACGAAGAATGAAGTTATTCCCTTTCCCCTGGTCAAAACTAATAAATTATGGACAGACGAGAATTCTGTTTATATGCGACCCTCCAGTAAAATTAAATTTTGTTGAAGAAAGCATGACATCAAACAACGTTTCCCCTAATGATCAGTAATTTATAAATTCAGAACTGTTATCATTCATTAAAATGCATATTTGCAGGAATGAGTTCATATCACTGGCACTGGGGTTTAAAATGAACGGCGGAATATAAATCACCTGAATACTGCAGAACAGAAAGAAATAAAAAATTAGCAATTAAGCACCCAGCACAAGGTTTTTGCATTTGCTATGGCCTCTCTTTGCTGTCCACATATATCTGTTTCGCATAACTGACATTAGGAATGCGCAGATGAGCTGATTATAAAGTGCAATGACCGTGTGAGTGGAGAGTGGGGATATGCTAAGAAGACCGGTAAAGTTCGTCCTTTTACCAGGACGTGGAGGCGACGGTGCGTTCCCGGTCAAAACAAACTCTGGGGAGCATTTGCACACTGGGGGCCGACTGAACTATCTGTAAACTGAAATGTCAAAACTGACTTACCGAGAGGCACACAGGCCGCATACGGCAGACCCTATATATCTTCGAAAATGTATTTCACCAAATCCTCCACCAGTGCAGTACACACACGCACGCGACACACACACACACAAACATCTTTTACTGAATCGAAATGACGCAGATCACCCCTCTGCCTCCGACCCCTCCCTCAACGAATCATGCGTCGGGGAGTTTCGCATTTTAACCCAGCACCAGTGCTCCACAGAGGAACCGGAAGATAGAAAGGCTGCAGTTTCAGTCGCCTGGTTCCATTCACTGGAGGCGCTTCCAATGGCTTCATTAGAAGTAACGAGTTGACACAAGGTAAATCTAACATTGAGGCGCCATTCTCTCGGTCTGCGGAGCGCCCTCATTAACTGTCGCTAACAAGCCGTGCAAAAACACTGATTGGACAGCTTTCGTATAACTCTGCGGACTTAGCAGGACGCCCACTTAATGAGACCACACAAAAAAAAAAGAAAAAAAAAGTTGGAAAAAAATAAATTTCTTTACATTTGGATGAATTCGTCAAAATAGTTAAGCTGTTTTAAACAAGATTTGGCCATAGACATATTAAAACTTTCTCGAAACAGCGTGAGTTTACAGGTCAAACTATTCCCTTATGTGTGTTTGAGTAAGGCACTTATACAGGGATGTTACACATGGCCACCAATTATTATTATTATTTTACTAAGAATATACACTATAATTTTTTTTAACCTGGCGTCCAGAATTTTACATTATTAGTAAGAGTAGTGGCATCATTATTTGACCAAAGTAGAACTTATATACACAGTATGTGTACCATATTTTTAAAATGAGTATACTCTACATACGTGTATTTATTTCAGCTGGTTTAAACTACAGTGTAGAGATTTAGTTTCAACAATGTCTTCAAACAATTAAACCAAGAACAAACAACAATTATTAATAGTAATGCAAGAAAAAAAAAAATTACTAATAAAACGCATACACATCTTGAACCTGAGACAAAAATAGCCTGTTTGCAGCCATTAAATAATCGAATGGACCTTTTTGGACGGTCTGAAATCCAGTTGCTGAGGAGCCGTGCAAATAAATTGTGGTGTTTGCGCCCCGTCCTGACAACACGACATAGCTGCAAGCGACAACAGCCAAGCGGGCTGGGCTGACGAAAAAAGGAAGTAGTCGGCGGCGACTGTCATAGCGACAAACTGCAATCACTTCGAAACAAACTTCATTTTGTTTTTCTTTTAAAACAACACCATAGATATTGTTTTCGATTTTATTAAACTTTATTATATTTACTAACAAGTCCGATGCATTGCCGATCGAACAGTGTAAATGCGATAGTTTCTCACCATTAACTAATTCTATGGTAGTCACTAGCGCAAGTCGCTTTTATTTAAAAAGCCATATACGGTGTTTTTAAACCAAATACATGGCGGTCATACTAATATTAAACAAAGCATGGGCGATATGCAGTATTACAGTCCTTATGTTTGCTGCTAGGCAGTTAGCGCAACCCTTTTGCAATACGCCGTTTCCAGGACTTACACGATTTGGAAAAGATTTCCACTTCTTCGCGCAAAGACCGACTGCTTCCTGGTAAACCTTCCTTCTGATAGCGTCTCGAACATAACGCGTCCACGGCGTCAGTCCTTAGAAAGAAGATGAAGAATTATGTGGAGTGCAGGAAGTGAAGACAAGCTATGAGCAGTTTGCTTTTAAAAAGGTAAAATATTTGGTAATCTTTTGTTTTGTTTTATTAAATATAAAATTGCACACTCATTAAATGTTTCTGCGGTGGATGTCAATAAAAGATATCTCCAGCAGGATCCATACTGATGATAAGTCTTTCCATATAAGTGCAGTGTACTGCAAATAAAAATCATGCATGAATAGGATTCAAAATGTCGCGGGTACAAAAAAATAAATAAATACATAAATAAATAATATGTGCGTCCTTTTAATTTTGAATCTCCACATTCTTTACAGACTTCATTCTGGGACCTGTCTTCGGTTTTGCTCCGACAATCTGCACGCTACCATTATCGTTGGCGGTGCTTAATTACAGACTAATGTTGACCGGATAAAGATGAAAGAAACAGCTCTTTATCACATCCCAAAGTGTACCGGATAATCGTGCTGGAATCTGAGGTCAGGTGAAAAAAAGAGGTTTTTCCTTACCTTTTCCATCAGTCTATCCTGAACTCGGTCTCTCACCCCCTCTGACGCAATACTTTTTAAAGATGTGCAACAAAATATTTTAACAAGAAAAAAATGTGTACTCAGTTGGAAAATAAATCAATACTGGCCAAGTGGGGTCAAGGTTAATTAATACTTCTTGTATCAGTTTAACATACTGTTAACTTTAGCCTGTATTGTAAAGACAGACTGGGGCTGCGGAGTAAATAAACAAAGCTCGACCTAATGATTTGTCGACATTGAGTAGCGCGTCTCCCGCTGGTTATGGTTAAGAGAAGAGCATTATAAGCTCGAGGATAAACAGACAATTAGACCAGGTGAATAAACTTGTTTAGGGGTGTTAATTACACGCTTAACGCAAACAAAGGCTATGTAAAAGAATGTCATTTACCGCTAGCTTTACGAACCAATCCAGGTTTTACATTTCGCCCACTATCTTGATTTTAAGTGATATCCTCAGTGCGTTTCAGTTTTTCATTTATTTATTTATTTCCCCTCTAACATGCAGCTGTCTTTATGTTTGGACTTACCCACTGTAAAACACGCGCCCCACGTAAATCATTATGTAAACAATCAAACTAGATAGTACGCCACACGGAACGGGCCGGATTTCATATTTTCTGTTAAGTTCCCTCTCCGCCAGTTGGTAAGCCGAGAAGGTTCTGAACAGAAGCATGGCCAACGTGAAAATACCGCGCGGGTTATTTCCAGTCCAAGAAGCTTTCCAACTGGACCATTTCAAGTGCCACTTGGAATTACTTCACCAGAGTTTCATATGACAACAGAGCAAACAGGTTTGATCCAAAGACATAACCTGTTCCAACGCCTCCAACAAGATCATCACTTCTAGCCCCAAGAAACATACACACATACTTCAACACAAGTAAAAGCTTTAACAGCCTTCAGTGGTCGACATACACACTGAGTGGTACTCGATAATAAAAATACTCTAATATACTAGTGAACGACGCAAAGTTACAGCGGAATGTAAAGAAATATGAATTCAAATGATGTATGACAATGAAAGTTTTGCAAAAAAGCCCGTTCGATATAATGATCTTCGGATTATGGAGGGCAGATTATCTGAACTACAAAATTTGTTTTTCACGATATATGTTTCATGTTTTCGATCACAGTATGCTTATTGTTTGCTGCCGTGTGTGAACCACCACGCTTTAACATCCAGCTCTGCCCGCGTTGACTCGGCCAGATCAGTACAGAAAAAAAAAAAGAAGAAGAGAAAATCACTCCACAGCGGCTGCATAGCCTGAACGGAACGTCGAGATAAATTAGTACGTGCAACACTCCCCACTATTTAGTGAGCATAAATTATTCCAATTACTGTACTCCACTACTAGATTCCCTTATAAAATAGAGCACACGACCTTAAAAAGTACAAACAACGTCAGGCTTTTTCACATAGTGATTGCGGCAGTCGTTTTATCGCAAGTATAATATGAACTGTGTTAAATATTTGTCAAAAATACGCCGGTTGTTTCATTTGACACATTACTGTTTTATAAGTAAGTTTAAAAATAATAATTCCATTAACCTGGCTAAAACTCTGCATCCATCAACAAACCGTCTCAACAAATATCTATAAGAAAAATTAGGGTCTAGCTGAACACTGCAGCACTCCAGAGGCGTGTGTTGCAAAACTGACAGCATGATTCATTATTTTAGGACTGGTGTCTCGGAGCTAGCGATACAGGCTATAACAGCCCCTAACACAGTCGTCGAGCCAATAACACTGAATATTGCTAATTGGAATTAATCAGTCTCCCGTCAATAAAATACGTCTTGAGGCGTAAAGTTGACTCAAATTCAGCGGGAGACCTTGACGACATTATCAGTATCATAACGGACCAGAATGGGTTCAACTCTCTTCTCTCGCCGAATTGGAAGTGCTCAGACTGGACAAATACAGCGAAACTATGCGCAAATCATGTGTGAATTGACTCGGTTAGAAGCCCCGTATTCAAATGTGTATTGCCGTATTTCTGCTTGTCCCATTCCGCACCCCCACAACCCCTTCCCCCTCCCTTTCCTCTTTCCTACATATCTTCTTTAGCCTTAACGAGCCTCGTTAAGATCGCAATAATATTCCACCCTCTAATTGCTCATTCCATTCAACAAATAGGCGAGCACTGGCTTTTACTTCATGCGAGCCGGTTTAGAGGGAGGGTAGTGTTGAGATTGGGTTTTCTGATAACCCCCCGTGCGTGCAGCAGAAGTGGTGAAAGCCTCTACGTACTGGCTAATGATTGGCACGCTTGACAGTGATTGGCAGGGCTGCCATGACAACCTTACAACGACACCAAGAAGACCAATAGAAAAGCGAAACAAAATGTTTCAATGCTACACTCACGGTGGATTTAGGGGAGATATTATGAGGCTGGTGTCATTAGGCGATAGCTATTGAATCATTCAATCTTTACTCGTCGTTTCTTTTCCTTGATAATTTTCTTTCTCTCTCAGGTCATTCCATGGTTTTCAGATCCCCTTTAGAGCTTTATCCCTCCCATTTCTTCCTGCCAAACTTCGCTGATCGCCCTTTGCTCTTGGCGAGCAGCGCTCCCAGCACCAGGTCTCCAGAAGACTTGTCAATGTTTCAGCTACCAACCCTCAACTTCTCTCCGGAGCAAGTGGCGAGCGTCTGCGAGACGCTGGAAGAAACCGGAGATATTGAACGCCTAGGACGGTTCCTATGGTCTCTACCAGTGGCACCAGGGGCGTGCGAGGCGATCAACAAGCATGAGTCTATCCTCCGAGCTCGAGCAGTGGTCGCCTTCCACACAGGGAATTTCAGAGACCTTTACCATATCTTGGAAAACCACAAGTTTACCAAGGACTCCCACGGCAAGCTGCAAGCCATGTGGTTAGAAGCGCACTATCAGGAGGCCGAAAAACTGCGTGGTCGCCCGCTAGGACCAGTCGATAAGTACAGGGTAAGAAAGAAGTTTCCTCTCCCCAGGACCATCTGGGATGGTGAGCAGAAGACCCACTGTTTCAAAGAGCGGACACGCAGTCTGTTAAGGGAGTGGTACCTTCAGGATCCATACCCAAACCCCAGCAAGAAAAGGGAACTTGCTCAAGCCACTGGACTCACTCCTACACAAGTCGGGAATTGGTTTAAAAATCGGAGGCAAAGAGACAGAGCCGCCGCAGCTAAAAACAGGTCAGTTGGGTTTTTGTTGTAAAGTAGCCTAAAATAATCGCTCGCGTGAATAAGGATAAAATGGACTTGTACATTATTTTTCACGAGGCACAAATACTTCGAGGATTTTTATACCGTAGTCAGATTTAATAGGGAGCAGACTGCGTTTTTAGAACGTGGAAAGAGGGAAACTGGAGGAAACACGTAAATGTTCACCGTGGATTTTTCAGGAGGCGGGTAAGAGTTCGGCGACATTTTTGTCTATTTCAAATGTAAATAGACGCTGCTGCATGAAAACGTATTTATAAACGCGGGGTTTTGTTCCCAAAACATTTAAAACAAATATACGCTTAGCGCACAAAAAGATACATTTCAGAAATCATTATTATAATCAAAAGCCAATCGGTCAGCGTTGGTGTACAGAAAACGAACAAGTGGTGAGTCCTGATTGAGAAGAATGCTTTAGCATGGGGAAAAATGTTCTAATTGGGGCTGCAAATGCATCATATATTTTGTAAATGTCGATTTTGTATAAATCAGATACAAAAACAATTTCGATTTTATTAAATTACCAAATGAATTGCTGCCCTGGCCTTTTCGTTATATGATACGTAAATCACATAATAAACACTAATGTTTTATCTTATCTGAACAAAGGGAAATTTTTAAATGTATTCCTTTAAATTACATATCTAAAATACTTTCACTTGAATACCAGATCGAAACAAAATGGAGCAGGATGTTTACTTACATTTTGATAAACGTTTCTACCAATGTATACATTTTAAATCAGTTAAACGCATATACCTGCATTAATCAAGCGGTACTTGTGTATATATCAAAATCTGCCCAGTTCTGTGCTTTATGGAGGTGCACTAAAGTACTAACGCAGAACTGTTTTGTTTTCTGTGCATAGAAGTGTTACACAAAATGGTACATTAACTCGATGGTACACCCGCAAGCAGATATTTATATCCCCAAAATATATATTCGGTTATATGCATATAAATGCCAGTTACAACATTTAGTCGCTCACTCAGACTGACATTTTTTATGTGAAATTGTTTCATATAAAAACTGACAGCAATTACACAAAACATATAAACCCATAAATGTAAATTCAAATTGTAATGTGTCTGCCGAGTGACATTTTATTTGTAATTCATTGCTAATCTTAAATATTTTAACAATAAAATGGGTGCACTTTGTGCTCAGCGCGCTATAGTACACCTGAAGTACATTTACGTATTACATTTGAAACTTTTAGCTACTTGTGGAAATCGAACTTGGTTATATAATGGAGCCAAAAACAAATGAAGAAATGACTGCACATAAAATAGTAAATATATAATAATAGTAAATTGTAATGTAGTTATACTATTCCGTTTTTCCAAATGGCAATCAGATATTATTAGCCTGGCACAAGTCTGTTAAACTGAAACTATGACAAGTGAAATACGGCACAGCAAACAAAAATGAAATACAACTTTGTTTTTTTTTTTTTGAAAATAGCTTAAACCGACGCTATATACATTTATGCAGGCAAAATTATAGCATTAATCGAATAACGTTAAGGTTTGCATTTCGTGTATTGTTTGTTTTTTTTTTTTTTAATTTTTCCAGGGTATCTGCTTGTTGTTTACCCCCCTTTTCTGTCCTTTGTATGGTGCACACATCTTTGTACCTTCCCAGAGGGCTTAGATGACGACTCAGCATAAGGAGGGTTAAGCACGTTGGTGCGACGGCGCGAAACTGAAGAAGGGGGAGAGTGACTCTGTTTTGCGGAGGGATACATCGAGATGTGATTTAATTGCGATGTTATTTTCTTGTTTTAACCAGGCTCCAGCATCAAGCAATAGGGCAGAACGGCATGCGTTCTCTGTCAGAATCTGGGTGTACTCCGCACAGCTCGGCCGAATCGCCATCAACTGCGGCCAGTCCAACGACCAGCGTATCAAGTATGACAGAGCGAGTTGAAACCGGCACCTCTGTTCTTTCAGTAACATCAAGTGACTCAGAATGCGATGTATGATACAGAAGACAAATAATAACAGGGAATATGGACCTGAAAAGACTAAGAAAAA
Organism: Gymnarchus niloticus; assembly: GCA_009936485.2. Classification (NCBI taxonomy): domain Eukaryota; kingdom Metazoa; phylum Chordata; class Actinopteri; order Osteoglossiformes; family Gymnarchidae; genus Gymnarchus; species Gymnarchus niloticus. The sequence goes on along the minus strand of JAACJT020000093.1, from coordinate 82,829 downwards.
TCGGGGAAGAAAAAGGACCAATTGGTTTAACTATTAAAAAAGAGAGATAGAAGTATGTCTTTTTCAAGCGCTTTCAAAAGGACCCACGATTTCCCCTTACCCCCTCACTACTTGCATGATATTTTTTTTGTATCTGGGAAAACTATACTCTTTAAGTTCAATATTTTTTACAAGGATGACCGAGAAGAGGGAATTACCAGAACCTGGTGTTGATCACATTTTTGATCTCTTATCTGTTTTAGTCCAAGTGATGATGACGCTCAGCCAAGACGCAATCCTGTTTTATTTTATGTTCATCAGACAATCATTTGAGTCGTAAGCACCTTTTACAAACACTTCTGTCACTGCCTGTGTGGGGTATACTGGTCAAATGTCGAATCGAATAGTTATGACTGTAACAGATTTTTATTTTTATTTCAAGATTTTATATTGAATTATGTATATCTTAAATAATGCGATCATTCTCCCAGTCTGTAATATATGTGTAGAGATATGCTTGTATATAATATCGCTCTCCGTTTTCTTTTCTATCCTTGTTCACTTTTGACTTGGTGTTCCTTCATAAAAAAATATTTGTCAAATTGTAAGACAGAGTGGTCTAGGTTTTCGTTCGTTTGTTGGTTTGTTTCATATTTTAATTGGAATAATGAAGCTAGGCAACCATCAAGTGTTATCGGTCACCTTTTATGCAAAATCAGTTCATTATGAATTTGGAGTATTTTTCTCATCGACGTGTTCAGTCACTTCCGTGCTCGCTTAAGGCGCTTATTAATCAATGTTTCTTTATCTGCGTGTTAATGTTTATGTACAAATTTCTAAATCAAATACAGTATTCCATTTTCTTATATAATTTGCAGTATGTCTTTTTGTTCATTACAAAGAAAATAAAGCAAGATAGACAAATAAATAGATAGATGAAGACAGACGGGACTTATGTATTCGAGGTCCCGTGGAATCCTGTAGAATGTTGCTCGACACCACGTAGTGATTGCAGACCCATCGATAGTGTTTTGCGTTTCTTAAGGTGTATATATACAGTATATCCTTGTAAAAATTCTCTGGAATGCAGAGAAAAAGAATGATGTTGGTTTTGTGTAGATTTAGTTTAAGGGTTACGTATACATCATATTATATATGTTTATTTGTATTTGTAACCGTGCAACAATCCCACCGTTACGGTACTGCTTAGATGAAGCTCTTTTTTGTTTATGGTTGCGAGTGAATACAGAAATTAAGTAAACGCGCCATTAAATACACTAATCATCGCGGACTCCTCCCCTCCCTCAGTCTCCCATTGTGGAACACTGAAAGACTCTTTCTTCTTTACAAGGCTAGCAATGTTCTAAACTCCTCGTGACGGAAAAAAAAAAAAAAAAGAAAAAAGAAAAAACATTTTATTTCCGCTTTTCTCTACTGAACATTCTTAAGTAAAATGCAACACAGGGCAGATAAAATGTATATTTCAATAAAAAACATCATTTGACTCTACTTGAATAGGGCGGTACTAATTGCTTGCTTCAGCCTTTATATATCTTTTGGGTAGGAAAGAAAATTTGCACACGTGCAAACAAACGAAAATTGAAATGAACACACACACAAATCGCATTAAACTATTAACAGATAAAAGAAAAACAAATTAGCAGAACATTTTAACGCAATTCCATGCGACGGTTGCAAACGTTCAATGGAAAAATGTTTACGCTATCATTACCTTTTCGACACCGACATATGGATAAGAATGAATTTTATTTACGTCGTTAACGCAAAAATAATTTAGTTTGTCACCATAATCGCCTGACCTTGTTTATATTTATTTGTGTATCGATTATAGCTTATACTGCTCGTGGGTATAGCAATCGCGCCGAACAAGCATACGTGGAATGTCCTGTAAAAACAGAATTCGAGACAAGTATTACGACAAGTTACCTCTGTTACTCACAACAAACTGAACTTTCCAAATCACTTGTAAGTTAAATTACAAATGTTGAGGTTTGATCGCCCAAAATTGCTGACCCCAGGTTAATCTAGAGAAATAACCTATACGTGGTTTACCTGCTATGAACAATATGCACAATTATGACATCATTACAAACTGTTCGCGTGGACGCGAAGATGGAACGGAAAGTTTAACCTGCTACAACATTCAACCAAACAACTTTATCCAACTTCCAAGATCACTGGGTTCAGCGTCCCTGCATAACAAGGGTTTACCGCTTCGTTATATTAATCTCTACTTCGACTCGCAGTATTTCTTGTGTTTCCCAGAGTCGCGGGGTTACCCCCAATTAATATTGTCCACATAAGTTGCATGATAAAGGTATGAGAAGTCCGAGATGATCATATTATCAATAGCGTAAACAACAATGGCAGATGAGAATAACAAGGCATGTTGGAAACACTGAGGTTAATTGTGAATATAATAAGCCTGTGTTTAAGCCGTTTTGCTTCCTATTCCATCTGCACAGGGAAGATAGGGCCTATCGCGAGGGCCGAGCGAGTGGATCCCGCTGACCCGCTATGACTGATTCTTATCGCCACCTCAGAGAGAGGTCCCTTTAGTTTTTTTGGCCACAACAATCCGGACCTTGATTAAGATTAAATGAATCAGAAACCCAAGCGCATTTGTTTTATCAATAAAGGGGACACTACCACGTGATTAAACAGATGGCTGCAAACTAATGTAACATTTTTAAAGGATTCTTTTCGACATAATTGATGTTGTTAATCCTTTAATCTTGTGTGTCGGTCACTTAAGAGTGCTACTTTTAAAGCTATACGATATAAAGAAATACACGAATAATGACCACTAATGAAACAGCCACAAATAAATTCAAATACGAAAAGGCAACGTCGCCTTAAAGTCATTAAACTTCATTTAAAATAACACGGATAATAAAATAGCCTTGCCCATAGCAGCAATAGCCACATGTGCTTTATGGTCATAAAAGTGTTTTTTTTTTTTTTTTTTTTTTTTTTTTACAGGTACTCTACATATTTGCAATACAGCAAGTTCCGCCTATTTCTCGTGCACTTGTACGTTGTGGTGGAGCTACGTGTCCGTGAGCTGTCTGGTTAAATTTGTCATAAAACAAAGAAACTTCGTGAGGGCCAGTCGCCGTGTGTGATATAGGCTATATTCACAAATGTATGAATGGGGACAAAAAGTAAACGAGAATGTGAGACAAGTGCGATAACAATGGACAGACATGTTTTTTCCTTATTATCTGCATGTGTGTCGCCTATCGTGCGTGTGTCAAAAAACAGCAGAATGGATTATTTGTCCTATTCCCATAACCTTACGCTGGGTAAGCGAGAGCTATGTGGCCGCTGCCTGCAGTGAGAGAGTCGAGCGTTGCCCTGTTTTTTCTCTGATTTCATCGGTTAACTGAACACAACTTTTCTATTCGTGTGTATTCATGCAGCTCTCAAAGAGCGCCAGTTCCCTCTGACCTGGATTCAGGGCGTGCGGCGGTGTTCAGCCCCACACCACAACCACTCTCCGCAGGACCAAGGCCCGTTCGTTTAACACTAGTTCTTTTCACACGCAGCCGCAAAAAGGTAAGATGTCGCACTTAGAACACACCAGACAATGCACGTTACATTTAGACGTGCTAATAATAACAAATAATTATTCATTATACATTCCGATACGACAATATGTGTCAGCCGTGGCGTTATGAAACTTTTGTTGTAAAAAGGGAAAATAGACTTGTCAGTAATATCGCATTAACGTACTACCCTTGTATTCCATCTTGACAGGTATAGCACAGTGAATTCAAGTCTAAATACTACTGTCAGTCCTAATTTAACAGTAACTGGAGTAGGCATTTCTTTCGCCTGTCATATACAATGCCGTGACTGCAGCTAAGAAAAACAAAAATGCTGACAAACGTGCCTCGGTTATTTAAAAAAAAAAAGAAAAAAAAAAGTGTGATCTACTCATATACTGGATGCAGGAGATATTACGTATTAGCATAAGATAAAAGTTCTTAGAGGTTTGCCACACTATTATTTATATATTTAACGTGATTTCTTAAACATATATACGCTCCAGCGCGTGTGTGCGTATTTCATTCCCCACTCCCAAAAAGTGAAACATTTTGACTTGTGACTGAATTTTTTTTTTTTTTTTTTCACGAAACTTATCCCCCAATCTTGATGGAGCAACCTAATTAACGACCTTTCATTTTAATGCCACGTTCGATGCCTTCTCTCCCATGCAGGTCTGCGATGAAACAATCCAACACTACTGGGATCTCAAACTGCATTTCTATTAAATGGTAACTGAAGGGTCAGATACAGGATCAGAAATGAGTAAACCGGCAGTGTGAACTTTAATTTAGAACCACAGGCAGATGGGATCATAGCTTCTCAGATGCCTACCCCCTTTGCCCAATGGAAACGCTCTAATGCATAACATTCAACAACCCCGTTTAAAGTAAGGCTAGAACCAAAATGTCCAACGTTTCGCTAGTATAGTTCAGTATACCGAGCTTGGCACTCTGGTTCCACAAACGATTACCGCGATCACCTGTGCTATTAGCAGACATTCTTACAGTGAGGTATCAAAAAATTAAGTCACGCCTGGTAAACAACTCGCATATATTAACGCAAACACAGTAATAGGCATGCAGGTGTATATATATATATATATATATATATATATACACGTATATAAACAATTTCCAGGTTTTGACGATGACCTCAAAAATAAATTTAAGTCGTATAAATGAAATAACAGGAAAAGCAAGTTGGGTGGTATGTCTTGACGTCAATTTCTAATTCCAGTTCATTATGGATGTGAAAACCCTGGAATTATTATATAATATGGGTGCTGTCGAGTTTGGGTCAGCTTAACGGTTTGTCAATGACGGTACGTTTTGTAATGATATGTATCATTGGTGTCAGGTTCTAAACGGTTTATTCGGCTACAGAATATGCGACACTGACCAGCACGCGCAAATCTAAGATGCTCACTGTAACAGCATAATAAATCTCAATTAATCAGGAACGTGTAAACGGCCGTCCGTGTCAAAACCGACAGGTTCGCTTCAATCGGAGAGATCCGTATTCGAAGCTCATTGCTCTAGTCCCACTAATTTACAAGCCATTTCTATTTAAACACAGGCCAAGTAAGTCGATAAGCGCACAAGAAACAAGAAAGAACAGTCAAACCTACAGTGTGTTATGAAGAAAATACTGAAACAGAACATTTCTAATTCATAATAAAACTACCACATATATACACGTTTAAAATACATTTCTAGCAGTTACATAGACAAACAAATTATATATCACAACGACTTCAACTCCACACATTCAATGAGGGGGTACCTAACTTTAGGATAAAATTAATAACCCTTTTGCTATAGCAGCTAACTAAAGGGTAGATAAGCACGACATGTGTCTGTGTCATTCCTGTTCTTAAGCCATGATTTCACGTGCGATCATCTGTACAAATAATTTTATTAGCAAAATGTCATCTCTACACAGCCGAAGATGAAAGGACGCTTTTTGGAAGCAAAAGAAATGAAACACTCGCATACACCTTTCAAAGCAGGCTTTTACAGGACAATAACATCAGAAACCGTTCATAATGGTTTCGGCAAGTAAAATATTCGTGACAACAGCAGTCAAATGGATTTACGTAGGGCCTATACAACACCTAACCCGAATATATTTATTGACGGAATCAAGTCGCACATAAATCGTTCCTGAAACCACTCCCAGAAAAAATTCCACACATTATATCCATACGAGTTTAACGTGAAGCAATACGTTCATTTCTGCAATTTTTGACCACAGCTTGTTTGAACCGCTAGGTAAACAAAGTAACCGTAAAAAACGATCTGAATTTAAGACATAAACCATATATCCAAGAAGCTGTTCGTTGTGTTATTGTGGGCTATTTGTACAGCCCCGCAAACACAGCAGCTAACCCCCTTCACCTTCAGCCCAGAGTGTCAATGCCAAACAGAAAAGGGAGACACAGAAAGGCAGAGAATGTGCGCCTCAAAGGAGAGGGAGGGGATTCGGGTGGACATAGAGAGTGAGAGAAGAGGACCGAGTTCCATCTCGTCTCATATCCCTAAACAAAATGTGGAACTTGTCTGTTTGAAACCTGGCTTGCCCCTGGTTTCCCTGCGCTCCCGACCGCCGCCCGCTTCGGCTCGGCCTCCTCAATTAGCGCCGCTCCCGCTGGAGCCCCGCTGTGCGAGAGAGGTCGCCCCCCGAGCCGCCAATAGTCCTCACCACCACCTACAGCGACTCGCCCAACAATCAGGAAACCATTTAGAAATTGACTCATTCTGTAAATAATCTTTGACGTCCTAACAAAGACGCCATTCGAGAAGAGTTTATTGGCAAGAAACCATTTAAACAGATGTCATGTTAGCTTTTCTTTGGCGTTTTGGTGACACATCTCCCATATGAATTGGCGATTGTTTTGCGCTCAGTCAGTGAACGCTCTGCGCCATTGTCTGACCGGAGGAGAGTTGCAGGCGAAATGAGTCCCTTTGCAAGCATTCAGAGCACCGAGGTGGACCCGGCCACACACCCAAAAACCACTCACCCGAAGCCGAATTTCCAGCGACAGACTGCCAGCCAACTGAAGGCAATGATTACTACTTTATTTCTCTCCGAATGCAGAGAAGTTAAGACATGTAGTTTATACGGTGCTCTAATAAACATCGTTCTCATCTAGGCAATGCGCCTTGTTTTGCTGAAACAGTTTTTTCCTTCTTTTTTACATCTTTGCATTTCTGAGAGATTGTAGGAGCGGATTTGAGAGCATATTTTACATTTGACAGGTAGGACTGGACTTGCACATTTTCTCTTGCTGAAACTCCCCTTAGAGCGCTCTGTTTGCCGTGTTCCAGATAGCCGGAAGACAAGGCAAACAGGCGGCTCTGTCGCACTTGCGAGAGCACGATGCTGCGATTTTTTTTGGTCTTGTACTAATTGCAAATATAACGCTCTGCGAATGAACCACAGGAAATATATGATAATGCTGCACGTATACCTCATAAGGCGCGAGCACTATACATAATGACTGATTTATGCTCACGTGGACCTGTGTTTCTAAACATTATTAGTATTCTCATACAGCGTAAGTATCAGAAAACGCGCAAAGGACAGTAGGCAATAGCAGCGAAACGGTAAGAAATTCAGGATAAATCAGCTATCCGAAACAGAAACATTACACTGTTGTAATACAACAAATGTGTTATACCGGCCTCATAAATTCAGGCATTAAAATAGAATTTTTTTTTATTGGAACTATTCCGAAAATATAATTAACGGAGATATTGTAATACACCACAGCAGTGTTTTTCCAAATAAATCTGTAATACTATATTCAAAACATTTTTATCTTTGGCATATTTTGGTCCGTCTTTTCCTCCAATGTTTGCATTAACTTCTATGACGATAAATCTGGCTTGCACGCAGGATACTAACTACTCAACAAAGTGAACACATGAATGACAGGCTACAACAAGGTGATCAGAACATGGAATATAAATACACAAGTCTCAAAATTTCTTAATAAACGCTATCTTCCGACGTTATACCCATTACAGAGCTCGTACTGTTGTGAGAAAGGTTCTTAAAGAGTTTGACAAAAGTATGACAGTTTTTTCCGCTTCCAGCGGTTGAACGGATTACTTAGCGAGCTGAGCTCCTGCTTACGCATAACGTCTGACTGCGTCGACGCGAAACACGGCGGGTCGGATTGGCGCATTTTACAGGTTCGGGTGAGACTGAAAACGCGTGCTTCTAGTGCCATCTGGTGGACACATTCTTGAAGACTGACAATAAACAGACGTTTGCAACTACACTTACGTGCGATTACATGACAATCCCAATTAGTCAATCTTTATGACTGTTATAGTCATGACCTTCGCATATGTAAGGTATGGGAACGTCACGCAGCGCATTCGGTCTAAATTTCACGACAGTTAATTTCACAATAAAGTACAAACGCAACTATGGATGTTACTGTGCTACTGAAGGCCTACCCCATGAAAAAGGCAGTCACCCTCCAGAAGCCCTGCTCGTTTCAAAAGGGCAAGGTATAGTGCATTATAATTATAGCAAAATTCGCTAACATTACGCTTACCACTCTGCGCTTTACTATCAAGTAAGAGAGGCACACGCGAATTGTGACTCGAAATGTTAATTTTAAAAAGAGGACTTTTCAAAATAAGAAGTTATGATGGGCACCGATAGCTGCTGGCGCTCCTCACGCTCCAGTTAACAGCCGGCATCGGGGGGGGCGGTGGAGTACAGGCGCTTACATAAATGTTTCATCACATAAAAGTCCGCTGATGCTGGAGCACTGAATTGTATTTCCATCTGTGTGAGGCCAGCGAGTAGGATTCCGCCGAGTGTAACGCAATACTAGTTCCCTTGTTAATTTTTCAACACCGATACCCGATTTCCCACCTCCCAGGGAGGAAATCTGATGGGTTCCGCCGGAGTTAAACTTTGCCCCAAGAGCCGAGATGGCGCACTGTAAATGGACAGTAAAAACACTCACAGATACGGAAAAACCATTAATCCACATCTCGAAAGACATCCGACGGACCCGCAGCAAGATGAGGTTTTTATTCTACGTTTCCACATACCGCTCATATTTCCAAACAATTCTGACCCTCTTCCAATCGCAAGAGCAAGAGAAAAACCACCACCTTTTAAAATAACTCTTACTCTTTGGAAATGTCAGGCCAGTGGGGCTATATGCACTTGTTTACTTGCAAAACTTGAGCTATGAATACATTTTCAGACATTTCGTTTGTCTATACTACGAGGTTAATCTATAGGTCTAGTTAAGCCTCGTTGTTATTAGGCACAGGCAGCTGATATAGATTACAACGTCGCTTTCTCTGTCTTACCTTGAAAAAAGTTTATGCAACACCGAATAGCAGTCAAGATGAGCACGTTTTTTTCTTGAATTACTTTGAAAGCGCTCGCATTTTGAGTAGCTCTGTGTGAAAACAGTAAGGCCGCCTAATGAATTTCCGACCGAAATGAATTTTCTTATTTCTAATTAAGATTTACATTTGGTGATCCAAGACATTTGCCAAGCCGGATTAACGCTGACAAAGGCGCTTGTCTTATTGATTTGTTTATTTTGAGAAAAATTATACCGCATTGCTACGATTTTACACGTTATTCTTTCAACTGTGTAAAATTTTGTAAAAAAAATATAATTCTTTTATTTGGATTAATGCCTGAGGCGAAGCAAAAATGCCGGCCCCTCGCCTAAACGCTACTCTAACACCAGGTGGTACTGTTATAAATACATGTCCAGCATAATTCTTTAAAATGAGGCAGTGATATTTCATTTTACAGGCTTAGTGAATGACGAGGAAATGGAGTGTTATTTTAAAACGTTCCTGTTTCAAGAAATAGATTTGCCGTTTGCCACCATGTGACGTAGTACCATTATATGGGCACGAGTCCATTTCCATCGTATTATGATGTGCTTCCTCTTTTGCTCCTGCCCGATGTTTAACTTTATTCCACCAGTCACATCTCTTTGTGTTTCGTAACAATGGTTGCGTCTTCCCGCTGGATTTTTATCTGCTATACAAAATGCGTACTTACCTAAAAGGCTTTTCCTTTCTTCAGAAAGGTCTCAAGCAGGACCAACCAATTCCACGATAAGTACTTCAGACATTTCGCTATCATTTGGACAGGAGCGTCCTGGATTAAGCAGCAGATGAGATAGATGTTTGGTGGTTCTAAGACCAGCAGATTTCAATCCCCACTCTACACAAGGCTTTTAATATTTTGTACATTTCTGCTCTGTATAGTTTGTTTACATTTGTGAGGAAGTAAGATATGAAAATACACAATGTTTGCATCAGATCCTCTCTGGGGTCTGTAATCCTACCATTGGGCATGTGTAATAATCAGACAGAGTTTTGTTCTGTTTTTCACTGTAAAACTTGGAACAAATGCCCAATGTAAAAGAACCCCTTCCCATTTAGACTGGGCTTTTAACATTTTTTTAAAGACGTACTGTAATCCCAATAAATTTAGTGTTTAAGAATGTAGTAATAAAAGTGGTAGCTGTCATGCTAACGGGATCATCTTACCTTTAGGCATGTTAGAGGTGAAGGACCAGATCCAATCACCTTTTTTGCTAATGTGCTGAGTCCTATTTTTCATTTTAAAAACTGGACTCAGTACATTAGCAAAAGTAATTTGCTAGTCAAGATATGGATGTACAGCCTAACAAGCAAAAACTTAGCATTACACTTATTATTGACATCACATCGTTGTCACAGTCATTTTACTGTCTTGCTCCACTTCTTACCATATCAAAGAAAACATGGCGTGGTGCGAAACTAACCAACTTCCACATTTTGAATATTTCAAGCAGTTAGAGTCTGTGAAAAACTTGTGTGTAAATTGACTTAACACTTGTATGGTCAACATACAGATACTGCTTGGCAATCCTCACTGGACAATCCTTTGCCATATGGATTCAGCAGTCCAGTGAGATGTAATATCTATGCTGTGCGATAAAGAGGAACATGCTGGAATACACAACACAATCATAACAATGCACTGAAACCAGTCACACATAAAAATTATAGCCAAAAAGGTCACAGAAGGAGTAGAAGGAAACCACTGGTTTGTAACTCATAAATAAGGTGGACATAAAGATCACTTTTTTTCCTCTGACTTGTTATAATAACCTCTGAATAAGCCAGAGATGCCAAGACCAAATCAAAGCTAGTGATTAGCAATCTGGACTAAGGTCCTTGGGCCTAATCCCAGACAGAGCTGCTGTTGAGCTTCAGAGCAAGGTGCTTAATTAAGCTGTAGTTGAAATCCATCCATACATCCATCCATCTTCTTATCTTCTATACCATTTATCCAAGGTCACAGTGAGCCTGGACCAGGGAGGGGAGGGGATGCCGGTATATCACAGGGCTCACATGCAACGTAGAATTTAAAGATGTTAAATGTTTGCTAAAAGTAGTAGAAATGTGAATACATTTTGAGATGTGTTAGTTTGTTTAAAAATGCTTACTATATGATTTCAAATGAATATTACTCTAACCCGTGATGGTCACAGACTGGTGGACGTACATATACCGGCACGGCCATTAAAGTAACACAGATACTACACTCAGTTTATAAAAACATGCACAATACAGGCCACACTTAATGGGGAAGGGCTTCCTCTGTGAGGTGGAGCAGAAGGTCAGCAAAGGTCATACATGGTCTGCGCCTCAAGGCCGATCTAGCAGTGCAACATCTCACGATCTTTGTCCTGGTTCCTCTTGGATAACAACAGACAGCAGCACTCCGAATTGGAGAGTTGCCTAGTGTTCTGAAAATACACAAGAACAAACACGGTCATCCACATGTTGTTCTGGAGGAGGACCAATTGGAGATGACCCACATGACCTGGACGCCTATGAGCATTGGCCATCCAGACACTTATCTGATTGAGTGCCCTCTCAAACTAATGTTCAACCAAAAGACAGCAGCAGCGAGTCAACGTCGCATACTTCCGTCGCATATCCAAAATTAGCGTGCAAAAAATATTTCTGTATAAAGCTCTAGATGCACCGAAAAGGATGAACGGATAAGCAGGTCCTGATTCATCTACAAAAGCACACATGCTTTCAGAAAGATTCCTTTGGCAGTTGGCGTTACCTTCAAAGCCATGATATTCTGTAAGAAATGTCAGAAAATCCAGAAACATGGAGGTATTCGGCCACTTTGCACAACAATACAAAAACAACAGTTAGTAAAAGCAGAGAGCACCCCTGCCGAAAATCAGCCCCGCAAGGGGAGTGGGGACGGTTTTGTAGTTTATAGGAGAGTATTGATGGATGGGATGAAAGGGGGAAAGGAGAGTGAAGGGGTTGGATAAGAGAAAAGGGGACTATTTACTGTAGGTCAGACAGACAGGGGAACGGATAAATGTTGAAGGTAGACAAAACGTTTACACCCTTTTACTATTTGGTAGGATGTTTCCTTACTATTTCTTCAGGTGAAGTGCTTTGGTCTCGGACACAAAACCAGTGATCTAAGGAAACTGCTACGCTTCAGACAAACGTGCCACTTCTTCATCAACCACCAATAGCGGTTCCCTGTTAAAAATCACTGCTTTTCACTCCGACAGTGGATATGTTAGGTGTAAGTGCACCGTTTTCCTGGTTTACATCAGCACCGTGTGTCAGTCTACACATAATCTCTGGAATCACATGTCCTTTCAACCCCCCGCTACCAACAGTTGCCAAAGCGATGCAAAAACAAATGCAGCCAGCGCCGACGGGGTTGTCAAAGGGTGAGACTACGCATATCCTTTCAATCAATTGTACTTAAATTTCTAGAGATTTTCCTGCAAATGGTTTACTCACTTCATCCCCAACAACAACAAAATAACAATAATAATTTCAACGCAGCGGTCATGGTCGTATGTACTTCTACAGTCTATAGAAATCTGTGGTTTGTTAGGAACCCTGGATGGAAAGGGATCTTTGGTTAAGCACACGTGCAAGCAAAATTACCTTTCCTTCGATGAGTTCTGTTACTCACCACTAGAGGGAAACAGTGATGTCATTTAAACGTCAAAGACCAGAATAGTTTAGGCAATTTCAAATTACAATTATTAGCATACAGGAAGCAGAAATACCACCAGGAAACTAACTCGACTGCTGACTTGTCCAATTTCGGTATTTCAGTTTATTCTACTAAACTTCCTGATCCATCCATCTATTTACCAAACCTAATAGGTTTAACAGGTTACGGGGAGCCTGAATCTTATTCTACGAAGCACAGGGCACAGGACACACCATTGATCTAGGTGCCAACCCATCACAGGGCACAGTTACACATGCGCACATCGGGTTATTTTGAAACACCGTTCAGCCGATACCTCATGTCTTCAGACCAGGAGAAGAAGCCCACAAGACACGGGAAAAACATGCAAACTCGACACCCAGTAGGGACGGAATTATAAACCCATCCCCGGAGGTATGAGGGAACAGTGATAACCAGTGAGACACCATGACCCACACCCCCACGGAGAGAATGTGCAAACTCCACACACAGAGCCAGGGGTAGGATTCAAACCCACAACGCTGGCGGTATGAGGCAGGCTTATCGCTTCTCGGCCTTTTCACGGCCTTTAAGCGTAGTGCAGTGATTTTTAAATGCCAGATTTTTAGAGGGGGTAACACTGAACCTAAGGCGTAACCAGCAGGTGGCTTGACCGCTGCTGCCACACGGGGATCTGTTGCCTCCTGATAGGTTTTAAGTTCTTTGGGTAGCCTCTATAAGCCTAACGTGTAGGTACGGGTGGCTTGACCGCCATTCCCACAAGATGAGCTTGGGATTTTTATTTTAACTCTTTTTTTAGTTAGACACCTTTTTAACAATGTTGATGAGTTTCTGCAACAGCTGGAGGATGGCTGACGGCCCAGTGGATCTCACCATCATCAAGAACACAGCATCCTGCAAGTGGCAGAACCCGGGAGGAGGGGTTGCTGGACCGAGTCTCTTTCATCCGAGCGACCCTTTTCGGCCTCCTTGGCCTCACTATGGAGAAAGTTTCTCGTGTTCGGCGCGACGGGCAGTCTCGCTTTCTTTATGTTGCCTGCTCAACTGAGCAGGACTACAAGAAGATATTGGAAGCCTGTGGGGACCTGTCTGCGAACCCTCAGTTGAAGCAGCATGACACGGACCTGTTGTGAAGGCTGGACAGAAGGGTAATTACAACTCATCTTTTTGACCCTTTGGTTCTGGTTGAAGCTGTCTCCTCTTTTCTCAGCAGGTTCGTTGACGTTATGCCCGGTCATCGGGACATTTGGGATAATCTGGCTGTCTGGATGGGGTGTAGGCAGTTCTGGGTGAACCTATGCCCTGACCCAGAGAGCCTTGATAGGTTCTGCCACCCACCTGTGTGTTTCTCCATTGGTCGCTGCAAGGCCTACCTGTTTAACTATGGGCAGCCCCTCTCCTGTCGGCTGTATCATGGCCAGGGTCACACTGGAGACTCCTGTACCAGTATGAAGTGCTGGAGATGCTTGGATGCTGGACATCTGGCAAAAGACTGCAAGGGCCCCTCCCGTGTAACCTGTGCAGTGATGAGGAACAGCTTGCCTGTGGTTCCCTTCAATGAAAACTGTCCTACGCTGTGGCTATCATTTCGGCTGGGGATGGTGTCCGGCGATTAGCACCATTGGATGACACTGAGCTGCACAGGGTAGCCACGGGGGGTTTGGAGAAAATTTGTATGTAACCTGTCACAATGCTGAAGTGGGGTCTCCAGGTGAAAATGTGCCAGCAGTGACTGAGGATGAAGAAGGCTCGGAAGGACATCGGCAGTCAAGACCAAAAAGCATGGAAACCCAGTCCATCGGGTCGCGTGGTGATGTCCCCCCAGGAAAGGTGGCACTACATGGGGCCACAAGACGAGGCAAACAAAGAGTCTTTCCTAAGTGAAGGGGACCTGGGATTTTTACACTTACCCAATGCCCTAGATAATGTGTTATGGTTTTAAGTGATCTTTGGGATGTTAATTTAATACTGTTTTAAATGTTTGTTGTTCAGTTACGTATTCTTTGTTGGGGTCTTTAGTGTGGGGTCTATTTTTTTGGGGTGCAGTTTCAGATTTGTTGGTATGGATTGAGATGTTTAGATTGCTAATGTGATGTAATTTTAAATTTTGGCATGTGAAGTGTATTGAATCTTGTCTGATATTTCTTATTGTTTTGTTTATGAATGGTGAAGGGTTTGGTATTCTGTATTTGAATGTGCGGTCATGCGTTAGAGTTTATGATTTGGAATGATTTTGTTATAGTTTGTGTTTGGTGACTTTTGGAGATTTTTGTTAGTTGGGATGTGTTTGTTGTTTATGTATTTTGACTTTGACTAGTTGATGAAGAAACAAAAAAATACCCGTTGACTCAGTATGCTGCCCAGTAAACTTGCTGATATTTTCCAAAAATTAATTTCTTACCGACCATAATCTGATGGTGATGCGATGAGACCTTGTTAAGAAAAATAATAACCAACGTTCATAAAAATTTATCCTATGATTGGAAAAGGCAAAATGCAGTAATAAGTACCGCATCCAACTACGCATTATAATTTTAAATTACAGAGACACGTATGTTGTAGAATTGCAAGGGTAGAATTATTGCCATAAGCTCTTTACGTGTCTCAACATTACTTTGCAGCAACTAACCGAGCGCGTTGGAGATCTCAGTATTGTGTGGTTTCAAAAGCAGTTTTCAAATCCAGGCTCGTTGTTATGGTTAGATACTGTGATTCGAAGGTGAACCCACTAGATGGCGACAACGTATAAACTAATGAAAAAAACTTCGTTATATTAATTACTCAGCACGACAGTTTTAGTGGAGTTTGTGTTATTTAACGCCACCTGGTGGAGTAACGCCAAGTTTATGGATTTCGATTTCCTAAATTTAGTCATAAATTACAGGTCTCAGCTTCTGAGTGTGACAGTTACCTGCAATTATTAAAGAAAATTAATAGTTATAAGAGGGTTGCAACATAGATGCTCCATTTCTATTACGCTGTCCTCAAATTTCCAGGGTTGTCAATTTAATATCCTCCCAGGTTAACAGTGTTTGGAGTTTGCATGGTCTCCTTGTATGTGTGACCTCTGGGCACTTTGTTTCCCTCCTGCAGTCCAAAAATGAAATGCAATAAGGTGGACTACTCTCACATAGTGTGTGAAGGTGCTCCCCGTGGTCAGGCAGACAGACGAGCATTTCGTTAATGGGGTATCAATCCACCATTGTTTCTGGATGCTTTGGAGAAGCATTTTGAAGATGAGTGGATGGATTACTAATAAAATGATGGATAAGAATTAATATGAATATGACATTTTAGATACTACAGCAGTAATCTGATTCTCTCTGTTGCAGGTCTGGGCACTGGGATGACTGTCCCTTATACACCTTCTAAGGCTCACACGTGAAATTGTCTGTGATTCATTGACCGTGAAGCAACGGTGCATGTCCAGTCATGCATGTGAAGATACAATGTGCTTCCTAACACTGTCTACCTCTCCTGCAGTCCACAGGAAGCATTAAATCTGTGGTGCAACTAGTGTACCTCTCGCTGCACATTTTTTGCGGGTACAACGGGCACCCAGAAGAAGCTGAAAAGCCAAGAATCACTTCAGCTGGCAAAGTAACCGTGACCTTTGGTTTGTTGGGTGGCTGATGTCTGGCTTGTAAGAAATCTGGAGAGAGCAGTACAGTCAGAGCTTCACCATGGAGCCATGGGGCACACCAACAGAGTAGGAAAATGTCAAGCATGGGTGAAAGAGGACAGAAAAAGGAGTGTATCTTTCCTCACACATAAAGGTTTCATGAGGATGAGAAGCCGGGGGCGGGGG
>JAACJT020000093.1:44594-66330 GCA_009936485.2 Gymnarchus niloticus | reverse complement strand
TGTAGAGAGTGTGCTGATGTAGAATTCCTCTCTACCACACACCCATGTAGAGAGTGTGCTGATGTAGAATTCCTCTCTACCACACACCCGTGTAGAGAGTGTGCTGATGTAGAATTCCTCTCTACCACACACCAGTGTAGAGAGTGTGCTGATGTAGAATTCCTCTCTACCACACACCCATGTAGAGAGTGCGCTGATGTAGAATTCCTCTCTATCACACACCCATGTATGGAGTGTGTTGATGTAGAATTCCTGTCTACCACACACCTGTTTGCAGCACTTCTGCTGAAACTCAATCTTGTTTCTTGACCCCCCCGTTACTTGCACCAGCACACTAGTGCACATGGACACACACACAATCAGTCCCTGGACTCAGCAAACCAAACAAAATAAGTCAGGGACTTGGCCATAGGGCAGAGGTCTTGGCTCCTGCCTCTTCTCTTGATGAGCTCAATGAACAGACTAGGTAATCACTGTCTTCTATTTCATATAAGGTCTTCTGGAAATTTTGACAGTAGGCAGCTTACTTAAGTAACTGGACCTGAGAGCTAAAGACTCCAATTTCAAATGTCATGGGAGGACACTGTTGTAGTAGCTATTCACCAAGATACAAAAGCCAAAATGCAACTGCATAATAGACAATGACGGTTCCAAAGTTCCTCGTAACACTGTCCAAGGAGGACTAGTACTGAGAAAACAAACGTTTTTCACAGAGCAGTACTGAAACACTAATAGCAACATTAAAACACACACACAGGTTGAACTCTCGTGGGAATCTAGCATTCCATACGTTTAGACCCAAATTCGTATTTAGGGGTTGCTGTTCCTTTTCCTTCGCCCAAAACAAACCCAGTGTGACACTAGAGGGAGCTGTTTTGCCAGTTTTCAGATGGACGAGGGCGGTCAGCTAAATTAAGGAACATCAGTGCAGTCCAAGAGGAAACAAACTGATTTCGTAAAAATGAAACGTTTGCTTTTTATATTTATTTACGGCGTAACATCTCCTACACTTTGTTTATACATCGGCTGAAACAAATCCTTTCACAAGGGTTAATGTGGCAGTGCCAAGACGTCATGCAACTAAATAGCCTTTATTTTACTTGATTTCACCGTCACAGCGTCGATGCACCGCAAACGATGCACATCGGGAATACACACGTGTGCTTACGAAACTGACTGGCTTTCATTTCAGCATTGTGTAACGTAACTCTTTGGACTTCCCTTGTACTCGTAAGCCAAGGCATGTGTGACACCCATATTTCTCCCTTTTTAGCACCAAACCCACGCCGTTCAGTCGACGATTTCAAGTAATATTCAAAACGGGAAGGTACTGAATCTCTGTAGCATCAAGGCACCAAGTGGAGAATTATCACGGAGGCACACGGTGACGCCAAACTGAACTATCGCCATTACGCAAAATGAGGACTAGACGACATACATTAACGTGACTACGAAGGGACACCACAAACAGCGAGGGCTCTCACACAGAGGAAGGGACTGAAACACAAAATATTTCGGCCTTCCACGGCATATTGTGTACAGCTCTCCGGTCCTCCAGCAAGCTGGGTGCCACGTGCTTTCCCTTCGTTTGCTAAACATAACAAGCACGAGCCTGTTGCACGAATCTCGTTCGGCTGCTTCCGCCAAGCCTCATGTAGAACTGGACGACGGAGCTACTCAGCGTTGACATTTTTATAAACCCGCCGCAACAATAAGCTTAAGTGTTAAGAAGTGTCGCTTGACAAGAATAAAATGGGATATGTTTGCCGTACTCGTACAAATGACACAACTTACAGTTTTGAAATAAAATACTGCAAACATTGAGCTAGGTTCATGGGGAAAATAGTATGATTGAGATCAAAGTATTATTACTTAAAAATACAGTAATTGCCGAGTGGCTGAGTATTGCTTTGTAGCTTATACGTTTAATTATGCAGAATAACCAAATGGCTGTTTCCATACGTAGATTGCGTTCAAAAAGCCAGAATTAATTCTCAATAAAGCAGAGTCATTTAATCAGCTAGGGGAAATTGTCTCCAACTTTCTGGTTGAGAGCAGGGTAATGAAAGGTTCCCTTCCGTGGGCTAGGAGTTGGTGTATCAGCCTTCTCTGGGATAAGGCACATTCAGCCATAATGGATGTGGGCTATTTAATGCGGACACTGCAGGTGCTGGAGCGGTTCAGAAAAACGAATTTGTGACAAACCGGTTGAAGACAAAACAGTGCAAGAAAAGACAGTAAACTAGCTGTGGGAAAAGCCACACAGCCAAGATATCAACAGTGGATGAAATAAACAGGAAATGGGGCCAAATTGTACCCCGAAGCATATATCTTAAGCCACACACAGCGAAAATTTACCAAAAAAAAAAAATACAGAATAACAGTACAAAGCTACGAAAATACAACTTCATTTAATGGCCAGAGAACCATGCTGTATTTTATTTACCAGAAAGAAGAAACAATTTGAAAAGAGTGTTAATTAATGGTTGGCCAGTTTCATTTTCATCATGTACCAGATCACAAACATCTTCAATGGGAATATTAATTTTGGATAGTAATTAACGTTTATAAAGTAAGAAGGCCAATATCACTGTGGGTTTCTTCCTGATGACTTCTTCCAAGAGTAAGAACCTTCTTCCAAGGTGCCCAGATGAGTGTTGGACATCATAACAGGACAAGCAAACCTGGCTAGCTTTTGGTTAATTAGCTGCTGAATCAGAGGGCTGGACTGTCATAAGGATTATCCCACATAGGGCAGGAGAAGAATTCGGCAAGAATAAGATCAACTAGGGCATCCCACGTCTGTACAAGCCACATGTTTGCATACTGCACATTATTTTTGTATTCTATCCTTTTGGGAAATTGCCAGGCAGTCATTGGAATGCAACAGAAAATGCTTTAAAACAACGTCTTTTCATCAACCTTTCAAGCTTTGTAAGAGACTCACAAAGTTTTGTTTTTCCGGATTCTGGCAAACATGATACAATTTTCTGATGTTATGTGAAGGCCACTAATTAATAATAATATGTCTAACTGCTTTAAAATTAGATTACATTTGAATGGCAATAATTTATTATCCTTTACGTTAGGTGATGTAGGCCTAGTATATTTACTCTAAATAAGCTGGCCAGCTTAAAGCACCGCATGGCTTAAAAAAAATCAACTAAAATAACTAACGATATAGGAAACATGCTTATTGTCTTCGGAATGAATGTTGAATTTAGCCTTTGTGTGACCATCACACTTCAATATTACGACCTTAATTAGAAAGCACAAAACCTGCATATTTTTCGGCGTTAGAGAACAACCAGCTTCGAGAGGAGGACAAGACCTAGGTCGACCTTCTATGGAGAATTCTATTAAAGCCTACATGTAATCCAACGCGTGTTGAACGGCAAATCTGACAAGCGAATCGTGGATAGCTTTTAATAAAAAACAACTGAAGTATCTGAAAACTGAGTTTTTATAAGCGACATGAACTCCAGAACACAGCCACGCACAACGTGAACTGAACGCGTCCGCCGGTCCAAATTACACACTACGTTGTACATTTTGTTGGATACTTAAGTTTGGAGAAATAATGCTCTTAAAAGACATTTTTTATATCTATAGCTCCTCTTGACGCGTTTAAGATGCAGGCTGAAAATGTTTTAACAGGCAGGCTTTTCCCGCACGCACGGTGCTTACAGAAACCCCGTTGGCCGTAACATTATATCATGCCCGTGTGTGTGTGTGTGTGTGTGTGTGTGTGTGTATTTGTGTTCTTCTTTACACCGTTAACTCCTGAACGATAAACCAGGCGATGCTTTTCCAGACAACATCTAATTTAATCGATGTAAGCTTATAACGAATATAGATTCTGCTTGCACTATACCTGAATCTGGTGTGATGATGGTGGGGTGGGGGGTCCTTAACTGTCTGCCTTAACAAATCACAGTCTATTTACAGGTCAGTGATGTGTACCGAACTGTCCGTCTACGCAGCCAGAACAGACCCACTAGCAAACCATTTGAAATGTTTCTGTCAACGAGTGAACAAGTGAAAACCGACAATGAAACAATTATCGGAGCTTAGGAAAATTATAAAATGATTATCAGAGATCAAGTGAAAATAACAGCAGCTTTAGGCAATTACTACCACAAGCAATGACAATTTACCAAGACAACTGTTCACCTGGCATACCAAATAAGACCGACAAAATGAGTAGTATGGTAGATACAGAAATATGAAAACTATTTATCCCAGAGTGATAGACGCGATGGCCTTGTGCTTTTAGTAACGGCGTTTAGAGCAGAGTTGACCTCTGACCCAAGATTCACTCCAGAAGCACTGAACTTTTCTTCATTGTGAGAATCTTCGTAATTGACAGATGGTGAAGATTATAACTCATTTTCCGTGGCAGGGAAAAATGCAATGTTTTTATCGTGAAAATGAGTATATATTGTCAATAACTGCGAACTCCAAAAAGGGTGTTGAGTTGCCAGATACAGACTTAAGTAACTCTTAAAGGACAGGCAGGGCAAATTAAGGGGAAACATGACCAAGACGGCACGCTAGGATTCCCCGTGTGCAGTTAAGTCAACCATCAGCTTTAAATTAGAAAATATCATTAAACTCAAAACCACATAAATCAGTTGCATAACTAGTTTACAAAAACTACGACGCATCTCATCCCGTACTTAATAGTTTGGATTTATTGAAATTGAATGCAATTTTCTTGAGCTATTTGACAAAAATTGGAACACACGAGAAGTTTATTGTACGAGAACAATCAAGAGTATAAGTGAAGATGAGACGTAGTTGCTTCGGCAATGGGAAGGTTTCTTCCCCCCCTTTACGCCACGGCCACTTAATTGCACCCTAAAATAAATTAATATCACATAATGTTGTCTGTTTTGAGATACCTTTAAAATATTATTAAAGTTCTCATTTCGAATGTCAAATACTGATAACTATATGATGTATACGAACTGACGAACACGTTTTCTACTAAAGGACGCTTTCTGGCTGCGCAGGTTTGGACTAAACCGACAATTTAACAAGACGAGCCTTATCTCATGATTAAACGGTAGCTCTGGCAACGGAATTACCCATTTTAACACTTCATGACTTTAATAACGGCATGAAATTTTACGAAAGTTGGCATATTCAGGGCCAACCCTTAAGAAAATGTACTTCAGAGACTAATGCCAGTTAATAAGCTGTTCATCCGAAAACACAATTTTATATCTTTGACAGATGTCTTTCTCAGCCAGCTTACAATAAAACTGGAATTTTCGTTTATAATCGTTGTTTATTTCCATTGCGTTAATATACATTCAAATTAACTCATTTCAATTAGGTATATTTCAAAGTTTCATCAAGTAATTTTTGTATGTGATACGTTTGAACTAGTTAAAACAAATCGCAGACAGATACTTCCATAATACATAACTCCAATAAAACTTACGTGCTGTAAGCCTATACGTCGCGCAGTTGAACTTTATTGTTGTAACTGAGTATGTGCAGTTTATATCTGGAATATGCGCTAGGTTAAACATGCATGATCGTAACGTGACTAAAATACAACCGTTGAGGTATTAAATGTATAAAAACATACATATTTTAAGTCTTTAAAGGTTACGATACAACAATACCCTAACCCATCATTGAAAGTAGTCGTTTAAGTTTAAATCCCACCGCGGAAACATGGAATAGAAACTACAGCATAACACCGTGGGTTTGTTTGGTCTTACAAAAATGCATCCCCACACATTTTAACAAAAGGTGAGCAGTACAATGACCGAGCAAGCACATTGTTATTAATTAATTATTATTTCACTAATACGTGATACGTGTTATTTCGTGTCTAGACTTTCTAGTTACAAAATTGAAGTTAGGCGATTTAACAGCCGTTTCATGTCACTGCTTCCTAAGGCCATATGTGGGTTAGCGGTACGCTCTTACATACCCGAGTTCTACTTGGTTTGCACATTCAGTATTCAATTATAATTTATATGACCTTAACTGTTTTATAACATATTCAATAAGGACACTGCAATCACACGAACCTACGGGGGACAATTTTGGCGCAATATAAAACCTTCCAAAATCAAAATTAGAAGCTAAACGCTTTCTAAGGAATATGACATAGGGTCAATGTCGCAATTAAAGGAAAAGAGCGAAAAACAAATTTATTTGCGCAAAGTATCCTGCGGCGTTATTTCTTACGTTTCAAACGTCTTTTAGGACTTCAATTATGTATTTTGTCGTTTTTAAAAATGTCCTACGACATAATTGAAAGTTAAATGACCCGAGCATAGTTGTAATGGAAACTGGCTTTATGAAGTAAGATATATCAGAATTCATTATTCGTATAGACGTTGATGTGGACATTTTTTTTTTTTTTATCACTTTTGTTGTTTTAATTTTAATGAAACATCACTAATACAACTCCACGGTGCGGCTTGGAATTTTGAGTTATTGGTCATAACCAGTTTAGTCTCTTTGCGCATTGTTAATACATTTATTTGACACCCTGCTCCCATACAGTTCTGTCTATACGCAGACCTGTAGTAAGTTGGATTATTTTTCAAAGTGGACAGATATTTGCACATGTCCGCCGAATACGACACACCTTAAAAAAATAAATAAATAAAAAAAGAGGAAATGAAGGGATAAAATAGGCACGAAGAACCGGTTGAACGCGAGTTCGGGTGTTACAATAAAGCGTCGTTTGCTCCTTTCCCTTTCGTTCTTTTCGTTTTGTATAATAGGCCAAAGCGTCCAAAAGGCATATCAGCATATCTTACACTGAAATAATAAAGACCAGAAAACTACGTCCAGCTTTTTGTGTTACAAGCCCAGAGTGCAATGTAAAATCCTATATAGTCAGAAGTTTGTCTACTCTCCGCCTCCCACCACGCTCGCCTGGAGGAGTTTAGGGTACATCGCCACGCATTTTAGAATTACGCGCGCACGTTTTGTTCGTCCAACGTTTCCTATGTAAATTTTGCCGTTGTTTTTTTTCCCCCCACAAACCAAATATTATTAATGCCCGTTTGAGAGACGCGAGAATGCTTGACATCTTAGACGACGGGACCAATAAAACCAACTTTATTTATAATATGACACCGATGAATAAAACGAATAAAAACATATTAGCCTCTGCAAATGGAAAGTTTGAAAACTTAATATTCGCATCCAATGGGATTCTGACATTCCTAAGGGAGACACTGAATCAAATTACAAAGCAATCTTTTGTAATATAATTTAACGTTTAAATATATCGTTTATCAATAAAAAAACTAGCCTCTAAATTCGATCTTAAAATGTTTTGTGACCCCTACCACCCAGAACTGCTTGTGTTATTATAAACTACCAACGCATCAGTAACACAAATCCCTTTACTAAAGCACTATTCTTCCAAGACATCAAACCAATAACGTTAGCAGAAAAGCGAGCTAACACGTGCAACAATTTACGTCGGTAAGTAGACCAGCCGTACCTGTAAGATACTATTCCTGCTTACTTCGAAAATACATGTGAAAATATGTAGGATGGAAAACCGAAGTCGTCCAAGGGGACGATAACATGTGTCTTTCGGCAAACACCGCGGATGATCGGGAGCGACTGCTGCAGCAGCCCTGCGGGGTGGACCGCGAAGCCAGTTAATGGAGCCTCATTTCGGAGTTTTTGGTACTACTTGGTGTTACCATTCCGCTCATAATCGTAGTGCCCTTTACCGCTGATTGCGGCAATCAAGGTTTGTTACCCCGGCTCTAAACGAGTTAATCAATGGGTATGTGAAACTCAGATCGTAGTAAAATGCTCTGTCAACACTACTTTACGGCTGGAGCCTGTAGAACACTTTTACATTCTTTGTAACACCTTCGAGATAAAGTATTATATTTACCAACGCCATCCATCTTTTCCTCACATTTCATAAGAAAAAAAAAAAAAAAAATACAATTTTTTGTTATTTTCCAAAGTGGGCGAACGAGTGCAGACACATCATAGTTAAATGCTGAAGAGAAAACGCAACACTGCAAATATTTCACTTTAATGCATTTCTTCTTTAAAAAGATAGACTTAAAAATTCAATATTGGCAATAACATTGTTTAAAATGCTTTGAAAATGCGTATGCTTTTCATATCATAAAAACATACGTAACGCTAAACCGAAGACGCAAAACATCAATGATCATTCTTATCATTAACCCGTTCCACCAAAGGAGACCAAAGAAGACGTTCAATCGGGACACCAGACACAGTCGTGTCTGCAGCAGCTTCCGCTCCAGAACGGGCGATATAACCCAGGTTCTGTACGTTCAAGGGGCAACCTATAGAAAAAGTCGATTTAATTTGTACCCGACGGTACAGGTATACTGGACAATGCTCCACGTTCTTTACGGCCAAGCCGGAAAATCGCCATTTGTTTAGTTTTTTTGAATATTGTGAAGGAATTGTGATCTCTTTAGAGTTGCCTCGCTGTACTGCGTCGTGCACGCTTATGAATGGAGCAGAGTGATTTCTCAGCGCAATACAAATCCACTGACGTAAAACAACAACGAAAATCATCGTGTAAGTTTTCACGGACTGAGACGAGGTGGGAATCTATGCCAAACAAGATATTTGCCGATGGTAACGGGGACATACTTGTCCTAAAGCTACCAGACGCAATTCGTGCAAACGTGAAGGACCATACGCTTGTACCACCACATACAGTTAAAACTGACCATCACGGTACGCGTGGTCACAAACGAATCCTTTAGAAGACAGCCAGAGAACGAGACCGAGCTTGTAAACGTCACCTTTATGATGCATGCCTCTCAAGACTACGGTGAATTCGCTTTTAGGAAACAAATTAGTTAAAAACCCACTTTAACTTCAAGATTTGTTCCACTTTGGAAAAAATGTAAACACTGCAAACTTTTAATAAGACGTACTTAAACGTGACTGCGATTGTGCTTGCTTGGTTAATCATCTCCAGTGCCGAAATGTCCTGGTCGGGAAATAAGCGGAAAAACCGCTGGTGAGGATAAAGCGAGTGAATTTCTATAAAACTTGAGGCTCTCGCCTAAATAACAACAAACAAGGCCTAAGGGTTAAATTACGTTATATACGCAATTTGCCCTGATGGGCTCTAATCACGATCGTCATCATGCAGGACATCATCGTCTCGGTTATGCACCTTACTTTTAGATGTAATGCTTTTTCACAAAAAATGTTATGCTTGTCTACGTATACGGTACACATTTTGTTCTATCGCAGACCTACCGCTGCAGACGGGCTTTACGGATGAGAAACGTCATATTGTTATGAAACAAACACATAAAATATATGAGATGAACAGACACCTTATATTTGTCATATATTCAATCCTTAATTTTATTGTAAAGGGTATATGAAACTATGGTGGGATCGATTTTTGAATATTTTATTAGTCGCAAGTTTACATGCAGTCGCTTTCCAAAATAAAGATACAAATAAAAAGAAGAGATTATATTTGATTTAAAGACTGCTCCCCTAAACAACACATCTAATATGATACCCCATAAAAAAAAAAAAAAAAAAAAAAAAGAAACCGAACGTGACGTGTTTCAAGACCTGTCGGGTGCCGGCGTATGATTAGGACTTGGGGTATACCTGACTCAGACGGATCTGTTGCAACTCTGTCCTCTAAAATAATTACGACGATGATAATAATTAAGACACTTGTTTTAATCGAAATAACCTGTTTATACACTCTAATAAAATACCTTTAAACGCCTACCATTTCACCTCCCCCGTGTCGACAAAATATCCTCTAAGGATTCTGTCCGTATAATTTCTGAGCATCGCTTCAGGAGTCTGTTTCAATCGATCGTCCAAGTTCTCGTCAATGTCTTTTAAAAACGAAGTCCCTGCGTTTAAGAGCCGAGGTCGACCAGGTTGGACGACATAGGGTTCAGTATAGTGTCGTGCAAAGAGTGATGGTGGTGTACGGTGTCCGTACTGGGGACGGGGATGGCGCTTGGACCAGGTGGGGGCGCAAGGCCGTGGAGCGGAGGCAGCCCCGTATTGGAAGTCATGAGCAAAGCCGGGCTTGACGAGGTGTGATCCGGGGTCCCTGAAGGCGTTTTGTCGTCGTCCGAACTCCCTAAGATTGTTTTATTTCCATTCATGGAAGAAGTCAATGGGTTATGGCTGTTGGTGTTTGAGTTCTCGTTGTTTTCCCTGCGGATAAGAAAGGTACATTTAAGGAACGCATAGACCCCAGTCCCCTTCCCCCGACAAACAAACGTCTTGTGGGTAAATTAAGATCGTCATATTCAGCCATGCAGTGTCACGTCAACATTATTTACCTTCTCTTAATCCACGTGTTGCATTTCCGGAGTAAATTATACAACACAGCGTGTGCAAGTCAACTGCTATTATTTGCCATTCAAAATTTGCCACTGATATTATTATTTGCCATTCAATAGTTACAAAAACAGCAGCATTTTAATTATAACACTGATAATTATAAACTACACATGCTGAACACACAGAAACTATGCGGACTTTTACTGTCGCCTAATTTAAGACTAGGAGTCGCACACATTCGGTAAATAACAAACTGCTTATCTTTTGCTACGCGCTGGATTTTTAAGACTGCGGATTTGCGCCATTCTGAGGTGTTTGTCTTACTACATGTAAGATGTTCAATGCCCCGTTAAAAAGACAGATCTTGACAGAGTCGAAACCACATTGCATTATCCAAGTATCGTACGGTTGCCCAGAAAACTGTATATCTGTTTATTTCAGAGCAAGTTTTCCCAAATTAACACTAGGTAAGCTAATTTAGTCGCCCACGAAACCATGTTTGAAATACAACTTCAATAGGGTTGTCTGTAAGCAAGGTAGTAGCAATATTTAAAAAGGGACAGTCCACTGAATTTCTTTTACTATACTGATTATTTTAAATGTCGTAGATGTGCCATAATTTATGTCATAAGAATCAATTAAATAGGTAGCCTCAAAATACTTTAAATTTCTTCGAATTCAAAGAGGTCTGCAATTGTTGCTTAATTTTACGGCACAAGTTTCAGTTGTCTAAATAGACAATTATGCAATAAAATGTATTACTCTTATTACAGATATTGCGTGCCGGGGCATATCACGAAACATTAAAATGTACTCTGTTGCTTTAAAATTTAAAAAGCCTGCTTAAATAAAGGGCACGCAACAAAACAGCTTGTTTAAATAAAACCCAAAATGTCGCAACGATCATTTCTAAATGCGTGCGTGTATTTTAATGTATATAAGCTGGAGTGACTCGGGGTCTTAAAGCTGAAACTCAATGATTTACCGCCGTACTGCCAGTGCCTGAATTAGCCGCTGCCTGGTGAAACAAGACGCCCTCGTGGGTGAACGCCTGACAGAGGGCCGGTCGACTTTTAAAATTTAACATCTTTTATTAACTAAATACGAATCTGAAAATCTGTACCGACTTCATCGGACAATATTTTAGAGAATCTCATCTTTGTGTGGCTGTGCAAGTATACACACACTGAAGGCGGCCATTATAATGAGGCAAGGATTCTTTCAACTTAATATTAAATTTATGACAACGACATTTCGTGATCTTCATTTTATAAAACTCCCGTTTTCTTCCGTTTGTAGCTTACTGGTCATTATCTCAAGTGAAAGATACAGTTGCGTTTCTCGTTACAATAGTCGATTGCAATGCTATGAGACAATAAACACGACATAGTGCCACACTATCCACAAATAGTCTTTTTTTTTTTTTTGTAAAACAAAAACCATTCTGCTTAGCTACCAAATTTATGGCAGAATTTATTTTAAAGGAAAACGGTCGCACTCCTCGCCTCTTCGCGTCGTCAATATACATTTCTGGAAACATTCTTTCCTGCGTCAGCCCTCCCACATACCGTAAAATAGCAAACACGCTTCATACATGAATGCAGCTAGGAAGCTAATCTTCGTACGAAAGAAGCGTATGAGCTTCGCAGCGCGAGCGAACTTGCACTTACTCGTACCTTTCCTTCGCCTCCGCCGCACGGTCCCTTTGCCGTCTGTTTTTGAACCAGTTGCTGACCTGGGTGGTTGTCAGTCCCGTAGCTTCGGCCAGCTCCCTCTTCTCTCGGGGGGAAGGGTACGGGTTATGGGTATACCACTCCCTCAGTACACTCCGGCTCTTCTCCTTGAAGCAGTAACTCGTTTCTTCTCCGTCCCAAATCGACCGGGGCAGGGGGAACTTTCTGCGGACACGATACTTTCCCACAGCCCCGAGAGGGCGTCCTCTCAGCTTCTCCGCTTCTATGTAGTGCGCTTTTAGCCACAGCTGTTGCAGCTTGGGGTGGTTGTGCGGAGAAAACTGGTGGCTCTCGAGGATTTTATAAAGTTCTCTGAAATTGCCCCTGTGGAAAGCCACCACCGCCTTCGCTTTAAGAACGCTCTCGTTCTTGTGGAGGTGCTCGCAGGCAGGTAAAGACCACAAAAAGCGCCCGAGACGTTCGATGTTGCCCCCTTGTTGGAGAACCTCACAGACGCACGCAACTTGTTCCTGCGTAAAACCAAACGTTGGAAGCATAGACATGGTTTCTAGTTAATGAACACGCACGCGTATATTTCCCCTTTTCTTTTCGTATAACCTAAGACATGAAAAATCCTGGACACTGTAAGTCCCTCGGAGCAGGAAAGGTGCCTTAAAATTACAAAGACAAAATCCAGGCTGAGTGCAAAAAACTTTGTTTAGTCCTGTGCAGTAATACACTACGCATATGGCAATCCAGTGCAGCTGCTGGAAAACGAAGTTTTTACTCCTTCCAGAGTCGATCACCACCTTTTCTATGCCGTTTCAACATAACGTACTCTTAAAAAGTAGACTCGATCGCGTGTTTTAATAATATTATTCTAAACTGGCAAGAAAAGAGATTATGTGAACTGTGATTGGTTGGTTATCTGACCCGGGGATGGTGAGGATAAGACAATAGTTTTAGTCAAATTATTTGCCATGGTTACGCTGTCACTCAAAGTAACCCGATATGCTTTGAGGTGGCTCCCTAGCCCCGCTGACAGATTGTTCCCTCCATTTGTAGCCCGCCTACCGACTGAAATATTACTTAGATTTTTCCTCTTCTATTATAGATTTTTTTTCCGCCGTGGCTCTGACAGACATTCTGAGCAGCCAAACAGCGCCGACCTGCTTTGCTGCGATCTTTCTGCTGTGTGGAGGATGGCGCCAGAGCTGTGCGACATCCAACTTCACGCCAGGTCCCTAAGCACTCCCAATGTTAGCGTGACTACCTAAAATTCAAAGTACGAGAAACGTCGAAATCAACGTTGAAAATCCACTATTTTTACACTGTCAAATAACGTTATGACACACCAATTCAGAGAAAGGGTGACGTTTAAAGTACATATTTGCGGACCACGTTCAAACTTTTACGCGGCACTAGCTTAATTGTGTGGTCATCCATTGTCATTACTACCAGTTTACATATAACATTAAAGTGAGATTTACACTGTATGATTATCCAGCGTGTGGAAAGTGTGGTCATTAACACGCCGCGCTACAGTCAGCACATAAATCCGTGTGACTAACACTTGCAGGCATAAAAACAGGCAGGCTTCTTATCAATGAATAAATGCACGCTTGAATACACGCATTCATAGCTGGAACGGTAATCTTTATTCCATTTTCCGTGCATTATTTCAAAGCATGCGTGGCAAAAGACAGAACAATTTCGAGCGTCGCAAGAGTGTACATAGAAAGCGGGGAGGCAAGCCGAGCTCGCGATGCATTGCAAAAGAGAGGTTTAAATTAAGAAAGCGATACCAATACGAATTGGGGACGGCTTTGTCAAAACTGACCACTATCCCTAAGGCGGATGACGCATGGGGAACCCTTCGGCAGTTTCATCGGTTTTCTCCAGAACACGCACTTGTATTTATAATCCCGGTAAGACAGAGTCATTCAGAATTTACATCTTATATGCGTAAACTTAGCTGAATGAAAATAAAAACTAATTAAGCACAATAGTGGGTAATTTTATCGTTGACTTAATTTTCGTTTTGGCACTGTTGCATGTCAAATACACTTTTGTTACTGCAGAATGAACGTGCTGCTCGAGCAGTATTTAGGCTTTATGCTTTTATTGCAATTTGCTATATGGCGCTCTTCCCCGAATGTCATTTATGGTCTATTAGCGACCGATTGGTTACGTTATGTTGCAACAGTTCTTGGGGAGCTTTTGATTATTACAATTACCTTCCACCGCAAATATTCCAGGAAACGAGAGAAAATACGCCACGTATATTCCCACAGTTACAAACGCCTGTAACGCTAAATAAATTAAGTCACGGGAAAAGTCTAACACCGCTTTCTGTGTCATACTGAGAGACAAAAAAAAAAAAAAAAAAAAAAAGGCAATGTTTTGGACGAAGTGATGCAATATTCCCAGAAACGTGATTTTGTATGTTTTGAATTTGATTTAAGTATTAGTCGGATCCCGCTGATTCTAGGCTAGGTGATTTAACCTGTCGTCGGTAATCAGGAGACTACTGCCCCATGGGTTTTCGCCAAAAGAGAGAAGCAAGACCGTCAGCACAGAGCTCCGACACTCACAGCCTGCAGTGAATCCCTCTGCCTCTAAAATACACTGCCGTTTATATACGTCTATTTCGAATTGATTACCTTAATATCCCGAACACCACCCGTTGTACTATTCCCTAATACGTACACATCCTCTCAACCGTACACGCATGATGCGTAAGAGAAGGCCATTAATGTAATTAGGATCAGCGACTACTTAAATTTTATTGCTATTGACTTTAGCTTGTATAAAATAACGACCCCGAGGATCGAGCACCTCCCAAGAAAAGCAGAGTAAACAGCATGCAGGCTACCGTAGGAAGTCGCTGTAAATTATTCTCAAAGAAATTTTAAATCAGACTTCGCGCATTTCTAATCTCTACACTGTTCATTTCGACCTGAGCAACGACGTCGGTGCATACATATAATCTATACGCAATATATACACAAGAACATTTCAATTAACTTTGCCCAGAGTTAAATTTCTCAATGAACGGTCAGTGCGTAATTTGGAAGCACGTAATGACTTGTATTTATGGTTATAACATTTGGATAATTACTATAATTTCCCCCCGAAATAATGAGATACGACTCGACATATTAGTAGAAGAAATTAAAACAATATTCAAACGCATTGTTAAAAAGTCTTGTGGCAGTGGAGCTGTAAGGGGCTTAAAACAAGGTGGTATTAATTTCAGCGCTACAGTTTTATAACTTAAACGTATGTGCTACGAAAGAGGCGAATTGAAAGCCAAACATTTATTCAGCCACAGCCGCAATGCGATGACTGGGTTCCATTCTGTCAATTAAACAAATAATCCTGTAAGAGGACCTTAATCCGTTCCTCTGCCGTGATACCAAGAGGAGAGAAAACGGGTGTTTACAATTTAATAAAAATGACTCGGATTTCGCCTTAAGCCAAGTGCAGAGAATGGTACTCGGGTATTATCTTGTCTCGCGCTAACCGCCATGGGACCAGACAGAAGAAATTGATATTCATAGAAAACAACTATTCGATTTAATCTCATAAACTTGTGAATATATGAAAAAATTATTACTCGGCGATATTAATCTTAATGAATTACGGACTTTAAAACGTTTAGGCGTTTATTAAATTTAGCTACTTTGAAATGAATTATGATAATTTATCCATTCCAGGTTATTAATTATTCTATACGACTTATGATATTCGTAGTTGAACATCTCCACTCGATCGGTTTATGGAGCTGCTCAATTTGTGCAAGCGTAAAAGCAATAAGCACACATTTTAAGAATGAGTTCTTGAAATCTGTTTGACAGACTGATCACTTAGGGGCGGCTTTTAAATTCGCTTATCTGCCTCTGCAATCTTAAAGAAACAGCAAATGGTGTTCTGTCTAGACACACACATAGTTGCTGAAACGCATGTGATAAATACTCACACAGTCACTAACAATCTCTTATTGGGGACCTATTAATAAGCTCTTTATTAGATTTTATCTTGTATACATAGTCCCCCTGTATTTTTGAACTGGGATTTTTGTAGACGGACTCAAGATTTTAAAAGGTGGCCCTGTATTTCAAATCCTCCCGTTATGATATTTATATTAGTCGTGTTAATGTATGCAAGCTTAATTTTTAGTCTGCGAATGATAGGCGTACAAACGCAAATTGGAAAATACATCTGAAGATTAATCAAAATGGGTAACGAATAATGTTTTGTACGGTAACTATGCATGATATTGCAAGGTGAGACAGGGAATTCTTCACTCACCGTAAGCCGTCACAATTTCTTGTAGTTATACTTATTAACAGATACCTACGTAAATAACGTTTTGGTATTTCAAGGACAAATTTCCCAATAGACGTCGACGGTCACTCGACACAGGTGGCGGAGAGCCACAGCAGCGCTTCTATCAAACTCAATCGGACTCTAAACACGGGGGGAACTCGGCAGTGACGGGACGAATCAAGGTACCAGTTCTGGTTTGACAGCGTTTGTAAACCTCTTGTTTCCACTGATCATTCTGATCAGAGCTTCGCCAGGCCAGCGCGGCTCTCCCGAGCGATGATTATTACAATACTGATGAATGAGGATCGCGTTGCCTCTAATAGCTGGCCGCTATTTTCACAACCTCCTGCCGCTCACCAGAGAGCTCGCTGCTGCGACCTCCACTAATTGGACTGATTACTGCAAGATGTTCGGGGAGAGCGGGGTGGCTGCAGAAGGGCACGCTGGTTGGGCCTCCTCAGAAGACGCTTCTAAGAGATGGTACTGATCTAGCAGACTAAAGCCGGGGAAATGGGGCCGAATAAACAGAGTGCGTGTACACTCGTGATTGCTTAAAGGAAACAAATTAACTGCTG
This sequence comes from Gymnarchus niloticus, assembly GCA_009936485.2. Lineage (NCBI taxonomy): Eukaryota > Metazoa > Chordata > Actinopteri > Osteoglossiformes > Gymnarchidae > Gymnarchus > Gymnarchus niloticus. The sequence continues at coordinate 49,424 of JAACJT020000093.1, read as the reverse complement.
AATGTTGCCATTAAGTTATTGTATTCTCACGTTCATCTCCGAAGTAAGCTGTATTACCTCAAAACGGAAACAAGTGAATATACAGTCAGTTCATTCTTTGGTTGTATATATTACATTCAATACCAGCAGGATGAAACTTCGCTCCGTATTAGAATTATACGCCACGACATTTTTGGTTTTATTGCCTTTTAATATAGAAATGTTGAGAACAGAAAGCGAAAAATTATATTGCCTAATGTCGTTAATGACTAAGTGCAGAAAAAAAAAATACATCTCTGTTTAGTTAAGAAAACATTTTACGCGATTAAGCACCAATAAAAACGCACCAAACGGATTTCTTGAATCCCAGGGGCATCGGCTTAAAGAGTAACGAGATCCAAGACGGAGCAGTATCTACACAGGCTACGCTAATGATAACAAATCCGTTAATCAAGTTATATACAGAAACTTTCTATTACACAACTGTCTTCGCCTCGTTTTATAGCTGTGAAAGGGTAACACGTGGTCCTCGATACAGACAAATATGCGCAGTATCACGCGCCTGTCTGTCTCATGTTACAGAAACACGACGACTTGAGAACTAAGCGAGGCACCAAGGGCCACGGTTACAAGAATTCTGGTCATTTTCTTCTAAAACTCATTAGTCTAGGAGTTGTGCAACTCCACCTGCACTCCAAAAGGCCGGGCACTAAGCGTCAAAGTGTAGAAAAACTTTCCCTTTAGCCCGGCTGTATACGTTGACACAATACTCATCCATACTACGAGAAAAATAGAATTGTTACTTGTAAGAGAAGATGAAACAGCGGTTCCGGTTTAAAATAAAATCGATACCTTGGGAAAAAAAAAAAAAAAAAAAAAAAAAAAGTGTGACGGGGACGATGTATTTATAACTTCAAATCGGCTACGAAAATAGTACATGCAATGAGATAATCAATTACCACAATCGATAGCCAGTCAATCGATTGCACGAACTGGCTGATGCCGAAGCAACTGACAACACACCAATATTTCCAGAAAGCTGTAAGCATATTTATAGAGAAGAGTCCTTCCTGATTGATTCCAAAGACCTGCGTCCTTAACGGTGATACGCAGGTAAGCACACCGCGTTACCCATAACGTGCGCCACAATCGTGAGGCTCTTTTTAATTCAAGGAAATAGGGCTGAAAATCTTGGGTATACTTTAACAGAATTTTAACAAGAAACATTTTTAAATTATTCGTTTTTGTAGAAGGTACCCCGACTAATTTTGCACACAGTATATTTAAAGCAATTGAATTTGTACAATGCAGGTTTCAGATTTGAATTCAAACAATGGCTCCTCTTATGGTTCTATGCCCTGAAGCAGTATTACTTAACGTGAAATGGGATTAAAATATGCAAGAATAAGATTACGTGCCACTACGATTGCTAAGAATATTGTCCAGGGATGATCATGATCATCATTATTATTGCACTACCCAGCCATGCCCACGCCACCCGGACCCGGATAACTGGGCGTGTGTTAGTCGATGTGACATACACACGGCCAGAAAACAAGGCCGTGACTAAATAAACTAAGACGTTACTTGACTCGTGTAGACATTTTCCATCTTATGGCTGTAATTCCTTTTCTGTATTTAAAGTAGCCTAGAATATTTGCCCTCCTATTTTCAACACGGATGAAAACAACTGCCCTTGGTAATGAGGATTTCAAACGGGATAAATGTTGTTACTAAATGATAACATATTAACTGACATTAGAAGACCCGTGTTTAAGTATTGAACAGAGTACTGTAATTATCCCCGTTACATAGGTTATACGATCCTCACGATTTTCTGCTGGCAAAAACAATAGGAACCGGTTAGAGGTAAGATGTCCAGACATTTTAAAAATCATCTTTCAGGCAAACGTTGACATTTATCTACTGAAATAAAGTTGTAAAAATGCTTTTAGAAAATAATTTTTTATTTTATTTTTTTTTTTTTAAAAAAAAGCATTGTTTAGGCTGTGAATTAGAGTGTAGTAAGCGTTGCGCCAACGCGCAAATTCATATCGGCAAAGTCTGAACAGATTTCCCAACCAAATCGGTGACACCGTGACTGGCATGTGCTCATCAAAAAATCTGGGGACACCTGGCCGTCCGACCCCACGAGAGTCCAGCACTGGCACACGGGAAGGCGGTCCCGTTTTTACTTGGAGCTTCTCGTTAACACCCTGCCGTGCCGTCTCAAATACTGCCCAGGGACCAATGCACTTTCGCAGTGACGGATCGGATGTCGTTGAAAGAAAAAGTAAACACGCAATAGTTAAAGCAGAATGCCCATTGAGGGGACATTTTACGGCGGTCGTCTCGGGGGATCTGTAGATGAAGATTTATAAGCGCCGGTGCGTATTTCGCCTTAAGAAGTCGTTTCATGGGTGTAAAATGGGCCGCCTGAATGTGCGTTTCTGTTGCAGTTCATCTGTCATTTCGCGCCGCCGTTTCTTCCAAGGTTTGTTCAAGTTCAGCCCCATCAAACGTAATTATGCAGTGTAAACACGTGTTACTGATGTCTCCGAAGTTGGGCAGTCACAGCGGCCTATATGAGGGGCCCGGTGCTCCGGAATCACTACCAAAACTGGCTTAGATTTTTAATTACTACTAAAAGAAACTATACACCTCAGTTGGTAGAAGTTAGATATTTGTTACTTCGATACACGTTCGCGTACTTCTAAACATTTTTCTAGCTTTATGGATGACTATACGACGAGCCAAATTTCCTAAATACATCGCGGAGAAATTAAACGATCTGTCATCATTTCAGCGTGTTGTGCGGCCGAGAGTCAAAGGGCCACGTTCGACAGTTTGGAAGACCGACCAATATATATGCATATACGCCAATTACAATTAAATTTGTAAAGTTCATATTCGGATCGCTTTAAGTACTATAGCTTTGCTGTAGTATAGCACATTACCCGAAAGTCTACTTCACGAATATATGAAAAATCAGTGCGTACTACTAGACAACCGGGGATTTAAAAAATGTTTTTATACACTAATTAAAGAAAATGGGATACCACTGCAGCACACGGTAATGCGCAACGTAAATATTTAACAACAAGGCCAGAAGTACACTTTCCGACAAAGCTGAAAGACTTGGCCATTTTACTGAGAGCCAAAGGCATGGCATCCTCTACAAAAATTAACTTTATGTTCTTTAAAATTTGGAGGGAATAAAAACAAGCGTGTCACCATTTTTTGGGAGTTGAAGGATTCACACTTCTTACATCTCTGGATTCTCCGTGGGTCTAATTAGCGTGATTGCTAAAAGCAAATCACTCCGGTTTACTCAGAGGCTGTGGCATTCCATAGGAAGTTTTTGCCTGGCAATCTGGGACAACCAGCTTCGTGTGAATGCCCTAGACCATGTTAGAGGAATTTCAGTAACAGCACGGCTACAAGCCCATGTCCTCTGAGCTGAAGCCACAGCTGCCAGATACCCAGCTTTAACAGGGCTGTTTGCCGTCTTGTCGCCTTTAAATCCCCGATATGCCCCCCCCCCCGCGCATCTGTTTGGTTAATATAGTAGCACCAGTGCAAGTGTAGAATGACATGTCCCTTAGTCTCCACCAGAATTAAAGCATTGCTAAGGCATCCAAGGCATTAGTTCTCATTTACAAACTTACAGCCTTGTTCTAATCCACAGATAAAGATGTTAAATTTTTGATCAGTATAATTACAGGTGACCTACTAAGTATCCTCTATGTTTGGTTCAGAAAACCAAAATGCATACCAGATTGGGAGAAGGTATATGTAGTAAGTGGACTATACAGAACTTAAGGGGATCGGGTCAATTAAAGAAAGTCTTCATGAAGGAAAATTACTTAAAAAGGATCCAATTCATTCTGTGAACAACTGGATTTGGGGGCCAGTGGGCCACATTTTGGAATGGCAGGCTATGTGAACACAATTTTTGGCAAGGAGGGGCCAGACCCCCCCCCCCTCCCAATCCTTCCACCCTTTCAGAACCATGTCAGTTTAGATGCTTGCAGGATCATTTCCACCTCAGGGGTCTCCCAGCAGTTTGATGCATGACTAGGCAAGCGGTGTCCTTTCCCAATGCCAAGAAAAGTTCCAGCAACCACTAGCTATTTATGCAACTTCTAGGACTCGTTTTTATCATGGGGGGTGGTTTTTGTACGAAGCCTGTTTATGCAAGTCATAGACCTCAGCGCATTCTGCTTGCATTTTCATCATTAGTGGCCTTGTAGATTATAATTCCGATCAAGGTTTTTATTAAGACAATCCAGAAAAATGAGTCATGTGCCAACAGCAAATTTGTGCCCCACTCTGTAGCCAGAGATTTACTGCACTTTGTGGATCTGCCTGAAACAGGAAGGTCATGGTGTGTCACAAGCCACATGGTCTGTAAATGTTTCCCCGATACAGTCAGACGTGACAATATGGAGTTAAAATCCATGGGTTACCCAAATGTTCACCACTAAGGTGGCTTGGCTGAACTTGGACAAAGTTCAGGGACGATTGCAGTTTATAAGTGTCATAACCCAGTTAATTCATTGCTGTTACTGATGCATGTTTGGGAATTTCTATAGACTGCTCACTGGCATGAATGAAGGAAACCTTTGAAGCAGTAACGTGCAAACTGGATTTTCCTCATCAAATTTAACATGGCTTATTCATTATTAGTATATTTCGGTAACATTTGGCTCCATCATTTTAGTCAGAACTGCAGACTGCTTAGCGTTCTAACCAAAAGGGGGGGGGGGGGGGAAAAAACACATCCATTCCAAAAGCCAACGGACCACCTTGTTCCCCCCCAATGTCAAAGGGGTAAACAAAAAAAATTAA
>JAACJT020000093.1:15015-31620 GCA_009936485.2 Gymnarchus niloticus | reverse complement strand
GAGGGGGGGGGAGGGGGGGCGGGGGGGCCGGAGAGGGGGGGGGGGGGGGGGGAGGGGGGGGGGGGGGGGGGGGGGGGGGGGGGGGTGGGGGGGGAGGGGGGGGGGGGGGGGTGGGGGGGGGGGGGGGGGGGGGGGGGGGCGGGTGGTGGGGCAATACCAATTTGGGAATAATAATTTGGAGGTATAGTGGGGGGGTTCAAGACAAAAGGGCAAGCAGAAAAGGGTATGGAGAGGAAGAGGATGAAGGGAGGAAGCTCGGACAGCTTCACACGTGACTGAGCCAAACATAAATGAATATAGTCTAATCCCCTTTTGAGCAGCTTTCCATAACAACACACACGTGTCTGGCCTTTTAGCAGCTAAGACTAGACTGCAGGAGTTCAATCCTCGGGGTTCCTCACGTGTTAATTGCTTGATTAAAATCATCACACGAACAGCAGCCGACTCATGCGGTAATTAAAATGTTTTAAACTTGCAGGATGGGCAACGTGAACACCTGACGTAGGATGGACTAATGTAGGGTTGGTCACAATGCAGGACAGAAAGCAAGCAGACAGAGTCTTGGATTCGGGCAGGGTTAATGAAATGAGATTTCGCTGTGACACAAGTCGTCACAAAAGGCTTGTGAGTGGCACTCAGCAGATAACCTTACTGACAAAGGTGAAAGGCGATCCCAAAATTAACGAGGCGTGTCCACATCTCGGCGCGTTTCAGAGGGCCATATTTACAGGAACCCCTTATTCCCAGCATGTCACCACTCACAAGGTTCTAGAAAGAAGCCCGGTAATCGTTTCTGCAGATCTGCCACAGACATGTTCTCCTTCGCAGAGACTGACTTGTGTGACATTCTGGGGAACAATACCCAGGGCCAGGATGGATTTACAGCCAATTAGAATTACGAGCACAGCTCCGCCGCTTTAAGTATTTCGGGCTCTTGGATGGAAATACCACAAATAATTCAAGAAAAATGCCTTTTTAAGATTGTGGCTGCAAAAGTGCAGTTAAAGTTTTACCAGCACGTACTTGGGCCTGGTGACAATAAACCACTCACATCCACGAGACAAGACTTTTCATTTTCTAAGGGACCTGACCTGGTGTTCATTCCTAAAAGGGAGTGTGTGCACGCGCGAGTTAAAAGGGGTATTTTTAAAACTGCAAATTAATCAATAAATGATTTTTGCAGGAGACAAAGTTCTCGTCTCCTATTTCTGACTTCCACCCCCTTTCCCAAAACGGCATTAAACAAAACGTGGACGGAGATGCTATTTCTGCGATCGCAGGCGATCTGCTAAAAATACTGTTTACAACCCACTCCAGCAGGATGCTCAGGTTCAGAGGCAAGGCTAGGAGAGCTAGCGCCATGGAATGCCACCGCCGCCCCCGGACCCACACCCGGCCCTCGTCTGAGGAGCGATTGATGAGAAATCCATGTTAACGAGGTGGGACCTCTCCATCTCAAGTGGTCTTTATCAGTTAAAAGATAGAGCTGGAGCTGAGTTTAAAGGTCCACATCGACCTAAGCTCTGCATAGCGGGATGGGATACGAGGCACTAGAAGGCACATGGGACTGTGATCCTGTTGGTTTGAAGGTAAAGGATGCAAAGAAGCGATCCTGGAAACTCACACGGGCAAAAGAAAATGGGTAAAGTGGACTGAGGACAAATTACTACCAAGAGCACAGAGTATGCACTTTAAGCCAACCTTACTGACGAGAAAGTGTTCATCCATCCAACGTTATATCCATTAGGCGATACCGTCTCCACAAAGTCTTTAGCCACTTAGAATGCCCGACCTTTAACGCAAGTTATACGAGGTGCCCATGCTCAGGGGCCCCTCAAACCCACATCCCTAGCCTCCACCCTGCCTCCAGCCCCACGCAGATGACTCATGGCAAGCCTGACAGCAGACAGTCAAAGCACTTGGCTTTCAGAAGAAACCACACTAAACCTTCCACTCACCTCTTTGGATCAAAATATCCACCACACCACTGATTAGAAGGTGTCGTCTTCAGGTAACCATATATATGTTTTGCCACAACATCATGTTAAACCCCCCCCCCATTACAGCCTCAGATCCCTTACACCTCTCAGAAAAGGTTGGCGCTGAGAGCAACATTACAGGGACCTCAAGTGGATCACAGCTGAAAGCCTCTTTTGTGGTCACGATACAAAGTCTCAGAAAAGTCACTCCTCTACACAGCGCGGACAAAGCCGGACATGCCTGCCTGCCCATGCATTAGATATACGCAGCAAGCAGCAGGACACGCAGTGCTGACACTCCTGAACCAAGTATTAAAGCTGTGGTTTAGACCCAGACTCCGATTAGCAAAGCATTCAAAAGCAGTAAAAAGTGCCCACTAGAAGAGAGCGGAAGCCCTGTAGACAACAGTAATGCCAGGAACTACAAGCTCTGCTTTCCTTTCACTTAGACTCACAGTTCTCACCATAGGACTGTGAAGGATTTAGTCCTGCATTTCACCGGGTCAGGTGACCAACTCTAATGGGGTTATAGACCAAAATCCAAGCTGGCAACACTACAAGCACACCCCACGGTTCGAGAAGACTGGGCACTTCCATGCTCAAAACTCACTTGAGAGCTACAATCCTGAGTGGCAGTTGCCAGTCTACCACTGTCACCAGCAGGATTTGCCAACCGTTAGGGGGTCTGGTCACCTGTAGCAGCACTGTACTGGTATGTTTTTCCATAGGGGGATTGGTGACACAGATGTAGGTCCCCAACCAAATTCTGTCTCCACATATGGACATGCATCTCAGACAGCACCCAACTCTGGTTTCCATTTTTCCTGCTGACTGAGCCATTTACCCAAGTTTGTCATGACCTGGGACCCCCTTGCAAGGACATTTCAATTCAGATTTCAAAACCTCCTCGACCACTATAGGCCTGACCACTGCATAGCTTTGAGGAACGCTTGGGTGACATGCAGCTTGTGAACAGCAGGAAGAGTGCAAGCAAAGAAAAGTAGACCAGAAGAATTCAAGTCTCAGACACCCGAAACTGCACTTTGCTGTGGCAAAGATTTATGCATAAATACATGGCAGTTTCCATCCCTGTGATCTTCCGGTTTGACAACAGACCCATCTGTAAGGCATTCCTGTCTTGAGCTGTGACTTCACCATACCACACCATAATACCACAAGTAAGATCACCTTCAACAATACAGCAGAAGTGGGCAAACGTGGTCTTGCTTTTCGTTAGTCACCTCAGGAAGCAAAGGTACAGGTGGGCTTTTTCAGGATAGGTCCAGTGTCCTTCATTCCTCAAGTCTGTCTGAGACCCTTATGCCAAAGAACTGGAAGCAGCTGACAGTTCCCACTGAAGAACCACTAACGGGGACCACAAATCCTGTTCTATGTTCAACATGGATGGGTGGCATCAGATACACGTTATTACCCCCCCTACACAGATTCATGGAAAAAGCCAACATGCCTCTATGGTGAAACGTCTGAACAGACACCCAAGAGTGGAAGCCGTTTCGGGGGCAAAAGATGTATGTTTCAGTGCATCTGCCATTGTGCCAAAATCAAAGGGCAGGTGTTAACACAACCAAGTTGACGATAGACATTTCTGAAATTCTGAATGCCCTTATTGCGCAGGGAAGTCTGGGAACACAGTCATCAGTCTTCAGGTGGCATGACAACCAGACTGTCGACATCAGGCTCTAAGCAGACAAAGACATCGTGCTATCACCAGCACGCGCACGCATACTCAATTCAGGATGATAAATGACAGCCGTGTCGTTCGGTCGCGCCAAAGAGCTCCAAGGACGTCTCCGGTGAAAAATAAGAGAAGTAAAAAGCTAAAACTAGACAGTTTAAGGTGTAAACGTTAGGGAATGTATGGACCATAAAGCCTTGGGATAGACAGAACTGAACCCAGCTCTGCTGATGCTTAGGGATTCGCAGATCTTCAACGGGAGATGGCAGTCAGAGCCACTCAGAGTCAGAGGAGGATGCAACGGCTCATGCAAACACCCAGTCCATCCATCAGGGCTGAACATCGCGACCTCTCCTGCAGCACCACACGGCTATCGTCTTCACAGCTCACTCAAATCTCAACAATACAAAGCAGGCAGTCAAAGCCATTTGATTTAATCGCCCTCTTAAGGCGCCTGAAAATATATTTATACATATGTGAGAATTTTTAAGAAATATAGCCACACCCTCACTCAGCCGGCTGCAAACTCCCAGAGCTAATTTATATCAGAAGAGCAACATCTTGAAAGTGTAACTACACATGGTGGATCCAAGAAAAGTATAACAGGAAAACGAGCATTCATCCCAAAAGCCCAACAACGGTGTTACATGATTAATGAGAAGGGGAAATGGGGTCATGTTGTATTAAGAAAATGTGTGTTTAAACCCAAACCTAGTGGCTATCTGCCGCCTAATGCACCAGCTATTGACTGGATACTTGAGCCTGGTAGGCTGTTAGCTCAATCAATGCCGCAACGAAACATTCTTCACCAAGTTGGAGACCTCTGAGCCTAATGTGTTACCTTAGCTGTACATGCTACAGAGATACAGCATAATCGTATACTGTAACGTACCTCAGAGCTCTAGAAAAAGTTTGCAGTACATTTATGCATATCGCAGCTATCGAGAAAAGTCCAGGCATGTGTATATTGTATTCCAAAGCGTATTACAAAGACGAGTTTCATGAAATTATTTTGGATGCATTAAACTAAGGCTTCACTCAAGAGCTGAGATGAAGACACGCATCATTATGAAAAAATGAAAATGGAAACGAAACAGATTTTCTTGGTCATGGAAATAAACCACCTTTTTTTCCCCTAAGGACATCGGTCAAAACTTAAAATTGTCGATTAGAGTATACAGACTGCTACAGAATTGCACGTTTTTAAGAAAGATCTTTGGTATAAGGTAAATCTACAATATAGTGAGGTAAATTGCCTTTTTAAAGTAGGAGACAGGTTATGGTTATTATGGAAAAAAAATTAACTGCATGACTTTGAACCAAAAAAAGAACCGGGGAGAAAGACAGAGCAAACACGAGCCAGTCTCCTCTCGTTTGACATCTGTATGCCATCAACTGCCGCTTGCTTCTTGTAAACCTACCAAACCAGTTCCAGGACAAACTTCAAATCAACATAAATATGGAAACTCATTAAGATTCCCACCTTTTCCACCACAAAGCAAATTAACTGGTAATTTAAAACGTCCCTATTCGCTGATGCCTAGATTTGATACTTGGTAGAGTGCTGCACAACAATTAATATGGTCCAATGTGTATTTATTTAAACGACGTTAGAAAACAACACACAGATTAGTGGAGGATAACTATCAAACATAGAAACCACACAAATGCTACATATGAAGACTACACATGAAATCACTCCAGCCAAACATCTGATTTAAGACCAGGAACACAGGGTAGTTATGAAGACTCCAGATAGTCTCAAGTATTTATATTGGAATATGGCACAAAGTATATTTTCTGTTTAATACTGTTTTGTCATAAAGTGACCCAGACTGATTTTGTTTACTTATGAGCTTGATCATCCCTCCTAGCATGTCAAATTACCCGTTCCTCACGTATAAGCCAAATAAATACCATTAAAAATGTTGATGGAAATGCTGAGGGAGACGAACGAACAAGTGACATTTTCCAAATACAAATGCAAAAAAATTTACTGTTTACCGTTCTTGACATGTGAAACATCAGACCCTTAGTTTGTGTACTGCTGACGTTGCCATATATCGACAGTAATGTTTGCTTCCCGCATAAGCAGCTCGTAGAGCTGGGACGTGGCGAAAGGCAGAAAATGTAAATACATTCGATACAGGACTGCCTTCTGTCGGATGAAGGTCAACGTCGGCAAGACGAAGTTGCAAATAATCTTTCGTCGGTTACCTTACCAAGTGAAGAGAAACGTATAATAATACTACTACTACTACTACTACTAGGGATTTACAAGGACGATTTCTACGCAGAACATTTAAGCGGTTTAAGTAGCCTGGTGCTTGAGAGTTGATTAAACGGTCCACAGGAGGTCGATGCAACACTAAAGGTCTGAATTACATTAGCCAGGTGCTTACCTTGAAATTGGGCCAGAGAGTGTTTTCCATTTCCTCCTGCCGTTCAGTTCAACGTCCTGAGCTGACGGATCAGTCCGAAGGTGACGCTGGAATACCCTGGGGTCTTCACTCATCGGAAGATCTTTGGCCTGATTCTGTCAGAAACATATACAGTATATATGTACTAGACATTATCGTCACACTTTATTATTAGGCCGTGGCTTTATTTTCTTAGATCTTAACTTGGTCGCAACGAGCACAGTTAACTGTATGGGGAATTAAACAAAGCAAACAGTCTGTTATGGAGATGCTCACATAACCCGGCCTGCGACTCCTTCTCATACCATTTTCCCATTCTTGCAAAATGAAACGCAAGACTTATTTTTTTCCCCCTTCGTCCTCGAGCAGCACAGGAATATATTCACCTTTTCTACGGTGAACCGTCCCGGATCGTAACATCACCGTAGAAATCATTTCTATGACGACAGTTTCCAAACGCTGAATCGTGAAAGGTTAGACCCAACCAACACATCACCTGAATTACAATCCGAGTGAAAAGCCAGCGGTTTACATGAATGTTCGCACCTAAAACTAATTAGGCTGCCACGAACCCCTGACATAAAACATGTTCCCGGTGACATATCCGTCCAAATAATTCATTCAGCCAACAAACGCAAAAGTCATCCATCATAAAATGAAACGTGAAGCATTTTAATCAGATAAAACTGGCAACAAAATGAGTCCATATACAGAGAGACGCTTGAAACCGCCTTTATTAAATGATGTTGTAACCACGGTTCTTGTCCAGTCCTCTAACGTATAACGAAGAACCGTAGGACTGTCGTGTCAAATTTGTTGAGAGGGCTTTATATTGGTCACTGGACACTAAGCAAGGCACCTCTGCACCCAGTCCCGGTAAGATAACTCAAGCAAACTTCCCGCTGAGTGATGGAGTGGGGTTGCGAGGTGCTGCCCATTAACTAATTAAAGTGGATGATTACGCCGACCCTTTTCACAGCGGATATTTATAGATGGGGGTAACGACGATAAATATTCAATCCTATGTATTATTTCAGCGGAATGATCTGTCGAATGAACAACCGCGTCGACGATAGTTAGAAGGGCCAACCACGACAGTATTCTTCAGTAAGGATATGAAAAGATTAAATTTCAGATTAGATTTATTAATGATATATATAGCTAAACGGGTCCCAGAGGAGTGACTTCTTCAAACCCGATAGGTAAAAATGTGCGCATCACTAAATACTATCCACAGATCCACTCCCGCAAGTGCCCCTGCAGAATAACGCAATGATTCCCCGCAGAACTTTGTGCTTTAGGCAAAATGTTATTCATTCGTTCATTCATTCAGTCATTGCTGAATTCTTGTTTTTTCCGTCCTTAAAAGCCCATAAGCATTCCCATGTATTAGCTGTCGATTGGGATTAAAAATAAACACCACGGAAGGTTAATTACATTTCTGAAAGGCCACCGAAATTTTCTTACAAACCTGTAAGAGGATCACCGTCAGTTGCTCGCAAGGAGCGCTCGTAAAGGAATGTAAATCCTGTCATACTCCTGAGCAGTGGCAGACAGCTTTAGATATAGACACGAGCTACGGTAAACACGACTTCTCAATAATTATACGTGTTGTATTTGTTTACTTGTAATAGGCCGCTACTAAAATGATTTATGAAACGCTATTGTCATCTACTGGGTCTGTTGTGGAGAAATAGATCGGTTTACATTTTTATGAACTTCTGCGAACCGCTAAAGGGACACAAGAGCCTACTCGTTTTATCACTGATGCTGCCCGTTAAATTACCTAAGAACACTAACCTCTCAGTCAGTTTTTTATTACGGTATTGATGTCAGGCGAACAAAGCTTAAACTTTCCTTAAACATACCCTCGCTGTGTTTGTGAAATACAGACAGTGAGCAGGGCTTGAATCTTTGACTTCGGTTTCAAAATAAAAGCTGACGTGTTTGTGTAATAACACATTATGCTTCTGCGTGCTGGTGCTCTGTGTATAAACACAATAACCGCGTTTTCTTAAAAATAATATATACTCAGAACGTAGTCACGCAAAACTGTCACGTTAGTCGTTTTCAAATTGCGAGTATTTTGTGTAGGCCTATATTAGTTACACACACATAATATTTTTAAAATAACATAATATTAAAAATAATTAAATGTATAGCTGTTGCGGCTTACCTGCTTTCAGAGAATTGATTAAAAAAAAAAATCATTCCTGAGATAGCATCGTAGCAACATGGTAATAGTACTTTCAAAATGCTCATGTATTTAATTGATATAAAATACAATATTTCAAGTTTTTTTTTTTTAACTATTTGATGAACACTATTGTAAAGTCATTTGGATTTTGGATCTCTTTTTATATTAAAAAGAAAAAAGTTAAGCAATCATAAATCTTTCAAATTTAACATTCAATTAAAAAACGAAAATGAATCCTTTTATTTAATAAATTAAGAATTAAATAATTGAAAATAATATGTAATTTATTTGTGATACAATCATACATTTCTATTTACTCTGATTTTAAAATGTCATTTTACTTATAACGCTGGCTGCCTTGCATATGTTTTTATGATTTTTAAGCTGATGTTATTTTTTGTGTTGTTTCTTTGTTTTTCAGTTTCGATTATTACTCACCATCTATTATGCATACATCTCTTAACCTCTGTTAGATTTACCTGTTTGTCAGCCTGACCTTTTTATTAAGAAAACGATGTGGACATATTTGGCTTATGAGGATTACACATTCTGGTCACGGTCTTCTCTCCATTATCATATGCGCTGGGGGTCAGGGGTCCCGTGATTCATCAAAATTGTTTTTGTTGAATGAGGTACACAGCAAGTCCCGATGGTTTACAGTGGGCCGAAGATGGCCTCGCTTGTTTATATCACCAACTGCGATGTTACATTAAACTTCCACGCCAAGGAATAGTGTGAACCAATCAGCCATTCCATTTGAGTCCTGCCGACCACCATTTTGTTTCTGTTGCCGTGATGAGGGCGGTCAACGGCAGACCTGGTTATATTAGAGCTGCCCGTGTTTGTGCATGTAACGTGAAATGGTGCATTTAATCTCACGTTTACGTCTGGCTTTGGCAAGATCCACCCCTCGAAAGTCAGAAACCTTGAGAACTCATCAGGCACCTTGGAGTAAATATCACCCACGATGCATTGCTTCATGCTTGTGCTGGCCTTAAAAGGTCCGAAGACGACACGCCAACACGTATTCGGTTGTATTTAGTGGCAGGTTTCACATGTTCATCTACTAAAGATGTACAGCACCGGTTCCTTTCCATCCCTTTCCCACGTGTCTATGTCATTTGGCAAAATGATATGCCCCGATCCCACAATAAAACTGTAGGCACTCAGCCTTGTAAAACACATGTAAAAATAACCAATAAGGGCCATTTAGCTGGGCTGAGATATCCAGAAGGTTTTCAGGGGTTAGTTTTCAAAAGCTTTTTGTTTTTGTTACTCCTGGAATCTTTCCTGACTACCTCAGTACAAATCCTGTTAACAGCTAATGGGAAAGGAGAATAAGCAAGCTCAGCCCACTAGTACTTCCTGAAATCAAATCGGTGAATGAAATTTATCATTGTATTAATTTTATATATATATATATCTTTTAGGACTTTTTTTTTTTGGAAAACATACCCTTGACAGGTTAAGTAAAAGGAGCCTTAAAACCTTAAACTCTTTGTTATATATATATATGACTTGTCATAAATATGTTGCTATTTCGTTCTCTCGTCGTTTCCACCCTCGCTTTTACAAACATGGGATTCCTGCGTTATTCGGAGCCATCAGCGGCTTAACCCAGGACTCCCACCGCGTGAAGTCAGAGACGACTCGTCTGACTGTGTAGGCTGCGCTCCGCTAAATGCGTAGAGAAAAATTGGATCACTACCATTCGTCGGTCTGCCCCTGTGCCGTGGGGTAAGTTTAGGCAAATGAGAAGCGGGGGCCTTCAAGCCCCCAAATCTCCGATGATGAATGAGACGCCAGAGCGCGCTCTCTCTCTCTCGCTGCAGAGGTATTTTGGACAGATTTTCGTACCCCTTAACAATGGTGGTCTCCTTCTATTATAATATTAATCACCTCTTAATAAGTGTTTATGGCAGGATGACAGGCCTTCCACGTACACAGCTGAGAAACGTACCCCGGGGCAGCACTTTCAGGAATCCGGCTGGGGCCGCTCAATACACTAACGGGAGTGGGTGGGCGGAGACAAGGCAGCCGGGGCTGGGGGAGGGGGAGTGGAGAAGGTACCGCACTGAACAGCGACCGTCTGTTACGATCAACACCACCACCACCATGAGTAGCAGTGCTTGTCCAGTCTTATAATCGTATTGATTTCTGTGACTATTCCAACACTCCCGTTTCCCGCCTCTTACTTATTTGAAACTGATGTTGTTCGCCTGCAACTGAAACGCTCCCTCTGTTAGTAGCAGTAACACTGACGTGTTAAGCGGTCGCGGATCGTTTTATAACACGGAACACGGTCCCGGCGGTGTGTGAAACGATCATCTAGGTTCTAGGGCGTTGACCCAAACTGCAATTAAAGATTATCACTAAATCGCATACTTATTTAAGAATATTTCATTGCATTTAGTGGCGAAAGTGGGTGCAAAATATTTTAATGGTAAAATCCATGAACCTAATACTAGACCGTAGAATAAGGAACCAGATTTTTCAATGTATTTGTTTCGTTTAGTAAAAAGTACAACTAAATATTTGTCCATACACCAACAACGGTTAAACGAAGTTATTCGGCAAAAGGGGCCGAAATGAAATGGAAGTAATGGTGTCGCTCTCTGGAAAAGGGCTGGCAGTGACAAGCTGACACCACGGCGTTACGCCTGGCCGCCGGCAGTTTCTGCCGAGGGATGCGCGTAGTGAGCGCATCCCAGCTGAACATTCATCAAATCTGCACGTGTTTATTTTAAGAGCTGGGGGATTAACCGAAGCATCCTTCGCCCTCTCAGCGTCCAAGCCAGGATTCGGTGTCCTTACGGTCTTTGGGGTTCGCCTGACATCCCCCATTTGCTTATCGGTTGTGACTGTTTTTTTCTCCTACCCGTGCCGAGTTCTTTTTCTTAGATCCCTAATCCTCACACACTCTTTCGATCAGTTCAAAAAGTCAACCACGTGGAGGGATCACGCCACTAGCCATATAGAGGTGGCAGGACATTTTTAAAAAGTGCAAAACAAGCCACACCGCTGACTAAACTATTGCAAAATGAGAAAGCAGGTAACAACGCCAACATCGTATACAGATACTGAATACATGACTCCGTCGTCGTAATTACCCAAGAATTTACCGATTCCACGTGAAAAGATCCAATTTCGTAAAATAAGTTCAACGCACATTCCATAACAGTGGTCACCTTCGTAAAAGGACCGGAGCATCGATGTTATGGACGCATGTTATAAATGGAAATTTTCAAGCCACACTTGACAGACATGACATACGGTTTGACGGTGGGTACCGCGAGTATTAGTTTCTCTGAGTGTACGTTGGTGTTCCCTGTAGGTGCCGCTTTAATTATTGCAGTTCAGGAGTACAAACACGAGCACGGATAAATGAATATGCTTGGCACCCATAAATCAAAAACAAACATGCTGCAGAGTAAGCAGTATTTAAGGCAGGAGATCGGGCCCCCTGCGGGCAGTTGAGCCGGTCCCGGAGAGGGAGCCCCACACAGACCTGACGCCCCGCTTGGCAATACCGGCCCATGGTTCATTTAGCGTCCTCAAAATATTTTCCACCCCTGCCGGTGTGATTGACAGCAGCGGTGGCCCCAGTGATTGAAGGTGAATGATCTGTTGGCTAGCACGAGGTGCAATGGATTCCGTGGTTTCAGGTCAGCTGGTTGCAGCCAGCTGAGTTTGGATGACTGGAGGCCCTGCAACCCATGAAGTCTGGGGTCCACATCACTACCGCCCAAATGTGTCCTATTCTCTGAGCTAATAAACCCAGCTTTAGTGTCTCAGCATAAATCTGTTCATAGCAAATACATTTTTCTCCTTAAACTGTAATTACACTGGCAGTGAGATTAATACGGTAATTATTTTGTTATATTGGTAGTTATGTTAATCTGAGGTAAACTTTAAATCTAAGGGGTTTGTGCTGTGTGTGTGTGTGTGTGTGTTAGAGAGAAGGGTGAACTGCATTCCTAGGAAATGCTGCTCTGTGTCAAAGCAATAACACAAGGAAGGTCACAGGGGTCAATCTCTTTATTACAATCAGAAAAATCAGTCACGTGTTAATCCTTTTTTTTTCCTTTTCCCTTCCTTCATTGTTTTTCTACAGCCGCAGTCCGTGCAGTCGCTAGGACCAGACAGGCAAGCGAGGAAGTTAGACAAGCATGTTCCGGACCACTGAACCCCTTTGTTCCCCAAACCGCGTTAGACTCTGAAAAGGATACACTTGGTAAACAATATCTCCCATCATCCTCTGCTACTGCCAGGTATTTATTTTCTTTTGGTCACCTCAGCTTCCCACCCAGGGTTGAAGCTGAAGACCCCAGGTCGGGTCCCTCAAACACATTTTTCTTCCTCTTCCTCCCCCCAGCCCTCATCATAGCTGCTTTGTTTTTAAGTTGTGTCTCTAAGAAATCCTATTGGGAGGGGGTGGGTAAATTTCAGCAGAAATGTTTTCGCAAACCCTACAGTAATAAAGATGAGCATCTTCACTTCGTCTGTTCAGGTTCGGAGATGACATCAAGGGTTTTGTTGTCGTTCTCGTGATGCTTGGCCACCGAAACGGTTCGTGGACCTTATTTCTTTCAATAACAATTGAAGAGACAGAAACTCCTCAATTGACATTTTGAAGAGGCATGATGAAAATAATTATATGCAAGTAATGGCAGTGAGTGCATTCCTAAGTGCAGAGCTGCCCGAGTGTGTGAGAGTATCTTATGCGGGCTGAAGTTACAGTATGTAAACACTGCAGGAGCCTGAAGTTATGAAAGCACACGTGTGTGATGGGATGAAATCATTGAGGCACTCCTGATGGCAGTAATTAGAAATGGAGTCAAGTGTGGATTTTTATTACTAGTATTGGTATTATTGTATCATTGCTCAATATACAAGCTCAAGCGGATGGGAAAATACCGGTATGTAATGGGTGAAAAGGCAAAATAAAAACAAATATGCGTTAGGGATATATGGGTCTACGGTAGGCGTATTTAGCACACATGAAACATGCGTAACACAGTAATAGCAGTACATACTGTCACTGTTACTTGTAACACAGTAATATTATTGTCAGAATCATTTTTGTAGTTTCCCCTAGTAATGGGACAACTAAGGTTTCAAAACTCATGGTGGGTGGGAGTATCCTGAACCAACCAATCAATGCTGGTGCTAAATGAGGCTTCAAAACCCATGGGGGTTGGGAGTATCCTGAACTACACTCCCAACCACCACGGGTTTTGAAGCCTCATTTGTCTCATCGTGAGTTTGCTATAAGAGAGGGACACCGTAACGGTTAAGTACAGAAATGTAATGGAGATGATGTTGGTATTTCATGGAAAAGCCTTTTATTAACCAATCAAGTATCGTGGCTGTGTAAGACTGTGTAAATTTATGCAGCATCTTAAAAAGCAGCGGGAGAAATTCACGGGAATATCCTTCTGGAAAGATTCAGTCTTTTTCGTACCTTGGGACAAAGCGGGCAGCTGGTGGCTAAAGCCATTAAAGTAGAGATTTAAAGAGTATGTGTGGATTTAAAGGGCAAACTAAAGTAAAAAACTTTTCGATGGGACTTCTCTTCAACAATAAAAGTAAATACGCATACATATCTATCAGAATTATTTTTAGAACCTCGGACAGCCCAACCATACTTCTCAATCGGAGCAGTCTGCTTTTTCCAAACAAGAACCCGACCGTTGATGTTGAAATCTGACACAAATACAGACGAAGCAACTTAATACAACTTAAAAGAAGAAAAAATAATTCCCTGTCAATATCAGATTTGTGATGGCGTGAATAGAGAAAACCCAGTACGTTTTTTAACATAACACTATGGCGTAATTGAACACCTCCGTAATTTTTAACACACCCAAAAGACGACATTAATTCAGTCTTTGAAATCATGGCATATTCATTTCTATGCAGTTCTGCGCTGTGCATTTTGTACAAGTTCAATTTCAAGATTGGACACATAAACCCTATTTATATTGAAGGAAAAAGTCCTCCATTAAGGCATAGGAAGCAATGACAATGTTCATATTTCCCTACTGATCACTGACTACATTGTTTTTATATTAATCTGGTCTGAGCCCACACACAGCAGCCTTGCTACCATGGAGACATGGGTAAAACTGGCCTATGTTCATCAGGTACTGCTGCATATAGAAGGGAGGGAGGGGGGGGGCCGCCAAGACCCAATGAGACAAGCGCCTAACTGCGCCGGGGGATGATCGGAAACAGATGAGATGTGCAGTGACCACCACCACCAACACACACACACACACACACACACACACACACACACACACACACACACACACACAAACACACGTGCACACACACACACTCAGTGAGTAACACTCAGACCTTGGGCAGAAAAAGGAAGCCAAGTTATGGCAAGAGGCCTGTAAATGTATAAACAGTCCACAGGATATGAGTGACACTTCACAAACATCTGGTTCGGTGATAAATCTGACATTTTACTTTGCGCCGGGATATCGACGCCAGGAGCACGATCCAGCGAGACGCAGAAAATAAACAACCCCGGCTTGAGAGTGGGAGAAGAGAGGGAGAGAGGAGTCGGGATTAATGGGAAACACTCCCGGTCGTGAGGCTTTGTGTAACTGTAGCCATTGATTTAACATTTGTGCCATTTCCATCATGCTGGGATTAGACACAATGGCAGGATTAAACACCAGATTACATGTGGGCATATGTATGTGACTTGTAGTGGTTTATGTGTCGCATGAAGTGTAATAATACTCCGTTATTAGTACCTGTTATCCAGAGAGATAAATTATTACATGAAAGCATTTTACTCTAACATAGCTAGACTTGGGAGGAATCTGAAATGGGTATTAATGGAGTCCACCCCCCACCCTGCAAACATGCATGCACGCGCACACACACACACACACACACACGCACTGACTCTCTGCCCATCTCTCTTCTCCCGAGTGATCAGATTTCCACGTTCGTCCCATCGGCTGAACAGTCGGCACTTGATCAATGGCAGGAAACCAGAGGATCCAATGTTAGTACATAAGAAAATGATACCATCCCCTCCCCCGGTCTTCGAAAAAGACTCTGTCACTAAGAACATAATCACACACACACAGAGGCACACACCTACAAATCTTACATCAGGCACCACAATCTCCTTTACAGTACAGGTATCTTATTTTTGATTATTCCACCATAGTTAAAATATAATAATTATTACTAGCTATTAGCAAATCAGTGTTGCCATTGTCCTTGATAAAGTGATTAGAACTCGAGAGTCAGTGAATTTTATTCCTATTTGTGGCACCGTTCCTGGAGTTATAAAATGAACACTCACATCCAGTGAATATCAGCATTGTAACCTGTTATTGTCTGCCGCGTCAGTGGTATAATATTAGTGAGTGTTAGCTGAGGTTGTTTGAATGTGACGCGCGAAAGGTTTGACACGCTTTTAGTGAATCCGCTTTCTACTTCAGCTGTAGAAGAGATGGTAACTTCATTCAGCTGCAGGATCAGAGAAAAGGGTTATTTTGTGACCTTTTTTGTTTTAAATTCCTCCCACTTCACACACATAGCCATGCTTGGAGCCAAAGGTGGGGTAGAAATGTTTGGATCTGTTCAATATGTGTAATTGTTACTTATTCGTTAACAGCCAGATACTAATAAAAAATGCATTGTCCAAAGTCGAGGGTAACACGCACAAACAATGCGTGTAGCACACATGTACATGTCCCAAAACTAATTCAAAATTTGATGAAATAAAACCGATGCATCCTCTGCAAACCGTGAAATTTCAGGAGTCATAAAATCACGCAGTGCCTGTTTCTGTTACTGCAAGCATATACATCTTGTGTCATGTGACCTTTTGAATGTTTTTCAGCATTTGTTTCGATAATCTTGCCATAACCACTGTTGCCTTTACATTTCATGATTGTCATTCCCATTGTGATCAAAGTACAGACACTGTGATGAACTTCTAACATTAAAGGAAATTTTTATCAAAGGTTATATATTATATATTTTATGAAAGCTTAAAGTTGCTAACATGATTGGCTAATGTGCCAAATTAATTTTAGACTTGGCTATATGAGGAACAGAATGGTATTTTTAATACCATTTTGCGATTTGAATAACACAGTCATACAGTTAAATGTTCTTTTGAGCATGAAATAATCATATGCGACTTTTTCTAGAATGAACCAAAAGACGGTTTAGGTGCCTGACAGGGGCTGAGTGTGAAGTGAGCCACGGCTTTGTTACCATGGTGCTGAATTTTTTTTTTTTTTTTTACTGTGCAGGGGGGGGACTCCCCCC
>JAACJT020000093.1:0-14458 GCA_009936485.2 Gymnarchus niloticus | reverse complement strand
GAACGCCGCCTCACACAGTCACCCGCCTCGACCTGAAGACCGCATGACAGAATCCCTGGCACCCAAACGAATCACGTCTGCCTCCTTCGCCGCGAGCGAAGCCGGAGCGCCGCCATAGGGTCCCCTTCAGCGGCACCCGCCCCGCAGACCGCACGGCCCCGTGCTCCCCCCCGCCTCACCCAGCCACTCCTGGTAACTCTTTGCTTCTGTCAAAACAGAATCCTTCAAATTGAATTAAAACCCTCCGCTGGGTTATTCGGGACAGCCTGCTGATCTCTCTCCCTCGCTTCTGCCCTCCACATCCACTCATCTCTCACCTAATTAGGGTCCGCATGGTTTGGTCTCACTGGGATTAACCCTAACGAGGCAGCACTCTGGCAACCCGCACCCAGTGATTTTTTTTTTTTTTTTTTTTTTGGGAGGGGGCGTAATCTGGCCTTTAAACACCACCTTCATAATTCGGGTGAGACGAGCGTGTGGGACAGAAACGTGGCAGCCCAAACAAGGGCGCAGGCACCGCCAAGGCCGTCCTGATTAACCAGGCGTACGGGGCTCCACTGGGTGTCATCGTCACTCACTGTGATGGACGTGCTGTCAGACGGCACGCCCCACACGGAGTCTGACGCTAAACGCCCGTGCTAACTGTTTTTCGCGTGACGGCTTAAATGAACGTGCATTCGCGTGTGCATCTCTGCATTGTAGCTGTGCTTAGCGCACAGTAAAAAAAATGTGCACAACTGAAATAACTCCTCCACTTGTAGTTGCAGAATATATTTTGGGTTATGAGGTCAGAAAGTAAATATTAAATGTAGCTAATACATTTTAACACTGAATGAAAAATACATATTTTGTCAAGGGAAAAATTCTATCACTGCAAAATGTATTTATAAATCGACCCATTTATATAATCGTGATTACATTAGTTTTGCATTTTTAGTAACTACGTCAACTTCTACTGGTATTATTAATAATAGCCTAATAATCGTATGTCTCAGGTTAAATATGTATTATCACAATTATATCACAATTATTATATTCAGTACTAATAATATTTTGTGTCATCAACAACCGTTTTAGGACCAATGAAAGTTTGTTGATATCAAAGAAAGTTATTCTCATGTGTCGGTTAGAAGTTTGAATCAAAATTAACTAAATATCGTCAAGGTAGCTCCAAAAATATAATAAAAAATCAGGTAATTGTTTTGTTTTGTTTTTTTTTTTTTGTCTTTTTGGCGCATGCTCAGATTTATTAACTTATAAAAATATGAACGACTGCAGACAGCAAGCATTAGATCCATGCGTTGAATGACGCGTGATCGCAGTACAAGTTTAGGGTCAGAATTAGCGGGAGAAAAGCGTTGGCGTCCTTCGAGTTTACACAACTACCTGGACATACGCTATACGAACACTGATTCTGGGGTCTGTCTCCAACACCCCTTCAATTATTCCCGCTGTAAATCATTCAGTGTTAATGAATTTCATATTTCTAGTCAATATGGGACCGGGACAGCATTACAACACAATAGATTTATTCCTGAAATTTTAAGATGTATTATTTACATTAGCAGTGGTTACCATAAATATAGTTTTTTTTTCACAAGTAAATACAGTGAAAAACAGAACAACAAAAGTTAGAAAACCATAAACATGGTATTTACTAACAATCTAATGTAATTTAGTTATTATATAGCAAAATTCTTTTTAAAAAATTATCGAACTGACCTAACCGAATTTGAAATAAATTTCATCAGTAATATTTGTTAAATTGATAAGAGTTCAATAAGTAGTCAAAAGTCAATAAAAGTTCACTGAAAGAACATGTTAAATCTTTTTAAAGTCTTTTTATTTTAAAATCCTGATTCGATACCGTTGTGTGGCCAACGTAAAATCAGATTTACTGAGAGATCAACCCCACACAAGTCGTCCAGGTCTCTATATTGTCATGACAGGGAAGGATGCTCTTTAAGTTGGTTTTGCATTTGAATATAAGATTTTTTAACTCTTAGCACACTGGCTGGAGACAGAACCTGTCTAGTAACAAGAAGCGGCCACTAAGGCCATGCCCATATCTTTTGTCTTAGTTTCCATCCCTCTTTTTTTATTTTGTCAGTGTGTGCCACCAGCAACGCAGGGTTGCGCAGGGTTGTGTGGTCCATTTGAGTCTATTCTCTGTTCCCCAGGACTGGCGATTCTGCTGGTTATGGACAGGCGTGGTTTGTCTGTCTCAGGTTTCAGCTCACCTCTTTGTGGCTGTCCTCGCTCTGTCAGTCGCACCGCGGTGACAAGGTTCGCCCTGCCCCACCTCTGTAGTCCAACACCGTTGCCTGACCGATTTTGTTTTGCTGTTGCTACTGTCCTTCCCAGTTTTAAATCTTCTGCTGTCAAGATCTTCGTCTTTTCTTTGCCACCCTGAGGAAGAAAAAAACCAAAACACGTGGTGACACTGTTATCCCGCTCAAAAGTATTACTTTGTAAAAAACAGGTGAAGCGTTCCAGTGTCCCGGGTGGACTTGGGCTGTTGTGTCTATGAGAGCAAACTGCACCTCGGTCTGTATAAAGGTCATCAGTTTTTCTGGTATATGTTTACCCTGCTCACGGCCCTCCTCTCCCTCACAAAGCCTTTCATTGTTCGATGTTTAACTAATAGCACGAGGTCCCCATTAGATACTCTCATTGCTCCTCACCCACTGGGCCTTCATCTCTGAAATTCTGCTGTTGAACCAAACGTCTCCCTTTGGTGATACCTCAAAAAACAACTCGCCCTCCCATCACCATGTTCCA
The DNA here is from genome assembly GCA_009936485.2 of Gymnarchus niloticus. Classification (NCBI taxonomy): domain Eukaryota; kingdom Metazoa; phylum Chordata; class Actinopteri; order Osteoglossiformes; family Gymnarchidae; genus Gymnarchus; species Gymnarchus niloticus. The sequence continues at coordinate 11,677 of JAACJT020000093.1, read as the reverse complement.
TCATAGGTCAACGGGACACTCCTTACGATTGGGACACCCCTGCATAAGCTGTATTTGTTACCCTGATAAGAAGCAAATTGCTTTCTGTGTTTGAGGCAGGGATAGATCTTGCATGGGATGTCAGGTAAACGGACAGCCTCTCCAAGCCGGGAAGCCTTTCCGGTCTTTCCCCAAAGCATTCCTGGTATGCGTTGGGACCCTGTACCGTATATCGTGAGCGGGTTCCCAAATAATGAGGACATTATGAGATGGTTCCCAAAGTGTGGCACTCTGACATTCACACTGTCTCCTTCTAATCTCACACTCCAGAGGAAAACATTTGTGAAGGGCTTCTTGGACCCAAAATACAAGGGTTTGATTACCCACCTCCATGGGAACCTCTTGGTCAGCAATATTGCAGTTATAACTAGTAATAAATTGCTTATTCCTTTCTTAGATCATCTGAAATATTAACTGGGCACTCGTGGGTTTGTGATTAAATCGGGTAGACACCACAACGTTATCTGCACGTAGCAGGGAATCCTATAAATGAAACAGCTAATATGCCTTTTAGTAAATTTAGTAGAAGCACTGTGCATATTTGGTCAACTAGTTTTGCTATTTTAATAACATATTATGAAAGACGTGGAAAAATGTGCATGACATAGTATCCGAGCTGAAAGAGTCTAATTGATTTAAAAACACATAGTCTGGCCCAAATTAGATCCTGTATTGCACATGTTTTCATGTGTATGATGATGGTGATTTGCTAATTGCTGTCAGGCTTTTTTATTTAAAAAAAAAAAAAAAAAAAATCCTGTGTTTCAGAAGTCTGGTTTTCACAGGTTAGAGTGACGAACAACTTCGATGCAAGCACGAGGCGTGTAATACATTTAACTATGGTAAAGTAGTGTTTTGAGAATTGGTAATTGCTCACATCCTTCTCTAGCAATGAGGATACTATCCAGATCTCAACTCAAACACACGTGCGTTCTAATGTAGGGTTTTACAGGGGCGAGAACATGGAAAGAATCCAAGTGCAGTTTAAACATGTGCTGGACCCGAAGAATCGATTGATTGACTACGAAAACAGTAGCCAGATACAGACGCAGAAAATTCGTCCTTGTTGCAATTAAAACAACGCACGAGTCTGTCCCTCCTGGGACGTGTGCCGTGATGTTTCTCCTTCAGGGATCGCCGTCTGGACCGTCTCCTATATATAAACACAAATAATAGAAAAACTGATGACTGGAATAAAATGAGAATTTATAATTAATAACTAAATACATAAATATGTGAAATATCACTTCAGAAATCAAACACAGAAGCTATTAAACGTGAACTTGTGCACGTAATACGGCACAAATTCGTTTATTTAACTTTCTCTCAATTACCAACTAGTGTTGAATAAATAATAACGTAATAAATGTCCATAAAAGTAAGATTTATGTTTAATGGAGCACGCGCTCGGTGCGCAGCGCAAGGTTTTTAAAATCAGTCGTTTTGTCGGAGGAACACGGGCGCACAAATATACAAAAATCTGTGTAATTAAACGAGAAGGTTTATTTTACTTTGAAAGTACCAAAAAAAAAAAAAAGAAAATTCCGCCCAACAGAGGTCTAACATCCAGGCACCTATAAACGTCTGATGTTGTCTGTAATAATCTGGAGAAGTGAATGGGTTGGATTTACTGCTCCACGACAGTAAAATTGCCCTAATCACTAAGAAAACAGATACTTCCCCTCTCATCAGAGCTCCGAATTGAACGTGGAAAAAATATTTCACTTTTAATTGTTGTTTTCCTACTTATTCTGATTTAAAAACACCGACATAATTATTCCTAAGTGGCACTTTGATTTTTTAAAAATTTGTTTGAAAGAGGCTTAAAGTCTTGCAATGAATTACACGCCCGGGTCTGGTCGTGGGATTTTGTTTGCAATTTTCAAAGTTTAGTGAAATACGAAAGTTTTAACATGGGTAGTGTTTCAATCGTACCCTCCCCCTTCCCCGCCGAAAGAAACGGTATTGGATTTGAATACATGTCTCGCAACTCTTGAGAAGGACGGTCTTCGTACCGCACGCTATTCGGGCGTTTTAAAAAATCAGGGTGCGGAGTCGAAAATAGCCTACGTCTCATAAATTCACTGTAGAATAAATGTATCACCTATTTTGCGTTTTCGTCATTTTTAAGGGATCGTTGATGTGTTCCTCGTGGTTTAGGCTAATAATTATTAAACCATACATTCTATAGTCAATGACCGAGAAGGTTCCCTTAAAATATATGCGTAGTGCATTTAATGTTTGAATTAGCTGTCATCTAAAAAGTTTAACTACAAAACATCGAGTAATATACAAAGGGTTGGAGTGACTCGATTAAATAACAGTGTTTTGTATTTCAAATCAGCAGTCGTAATGCAACACTGCCGTTTATCTCCGTACGTCTCTGTCCGAGGATGCATGAAAGTGACACGGACACGCAGTAAGTGGCCACGCATCCTCGGTGCGCGGAGCGGCCCGATCGATCGTCCGGCGTGATCGTCTCACCCCTGAACCAGTGGCTCGCAGGCCTTCTAGTCACACGCTGTCGGATCGGGAGCGGGGCACGTAGGTGGCGTGGGGGGATTCATCGGGAAAAAGAAATGCTGGGCTGGCCCTGATTTATCACACGGGGAGACACCGATCACCACACCCCATTTGTTCTGGCAAGCTACTTCTACAAATGCGGCGCACTGAACTGTGCATTGCAGATACGTACACAGATCTAGTTACACGTTACGCAGAAATCATACACTGCGGAAATCTGAAGTTGGGATTGATGAACTGACGTTTTTCATTCTCGTCTCTAGTTTACGACAACACGGATTTAACACGTTTCATATACAAGCAAGTGTTTGGATACGAGTCTGACAGCAATAGGGGACGCCTGCTCGAGGCCGCGAGAAATCGGAGAGGATGAGGGAAGAGGCAGACGGCGGCGAAGACGACAGTCAGACCTAAACACGCCGAGGAGAGAAAGTCCGCCTTGTTTACCATAAATCTGTCCGCATCTTCTCACACTCGGTCACTGCATTTTTCTCGAATAATCTTCGTGAAAGAAAAAATCGAGGGATTATTGTGATCATTTAGTAATTTCAGTGGGCCTAACAAACAATTTCCAGGTTAATTTCCTACATTTTTTTTATTTTAAATCAATAAAGCGTACAGAATAATTCACATGACTTTTTTTTTTTTTACATGATTTGATATGTACTAGAATAGAACTGTAAGTATTTGTAAGGAATATTGGAAACACTAATATACAAAATACGTAATTAAATAAGAAAAGAGAACGTGACTATCCCTCCAACACATTAAATATGCACCAAACAAGTAATAATTAAAAAAAGTCCAGGTCACAGTGTGTTCACACCTACAAAACTACAAAACGGTTTCTGCTAAAACTATAGTGGTTGCCGCTCCAGAAGGTGATGGGGTTGAATGCCGAATGAGGTCAGTTTATGTGTGTAACTCTAGAGGCTCTGAAGAATTCTAGGTCCTCATAAATACAGTATGGTGCATTAAAAATGCCATGGGACCATTTTACCCACGATGAGGGCCTACTTTAAGGAGAAGGATGCTATAACCTACTGGACAGCTATACACCATACTCGCAGGTCACCAGCTTGCAGCTGCTTGGCGCTCAGGGACCTGTTTTGTGTGCTGCAGGTGAGTGCATGCAGCTCACAGTGAAAATCCCTTTAATGGTCTTTAAACTGTGAACCAGTGTGGCTCTTTAAAAGGATATCCTGTCTTTATTGCTTAATTAGAGTTGGCAAAAGGTGGGGAAAATGGTCCATTTCATTAAATTAGTCCTGGAGCCTGGAATACGAAATTAAAAAAGTGACATAGAAAATACACGTAGTGCCTGTTTCTTACAACTTCTTCTCATTCTCACTCTCCTCAGAAGCTCCACATTGGTTTGCTTTTCCTATCCTTTGTTTCCCGTGGTAACAGCATGCCAACCTGACATGTAAATTGCAAGGCAAAGTAACCTGAGCCCCCCAGGGATCAAATGTACAATGAGGCAGAAGAATGGTTAGGTCAGGGGCAGGGGGAGCTTCAAAAACTTAGTGCCCGATAAGGAGCTGAAAGAGGACTTTGATTTTTTCCATTTTTCTTTTACTGGTTCCCATAAAGGCTAAAAGACGAAGAGTACAGTGTCTATAAATCTCAAGCACAGCCTCAATTAAGAGGCAAAGTGGCAAAAAGCCCCTTTTACTGCACCAGTGGTGGAAACATTTTTACCCTTTTGAAACCACAAGGTAGGAGAAATGAGGAGAAAGGCAAGACAACTAAACCTACTATTCTCTAGAATACTTGCAGCCATTGCTCACTCGCTGCTGCCCCCTGTTGCAGGGGAGGACAAATGGCATACAATAAATTTATGGTGCCCTTTAAATGTGCCTGCGTATGGTGTCACATTGGTGCCTTTGTTGGGATATTTATGTGATTTCTCTCATGCCATAGATATTCAAAATCCTTAGCATAACTGTCATTGAAAGCAAACTTAAGTGGATGTGACCAAAACGTACAGAGACAGCATTCGAGAAGGCGTGTTAGGTACCGCTGAGAGGCGAGGCCCGGTTGGACCCGAGATGGTGCCCTAGAGAGAGAGGGAGAGAGTGAGAGAGAGAGAGTGAGAGAGAGAGAGAGAGAGAGAGTGTGAGAGAGAGAGAGAGAGAGAGGGAGAGAGAGACTTTTTTTTTTTTTTTTTACCAGGTTCGCAAACTTGAGCTGGTAGATTTGGAGTCAATCTGGCGGGTGTTCTGAACGTCACTTAGGAGCGTTTGCTAGCTCTTGAATGAGCAAGTATATGATATCAATTACCGTGTTTATAAAACGTCTATTATACCCTTATTTATGACATTTAGAAAAATATCACTGACACGCTAAAAGACATGACTGTTCTGTCTGGCAGCTGTATAAGAGTCAGTGGGCATCAGGTGATTTTCCTTCATTATTTGTGTTTATATTCTGCATGCGTATCAATGGACCGTTTCTGGTTTCCCATATTCGCTGTGATCTTAGCACTCAAATTGGTCCTAAGATCCATTTGTATTTGCGTTTCCTTCGCTGCTCTGACCACAATTAACCCCATTTCTTTTTTGTACGCAAAGTGTGAGAGGATGAAATGATTTGTTTTTAGTAATTTTCTATGTGTTTTTTTTTTCCAGACTTATAATTTCTTTATACAAGTGCACGTATACAATAATGTGTATGGTTTTATCCCTGCAACTCTGTACTTGACAGGCAGATGGACAGATGGACAGATGATGGGTATATAAATATAGTTTTCATCTAACGTCAAATAAATACTTATTTTATGTATGTACTTGCATAATCTTTTGTATGGAGACTGTACACAAATTGAAATTATATTTTGAATACCTGGTAACCGATGGCACAGAAACAAAAAAAAAAGGTTTTCTTTTGTTTACAAGGATGCATCCAAACATTTCCGGACCTAGAATGTGTTTAGACAAAGTTTACAATGTGAACATAATAGATGTCATCAAATCAGCCTTTTTCTTTCTGGGTATATAAATCGGTTCCATCCCCCCATACCGCCACAAACTGGGTCATAGCTGTCTTCACGGGAGACCGTTAAGAAAAAATGAAACGTGGGGGGGGGGTTCCCTTTGAGGAACAGCGAGGGCTTTCATGTAGGTTCATATCAAGTGAAAGTCAGAACTGCGGTTATGACCGGGGGCTTGCCTGACAGGCATCGGCAGACAGGCACGCCGTCTCGTTTGCCCCAGATGGGTGCCCACAGTAGCAGCCAACAAGCCCGATGTACGTTCCAGGCCTTGGAGGTGGTGTGATGCCTGACGCTGGGCCTGTTAATCCACCCAGAGTGATGGGCTGTTTAATTCTCCTGCCTGTTCCTTCACGACGTGTCGAGCCGGCTCCATGCAGCAGAAATTATGGGATTTAAAGTGTAGTTTGATCAGTTTCTTAAGCTTGTGCATCTGTTTTTTCACCGTCTTTAATTATTATTAAAGTTAAAATCAAATGACGATGGTAAAACAAGAGCAAAAGAGTTACATCTCATGTTATCTGAAGGGTTTGTTACGTAAGCCTATGTGTTTTCATATGAAAACATTTTGGTTTAAAACAGTGTTTAAAGCACATCCAATACAAGCATCTGTAACAAGATGAATTCATTAATCATCTCATTTCTGGCTTTACAGACTGCTATGTGTTCGGAACAAGCCAGTTGAAATCTACACAATTGAAATTGTAGTTAGCCAGTAGCTTAACACCGTCTCTTGGTGAAGACCTATGACCTGAAGAAAGGGCCTGGGTTACCGGCCCTTTAACACAGCAGAGAGCGAGTAACTAAGGACCCCAGGTGTCACCCGGTAGGACATACACCTGGTCTAGACCTAAGCTGAGTTAAGGCGGACCTACCTGGGGGCGTGGTGGAGGGGACTGAGTCTGGTCCCGCCTCTGAGACAGGTATATGGTCCACTCAGACTGATGCTGTGTGGATGAGGAAGGGTTAAGCCAGCTGTTTCTCTGGGAAGTGACCCAGTGTAATCGAAATTGGTGCCAAACGGTCTACTTCATTAGCCTGGCTTTTACTAAGTGCTGCTAAAATTTGCGCGTCCTTGTATTTTGGGGCTGAGAGGGAGCCGTGAGGTGTCATTAAATGTGTATAATCCGCACCCCCCCCAACACTGACGGAAAGCAGATGCCAGCAACGTGTTAAAGAACGTTCTTGTTGATAATCAACTTGCTATTAGAGAACTATGTGTTCATGGTGTTCAGGGCCACAGAGGATTACATCAGTCAATCCCTCTAGTGGATGTGAGGCAGACTCACGGGGGGGGGGGAGCGAGCGGAGAACCCTGAGAGGGATGGATGTACCCAATTAGTTCACACTGTTTATCACCCCTTACATCAGCGCCTAGAGCGGGCCACGTATCGTGATGCACGTACATTTGGCCGTGCAACTTAGGAGCTCCTGTAAACACGGCGGCCAAAACGGGGTGTTTTATTCGATTTCGGTCCTCTGAGCTCCACGTTTTTCAGTCCTGGGGAGAACGTAATAAGCGCTCTCAGCTTTCGGGACCGGGGCAGTTGGAGCTGCCTGGGAATAAGGGAAAAAAAGGGGAGGAGGCTGACACCCCCCGTTTGACGGGGAGCCAAGGGATGCAGTGTTCTGCCGCAGCCTGGACAGCTGCATCTTTTCACGGCCCCGAGTCAGCAAATTTCCATCAGCCTTGCTGCCAGCGACCGCAAAACGGTTTCAAACAACGGCTCACTTCATGAATTTTTGTCTCGAGTCAAAAAAAAAAAAAATGGGGGGAGGTGGTTTGGTGGTGGGAGGGAGGGGCAAATGTGTCTTGACTGTGCTGAGTGAGCACAGTGCATTAGGGTTAGCAGATTAATGAAAATGTTTCTCTGGCAGAAGATTATGATTGCTCACCGCTACAGAAATTGCTTGCAGACTGGGGCAGAGGACAGCACGTTCTGGACCTGCTGCAGCCCCAGCGCCCCTCCTCCCCCCCACTGTACATTAGCACTTGTCAGGGTTGCCCATTAAGGTGGGGAGGAGCGGTGCTGAAATTTAATTATGAAACCATTTATTTCATTGAAAGGAAAATAAACTCTGCCTGCCTCAGAATGCATTAGGTGGGTTTGCGACAAGCCTCGCCGATAACACCCAGAGCCGCAGGAATCGGCGCATGAAATAATGCGTCTTTCATTCGCGTCGGCACCTCTATTGGAACCAGCTGGTTGTAAGTCGCCCTTTATTTAAGTTATGTTAAGAGAACAACTCATTTAACGAACGGCCCATTTATGCACGAAGTTGCTCATCCGTGCTCCCCGTTGACGAGTGGCAGTGTACAAGGCCGATTAACTCAGTAGGGGCTTGAGGAAACGCTCAAAGGATGGTGTCACCCGGGGGGCACTTTAGGAGGAGGAATATGACCGCACTGATAGCATTTATTTTGGTTTTGAGGTGAATGTGAAGGGACAGCTATTTGTTAGGTGGGGCTGTCACAGCACCTGAGGCTGTGTGTAAATAATAACCCCCCTGGGAAAAACAAAACAGACGAATCCTAACTGTCCTCACGTCACCACCTCGTCATTCGTTTTTTCTGGCTCACGATGTTTGACAGCTGTTTGTGACCGTTAATCCCATGTAAAGCTGTTCGTGAAGAAGGCTCCCCTCCCCGGCTCGAAAAGAGTACAGGACAGCGATTTCAAGGCTGGGTTCCCCAGCGCAGTACCAGTAAATCGCGATGTCCACCCGCCCCCCTCCGTCTTCGCTTGGGCCATGTAAGCGACAGCTCGTGAAACCGGAGACATTGCGCTAATGAAAAGCCTGATGCTGATATCCACACCGAGCCGCACGCTTAATTGAATTTGCCGTGATCGTTGTCCACAGCTTTAATGGTGGCAGATCGGAAACAGGGCCTCGACTCTTGACCTCTGACCCCAGTGGTGCTGAAGCTTTTGTGTACCCCAGGAACACAGACGAGCTCCCCCCCCCCCCGTCCATCAGCTGTTCAAAGCCAGAAGATGTACAAATCACTCATAAAAAGGTTTAAAATAATTAGAGATGGGGAGTGCCTCAGGGACCTCCCACACTCTAAATTCTTTAGTTATATGACTTGTTTATAATTTACATCCCTGTAAAATGGTGTGTTTCAGAGGCTACAGCATACTGCCTTGGCTTTCCCTTGACCAAGGTGCTGTCCCCACAATGTCAGCTGTGTTTCCCATGGGATTCCCGTGTCGTCACCACAGGCTGTCTCTCTCCCTGCCAGACTAGTTTTCTTTCTCACAACTGAGCTTGTTGGAATTTTAACTGGAAACTGGGTGTTAATCCCCCCCCCCCAAGACCTACATGACAGTTGCCCTCTCTAGTCCAATCTGAGTGGACCTAAACCTGGGATGTGAGACACGTGAGAGGGCCTGATCCGAACGGAACTGAGACAGTTTCCATGACGCCTCCGATTCCGAGCGTCCACTGCTGTTATACAACAAGTGCGTGCTGTAGGTTTTTATCTAACATATGTGTGGCTCACTATGCCAAGGAATGTGTTCGCTCAGGACCCCAGCTGAAAGCCGACAGCAAATCCTTGTTGCAATAAAACTCATTAGAGAAACGACATAGTATCCAGTTGCAGCTGGGACGTCAGACTTGACAAGACCCTCACTCAAGATGATGTTTCTTAAGCAGGTGCACCTCTGCTGTCTCTCTCTCCCTCTCTCCCTCCCTCACCCCCTCTGACTTTTTGAAAACAGGAAGAATTCTGTCTGTTTACTAGGCTTCTTCATCTTACCTGGCATCTACAGTGGTGGCTGAATTTTCCTCTTACGGTCTGGGAAGATAGAAAGAGCTACGCTGATTTAATGTGATGGACGATGCAACAGCACCCCCCCAAAGTGGCTGTTTATCCCACACCTCTGTCCAAGAGCGCCTCTTCACTCTGTCGCTTTCTTGGGCATAGAGAGCAAAGAATTCTTGGGGAGGATGGGAATGAACAAATTATCAAACGATCCTGTATTTCAACGACAGTCCAAGTGAACCTGGATGATAGCAATGCAAAGCCCCCTCTGGTGTCACTGGGAATCCAGGTGCCACTGCCAGCTCCTTGGTGTGGAAATGGTGCCGGATGGCTTTCTCACAGCCAAAGACCCCGGGAACAGAAATGCAAGCAAAGCAGCGGAAGAGAAAAGCAGTTAGCCAAGAGCTCCACATGTTGTTACGCTCTGAAAGATTGCTCAGCAAAACTGCTAATTTAGATGCATGGGGCTTGAGAGCACAAATGTTTTAGGAGCTGAGGTGACAGAAAAGAAAAGATCAGTCCCTTGTTGGGGCAGAGTTTGGTGGGCTGAGGTGAGCAGGGGGCCACAGTTGGGGGTATGGAGGGGTATACAGGAACATGTCTGCTGCCTCATATCTCACATATCTTCCTGTGGGTGTAACAGCTGCCCCGCAACCCCCCCAAAGTTCTAATTTAGGTTGACATGTTCAACTTGACAAATATGAGAGCAATTTTGAGAATGGATTGTGGGGGATGGGGTTACCCGGGTGGCATGGGGGTGTAAACCCGAAAATGGAGAAATCGTAAAAGGCCAAATATCTGCACGTGATTTATGTTCAAAAATATATGTAATAGCGCCAATAAATCTCCAGAATTTGGAAATGCATCGTTCCAATTAGTTTAAAAGGAGGTGATTGCTTACATATCGCTCCGCTTTATGGGAGCAGACTGCCCTCCCAGAGGTCACAGTGCATTTTCCCATCGAGAAGATGCAGTTTAAGACGGCATTTGGAAACACTGTGAAGGATTCGCAGTCACACATTTTCTCGGGCAACTCACGCAGATATCTTTATGGGCCGTCACCACGTCCGTCCTGCCATGTCCTTCTGTGACTCTGACGTGCCACAAAGACACAGGGGAGGAATGCACTGACATCTCTGCTGCTCCGTGTGAGCTGTGATTAAAAGAAGCATATATATTACATTCTTTATATTCTCATATTCTTTGGACTTACTTTCCCCATGTGCACGGGTACACATCAATACACAACAAAACATCAATAAATGCTATAACAATAGGATGACATAACACAAAACACAACATGTTTATACTGTAGATTTATTTATTCCCTTATGTTTGATTTAAATTGTCAGTTTCCAATTTAATTTTATGACATAAATTTCATAAACATTAAAAAATAGTTCTTTTTCCTGACTCAGTAAGCACGAGAAAATAAGTGGGATGTATGTTTGCACACATATCACAGCTGTGTTTTATACACGACCTTCCCTCTGATATGAGAGGCAATTTGTTTACTTAGTGCTCTGACCTTTCCACTGCAACACTTTCACTGGAGATGGAAATAGCACCAGCTTCTGAGTGTTATTCAGGTAACTTGAGCCCGGTCAGCCACTATTGGCTGAGCCCAGGTCACACGTGTCGCGGCGGATCCAATGGGATGAGGCAAAGGTACTCAAGAGAGATATTTTTATTCACTGCTTGTTTGTTAAGAAGCCACGTGTAACACTGGGGGTATATCATCACTGCCGGACTCAGGTTCCACGTTGAAACCGGATAATCAGCCTCGTGCTAATACGTCGAAGAGAGCCATAATTATGGGGCGATAATGTGTAGAGACTGGGCTCGCTGGTGCCAGGGCGCGGGAAAGAGGGAAGCCCTAATTCCAGATTTCGACACTGGGGGAGCCCCGATGGGGCCTGGGAAGGGGTGGGGTCAACTTTGGGGCAATGCAATAGAGCATTGCAGAAGCACTGCCAACTCTGGGTGATGCAACGGGCACACGACACAGTCACACCCCATGTGATTGGCTTGCACATCACGTCAGCTATCACATGGTTGACACGCCCACCCAACCCAGGGTGGGTGTGGCTTGGTGTAGTTGAACTGCATCTTTCCGCAATCCACCCAATAAAAACGACTGTCGTCAAAGTGGTAGTACAGCTAGCACTATTTGTAAAAACATGAGTAAGGGTCATTTGTAATAGGAATTTAACAAGGCAGTCACAGTTTTATGTGGCTGCAAGAGCTGAATGTTGAGGAAGGGTCCAAACCCACAGCCAACCCCCCCCCCCCCCCCCCCCCCCCCCCCCGCGGCCGGCCCCCCCCCCCCGCACAGCGCGGCGGCCCCGAGCCCC
>JAACJT020000092.1:1083687-1098343 GCA_009936485.2 Gymnarchus niloticus | reverse complement strand
CAAAGAGTGGAGGCAAAGGAGGACCAACTTCTTATTTATACCCTTGGATTTGGAATGAGATATTACACAGGCAGGTGGCCCAATACTTTTGGCCATATAGCATACCTAAGGTATAAGTGCAACTAGGCTGAGCATCCAATAACGGACCAGCAACAAGCGCAGGCTAGCACTGGAGCAAGACCTGTACAACACCTTTTGCAACAAGGAACAGAAATGTCTAGTTGATGTGTACAGAATGAAATAATTTTTTTTTTATTTCTTTCAACCAAGGTTCTGCAATCAGGAAAGCCAGGGAACACTACTCCCTACTGCCCCCCACAGTCAAGGCCACAGAGCTGCCCCCACTGTTGAAGTGTGTCTTTGCATGGCTTGCACCCCACGGTAAGGAACGCTTATGGCCCCTATGAGACTGTCGGTGGGGGGCTCTTGGTTTCTTCAGGCAGCCCTTGCTGGGTCAGCCTCTCTGGAAGGCCTGCTGGCCGTTTTAGTTAATCGCTTTGAGGATATGGCAGGCACTGTGCAGATGTTTATCACAAAAGCATTGCAGCTGAAGCAGAAAAAAAAAGAAAAAATGAAGTGAAGTGGTAAATGTAAAAAGACAATAGGAATGGTCTCATCATCGGCTTCACACAGTTACGACAGTAAGTCCTGGCTCTGCTTGTTGCGTCCCCTCCTCACTCAGCCTTGGCTCTGCCATTCGGCCTCCAGGCCTCGCCGTCACGCTGTCGGGGGTGGGGCCTGACACGCCGTACTGGCCGCCAACCTGCTTGCCAAGGGGCAGTGGAGGCTTCAGGAAGTTGGACACCCTCTGGTAGAGTCACCCTTCGGTTCTTGGTGCCCTGACCGGCCCCAGCCATGTCCCGTGAATAAAGTCAGCCTGAGGTAAATTGTTTCATCTTCTCTGGTTCTATTCAAGCAAAAAAAGAAAAAAAAAGAAAGGAGTTTGGTAATGGCGGATCTTTCCCTATGTTTTATACCGATTTCAAGTAGTGCTGAGACTCTGGGGACGCTCAATTCATTAGCAAGGCTGCAGTGTCCACATGTAGCCTATCAGCCTATTAAACCTTAAGGCTACGTGACTCTAAGATCGTGTTGAGATGATGGGTTTCACCCAAAAGCCGTAGACACCAAAGCTCCCCAAAGCTCAAAGCTCATTGAATTTTAGCCAAGGCAGTGTGAAGACCCATAAAAAATTACTATCGCACAGCTCTCAGAACCCAGGGGTGAATTTCGCACTAAGAACGACGATTCTAAAGCTGTCTTTCCATGATCCACACACAAAGGTTCATTCAAGGAAGCACGTAATTGGCTGGAGGATGCGGCACACCTGTGAGACGAATGCCATTTTCTCAGCAACTTCCCTAAGAAAAGTTTCCTGTTGGAGTGTGACTTTATATATTTGCTCCGTAGATTCAAACCACCTGCCAGAAAGGACCTCAGGCCTTGCAGGGGATACTGTCATAATTTGGGGTGAGGGGCCATTTAATTATCCTGACCCTATAAGCCTGAATGGGCCTCTCTGGGAAACTGGCAGGAGCAGTTCTTCATTAGGAGTTTATGTCTCCTAAGTCAGGGATCGCTTTAATGAACAGGTGTCTGCATGACTGACCAGCTCCCAGCGGTCCTGGCCTACAGATTGAAGCCTTTTCAACAGCAGCAAAACACACTTAGGTAGAAAAAGTGTGTCTAGTTGCACACTAACCATCGAAGACCTTCAATGGGAAAGCTAAAATAAACAAAAAGAAAGTGAAGAAAAAGTAGCAACATAAATTTGGTGTTTATTCCATTCAGACCACAGCTCCCATAGGGATTGATTCTACTTTTCAGTAAATTGAAGAGTCCTTCTTTCTGGGTGCCATTTTGGCTCAGTAGATAGCGCTTTAGCCTGGGTGCCATTTTGGCTCAGTGGATAGCGCTGAGCTTGGGTGCCATTGTGGCTCAGTAAATAGCATCTTAGCCTCATCCTTTTAGGAGGGGGGGTTATAATCTTGCCAGCACTGTTTTTGTGGACTTTGCATATTCTCCTTGTGACGCCTAGGTTTTCTCTTTGTACTCCAATTTTTTGTCCAAATGTGTGATTGCGTGTATCGGTGTGTATGTGTGAGCCCGGTGGTATCGTTTCTGGCTTGTTCCTCTAGATTGCACCCTATACCGCCTGGGATAAGTTCCAGGCCCTCAGGATAAGTGGTTAGCAGATGGATGGATGGATGGATGGATGGATGGATGGATAGATGGATGGATGGACAGGCATGTATATTTATTCAAATTAGACCTCAGTTACAGTGTACACAATATACAAAAAATCCTCATTGTTTGCTAGCCCCTGAATGGGTGTAATTTGCAGTCTTTAAATAATTCTTTGTCTGCATATCAGTTCTTGATGAATCTTTGGAGAGCAGCTGCACTCAGGGCTTAGGGCCAATCGTCTTTCACCTTTCACTTTTGAAAGGAGCTCATTGGCTCATGAAGTTCACATGTAGGTGAAGAAATGGGCTTCAGTTCAAAATATCACATTATAAATTACATCATCACCATGACCCTTGACTGGATAAGTGGTTATAAAAAAATGAGGGATAGATAAATGAGATTATACATCTGGCTGCCCTCACTTTCCAGAAGGGGAAGTATATTATTCAATTACATCAAATACGAGTAATGTGGACTCTCATAAGTATTAGACAATGTGGCATATGCTTGCCTGTTCAGACTTCATACAGGGAACATTTTGACTTGATTGCTCTCCCTACATTTTAAGCACACATGTGACATGCTTCCTTTGCTCTAAATCCAATTATGAAATGCCGAGTATCCCATATTGGAATGCATTTGGAAAATGCATGTCACTGGAAGGCAGGCGAAATCAGGTCACTGTGACCCTTCTCACTGGAACGAACATGTATTTTATGTAAAGACCTCATTGTCAAACATGGTGACAAAGGCTATTAATTACATGGCATGCTAAAGGCTAATTTAGCATTCCTTATTGATTTTGTGACTAAGATCTGGATGGTGAAAAAGTAATAGAAGTTGAAAAATTCGTTTTTCGTCAACGGCTTTGGTAGTATTAACTTTGATGAAAGACATTAAAAATACATAAAATACTAGTCCATTAGCCACACTTGTACACCCTGTGTTTGTACTGCTGTTTAGTAAGCATCCACCATCAAAGGATGTCCTGCAATGAATAATTTCTCCAAAAGAGGACTAAATGAGCTTCTAATTATACCCTGACAGCACGCATTAAGATGCTGAATGGCTGTGCACCGAGATTCCATTTGAGAAGTTTTCTACGATGTAATGAAACGCAGCTTCAACATGCATTCTGTTATTTCCATGTTTATGGAAAATATAGTTGATTACACTTTATGTTTGGTTTTTGCGTTATGGGATGGTCCTTTATTTGATGTTCCGTACAACAGCCACAAAATTTCAAAGCTTCTCTTTAACTCCTTGTCTCAGTGTTGTATTTATTTATAGGCTTTACCCTGGCCAGGGTACAAAAACTGGTTTAATCTACTGTTTCTGCCAGAGATTAAGGTGGTGGAGGAATCTTAGAGGTGTAGAAATGTCTATCTACCACCTGACTCGATAATGATTTACAGTAACCATGCTGTAGGGGTGTGATGTGTGTAATTCTCAACTCTGCCACTCGGAGTCGCCAGTCTTCAGTCTCCATTCATAGCTGTAACGCACACTCTGCCACAGCATATGGCTCTCTCCGCTCTCTTTTAGACTAAGAGGTTTGCTCATCGTCAGCAAAGGTGCTCTCTGCATCAACGTGGCTTTGCAAGAACCCAGTTATTGGCAGGTGCGCTGGGGGTGGGCTGGTGGGAGGAGTCTAACTGCACAACAAACCATTCCTCAGAGCAGTCTGACCAAGCCTCTGGGCAGAAGGAAGCAAGTAGGTCACAGCGTTTCATCAGAAGAACGCAGCGCTTGACATGAATTAACATGCAGATTAACCTCACGAGAAGATCGTGAAGATGACCGTGAAGTCAGACTGAATCATTAAAACAAAAATCAGCCAGCCTGCGGTCAATGCACCCCAGTAAACATGTTCTGTAATTCAGCCTGGCTCCAAGAGTAAAGTTAATTAATGAATTTAATTGCATTCCCCACACTAATGTATTTTACACCATCAGAAATTATTATTAGACTGGCCAGCCAAATATCACATGGATAGTTAACAATACAAATCAACATAAAACAAAACAATTCATGTAAGTGTAATCTGTTTATTTTCTAAATAAAGTTGGACTACCTGGTATAGCTGGCAACTTTACAATGCTGACGAAGGGCTGACTGTACCGATCTCTGCTGCCTTACACCCACGTCCCCCTATTATCCATTTCAGGAACATATGGACTCATCTGGTGCCTCACCAGTCCTCAGGCAGGAGCAAAATCAATCTGATAATAAAGTCACGTCGGTAAAAGCAGCCTTTGCTTGTGCTAAATAAAGGAGGACTGTAGGCCTGTCATTCCCTAACTCTGTGCTACATTGGGGGACAAATGGTCACCTGACTACTCACTCATTTCCATGTTGAACATCCTGAATTGTTGTCACGGAAACGTTCTTTTTTCCTGAATTGTTTCAGTTCTGCCTGTACCCTGACAAAACAAGGGGTCAGAAAAGAAATGGACAGAAATTACGCCTGTAGCCAAAAAAGGAAAACCTGACAGTTCAAAACATTTATTATAAATTCATTATAATAGGTTATGCGTAAATATCTTTGACGATCCATGTAAAAAGGCAAAAGGCTACTCTAGTGTACTGTGAGGGTGGTGGTAGACGCTAGAACACGAGGTAGCTGGCCGTGGTCCTGAAGTGTCGAACAAGAACTTCCCCTCCTCCACCAGCACACGCATTTTAGGTTTGGAACACTGCCATTTAGCCGAACCCTCTGCCTCCCGAAAAACCCGAGGCATCAGAGAATGACATCTATGGGGTCATCTGGCCTCCAGATTCATGCTGCAGCACGCTGAGTCCCAGGAAAGACCGGCATGTTCCCTTGATCAAGGTGATTTGTGTTGCATGTATAAAATATGCAATTTTTACAAACAGATGCATTTGATTAGCAAGTCAGCTAAAGTTTTGTCTTCTTACTCTTTTTTTATCAACTAGATCCTACAGAGACCTGGTCCCTCAGGCCTCAGCTTGCTAAAAACAAGGGCCATGCTGCTATAAAATCCTCCATTATCTCTATCCATGATCCAACAAACCACCGGATAATTACCTTACTATACCAGAAGGTGGCTCTCTTCTGCTCTGTACTTTAAAAGCTGTTTTAAAATGACAATGGGCATGATTGAACATACGTGATGTCCTACCACATTGACCTATAGTTGCCACTCCAATGCCCAGTACAAAAAAAATACCAAGTCATGGTATACGTTTTCTCATTACTGTCATGCCAAGCAGATGAGATTACAGGGTTTTTGTTTATTTTACAATAGTGTAATGTATTTAGCTGCCCTGTAATTCAGGGCAAAAGCAATAAGATTCTGGACATGGGGATGAAGATACTTATTATATTTTTATAGATAGCCTTACTTCTGAACAATTGAAAGCAATTACTTTTGAGATAAAAAAAAACAAAACAAAATGGAGTGGATTACCACCCACAAATGTCTCATTATCACATTTCCCACTTAATGTCTTGACCCTTTGTCATCTTGTGAGAGTTGTTGTTGTTCCCATTCAGTATGGCACTTATAAAAATAGGCACAAAGTTATGAGCATTAATTTGCTGAAAAACAAAAAGGATAATGGGAGATATTAAAAAATCTTCGTATAAGAGCTTATGATGGTCTGTTGGCTGACTTTGGGCTTGGTGATGGGTCCAATAAGCATTACATTAATGCAGTTCTGATGTAATTAGTGTTACAATGCTTGGAGCTCATTGGTTTAACAGGTAAAACTTAATTTACATCATTTTCATTTTTCTGTTTATGACAGATACTACACAACGCAGATGTACAGCATACACACTTGCAGATATTCCAGAGAAAGGTTTTTTGAGTAAAAGAAACATATTGAAATCTACTGTTTTTTTGTTTGTTTTTTTTAATTATTTCATATGCCCTGTAATTTATTGACATTCCATGCATGGTGTGTCCATGCCTTGTGTCCTATGGTATCTGGGATAGGCTCCCCCCCCCCTTCCTGCAATCCCGCTCAGGACAGGTGGTTGAAAGTTGAATAGGCAGACATGATTTTATAGTAAACATCAACGTTAAACGTGAAAATACAGGACCAACAACAGAGGAATCCGTGAAGCAGGAAATTAACAATGTCGGCATGAAATTGTTAACGATGGTTTTTATGATTCGCATGTAAGTGGCAAATAGACAGTTATTATCCTGTTCAAATTAAAACGTGTACCGTCACTTCAGCAGGAGTGCAACTTAAATGTTAACATTACCGTTGATTAAACGATGCGGTGAAAATCTACCGTGTACACGGTGTTTTAATTATAATTTGACGAATGACACTTTTCAGGGACTTCATAAGCAGGTAATCATTTTTATCATGTTCATCTTTCATGTTTTGCTCATGGTCACCACATGTCAAACAGCCATGATTAAAACACATTAAAAAAGAAACTGAATTTACTGTATCATTGAAAACAATTCAGTGATGTCCTGGATATACTGAGCGTATTCCTGGAATCATAGTTCCAAATCTGATAACTAAACCTTAATAGTACACAGAAGATTGCCCGTCCATGAATTAAGCATTCCTTCTTAATTGGTATTTAATTGACATGCAAGTATGCCCTTCTGGAATTGGCCTCTGCTTCAGGAATTCTCTACTGAATGTGCACAGTAGCACTGCCTTCGTGTTCCACTGTGATGTGAACGAACTACGATGTTGTTTAACACTGCTTAAGATTAAGGTAGCATCCCTAGGAAATAAAAAAAAGAAAAAAAAAAATTATTATTGGCTGGACACGATGTTTATGAATTGGGTGTTTTATTCATTAGGCTAGGACAAGGTATATAAATAGGCAGACTTGCAACTTTTTTACATAAATAGCGTTTACTGCCAGAAAAAGGCTATGTGCTGTATGGAATCTGAAGTGGACAAATGAAACGGAAGGGGGCTAACCTGGATACTGAAGCATGGTTTTGGCACGTACTGTTCCAGCCTCCAAATGAGGCCGTCCCGCCTTTCTTGAGCAATGATAGGCAATCAAGGGGAAAAAAAAAAAAAAAAAAAATTTATTTTTCTTAGTTGCTAACAAATATATTATCTTTAGATGGGTGCAAATGAAGTCACTTCATTTGATCGAATAGTGATATTTTGGAGAAGCTCTTACTGATGGTTTTATCATCTCCACGTCTGCATTTCTAGAAGCAGGGAGGGTAGTTCACTGTTAGTGGAGGTCATGCTTAGTACAGCTGTTTGGCGCTAAACTGCAGCTCTAATAATTTTGTTTATTGATAACTTAAGCTAGGCGGACATGGATCGCTTACAATTTGTCGATCTAGCTCTTACTGTTGCATTATTAGGCTTTGTACAATTTTTTTATTTACCTCTGTGTTTTACAGAAATTGTTAGCCAACTCAATATACTTCACAGTTTTATTATTAGTATTTATTTTAATTTTAATGTTTTTTTAATTTTTGCAAGTCAAGTATAATCCACCCACGCATGATTTTTGGAAAGCTGAAGTGTGTTAAGGTAACAAACACTGGGATGCAGATTAGTTCCCTTAGACTTTAGTAGTCAGTCTGTGGTGGTATTGATAACTATAGTTTATCAATATTTATTTATTGCTGAGCTATCGGATGAAATGTACAATTTCATTTTTTTTTTTTTTTTATTGTGACAGGGACCATGTTGTACATATTTCAGGTAAATTTTCTGCCTGTAACCGGTGTCTTAATACAACTGATGATGAAAGAAACCCCGGTCTTAGTGATGTAGAAAGTCAAGGAGAATATTGAACGTACAGTAATTAGTTTGCAGACAAACTGATTACAAGAACAAGGTATGAAAATGGTAAACATACATAAATGCATGTGAAGAGACTTATTGTATAATCTTTGCTCTAAATAACAGAGAAATGTACATTTTTTTACAATTTCAGTCCTTTATTTGTGAATAACGTTCACCATTAAAAATCCACCCGCAAACTTTGGCTGCTTTTCTCACTGATGCCAAGGAGGCAGGCTGTCTTGCATAGGGCAATCATATGTGTTCTTTTAATAACAGAACAGCAGACGTCAAGGTTTCGTATGGAGACTTTCAGTTTTTACTAAGTATGTACTCATACAATGGAAAATGTCTGAAGACTCTCACGTCGGTCCTCCGTCCGTGCAGCCCTGCTGCTGGGCCTACAGCCACCGCAAGAGAAGATCAAAACTCACCGTGCACAGTCTGATCTGAAAAAGATGCAGGGGCCCCTCCACCCTCATCCCATGTGCTTCAAATACAACATGTTCAATGGAAGCCACTGGATGCATTTGCTCGCAGAAGGAAAGGGAGCAAAGAGCAGTCAAAATATTTCATTACCCAAGCTTTATACGTACGCACTCTCAAGCAAACAAACATCTGTTGAGATGACCAGTTAAATAAATAAATACCAGTTGACATTGTCCTCTACTACAACCAACGTTGTTTGCTTCAGCAGACACACAAAATAACAAAACTAAATAATGACCAAAGAAACAAGTTCTGACAAACAAGAATTTTTCTTTACTTATTAAATTGCTAAGATGAAAAGTGAGGGCCAGTCAGAAAATGACAAATAAGCCTGTATTACTAAGAAGTCATCTCACAAAGGGATCTGTGGTCTATAGGATAAATCCTAAGACCCGGCAACAATACTTTTTTCATTACTGACATGGAGAACAATTTCCTTGACACTCTTGTAGAAGAAACACTCAGAAACACTCGGTCAGAAAACATTCTCACAACGTTATCCCACCGAAGAAACGATCCTTCACAATAATCATGTAGTTTCCCATCAGCAGCCTACATCGTAACAAACGAAGAGCTAACAACAGACAGGTGATCATTTAGCTGCATTTCCTGGTATCTGTGACTTAAACAGATGTGCAGATTCTTGCGATTCTTTTCCTGAAAGGTGTTATGCAAGACTGTGTGGGACGAACACATTTTAATGAGCAACGGATATACAATAGAACCGCTGACTAACACTCCTCAGATAGGATAATAATACAATTGTGTGGATGAATAACTTGAGGTAAGTTAGCTTTACACAAACAGCATAAGGGCTTTAGTATCAGACGAACAGCCTTCGTGACATTACCGCCAATGAATAATGAACAGCCAAAGTGACCTTTGAATTGGATGAGCTGCCTATGGAATGTTAGCATTAGCGTCACATGAAAATCCTGAGATATGTTAGCATCGCGTGAACAGCCTGAAGGGAGTAAGCAGTAGAATATTAGTGTTGGATGAACAGCCTGAGTAACATTAGGAACGGTGCATAATGAACAGCCGGAGGGATGTTAGTATTGGATGAACAGCTTATGAAAAAAACGTAGTCTCTGGGGGCTCACTGGCTCTAAAGCCATCACTTCCCTGTCCCCATCTATGCATTTACCGGCAGCACGTCTGCATGGCAATGACTTTTGTCACACAGTGCAACCGCCTAAGGGGGTGATACAATGATGACCACTGTCCATCAAGTGCAGAACATCCAGAACAGCTGTAAGAGCAGGAATGACATAATATCCTCTAATGGTGAGACAAGAGACAAAGGGGTGTGATGATGGGGAAAAAAATCAATTTCAAGCATGCATGAATTCAGAAACACTTAGTCACCCCATCAATGGCCACTGACCCGAAACATACACAAATACACCCGCTGACTTCCTGACCGCCTAACCCACTGACTGCCTGATGTTTCATGCTACTTATAGGCTTTTTGGCAATTGACATTACCTTCATTTTGATGGCTATATGTTTGCAAATTATCTGACTCTCGTGGAAGTCTAAAGAGCATGACAACGTACTGAAACTTCCCATAAAAGTGTATAGCATACTACAGAGGAAGTGTGATGCCAATATTATATCTGCAGATCTTACAAGCTAATTGAGGCTAGCTAACAAGTCTTAGCCACTAGCAATCAAGATTAGTCAACATTATTACCACCCCCTCCCCCCAACATGAAGAACACTTAGTCCTTGCTCAAGGCTGGAAAGTGGGTTGGGGACTGCCGTAGTACAGCCCATCATGTGGATGCGCAAATACTGCAGCGAACACTTAAACTCTGTCCTTGAAGGTGCAGAGTCTTGGACGAAATCCTGGATTTCTGTAGCTATTAAGAAGCCCATGCCACTTGTTGCATGGGTGGTGAAGGTTGATTTATAAATCTAACCAGTTAATTATGACCTCTGCCAGTAAATAACATGGTTTTAGGGTTGGGATGACTGGTGATGAGCTGGTAAGAATGAGACTGTATGAATAAGATGGGCTTCTGGAGCACGGAGTGACTCCTCCTCCTCGTCTTCCCCGAGATGCCAGTCGAGACCTTCAGTTGAACTGATGCAAGGTGCGCCAAACCCATAGAAAGGCTTTGATATGGTGGGACACTCAAAAAGGCAAGGAGGCGCATAATTTGTACCCGTGGTCCATTTCCAGCGACGGAACCACCTTCTTTACAAATGGGCTCATGGAGAAGCCCACCTGGGTTTACTGGGAACATACATTTCAGACTGTATTGACATGCTTGTATGAAGTTACTTAATCAAAAGCCCTTATTATGAAAATTAGCAATGAGGTTTATGACCTCGATCAGGGAATGGGACAACATTATATAAGCCAAGAATACAGTAGCACATGAAACAAGAGGAAAATTTGTTTAAAAATGTTCATTGCACATTCTCTATAATATATATCAAATTGGAAGAAAAAAAAATGCAACATAAATGAGCCATAAATTTGCTTGAAAAGGTAATTTTCTATTGGGTTATATGAAATGTACCCTCCCTAATTAATATAAATACATATTAATTGATGTTTATTTTCTTACAAATACAGTTTAGCTAAATTATGACACTTCTTTTCAGATTTTCCATAGTAAAATGACAAGCGTCCTGCCTTACATCCCAAAAAAAAAGAATATTAAGGAATATTGCTGGATTAAATTGAGAGTTTTTTTAAAACACGTACACCCAACTACATCCATTGAGAACACAGAGCCTACAGTGATTAATAAAATTCCAGTCTCTGGACTTATTTTTTTTTTTACATGCTCATTTACACTGACATTTCGACAATATATGAATGGATGTTGTAGGGTTTTTTTTTGGTTCATCTACTTTTTAAGCATTCTTTACTTTCAATATTAAGAAATGTGTAATAGTACTTACAAACTATGATACGTAAGCCACTTGAAATTAGACTTTTTTTTTTTTAAGTTTGCATTATGTAATCGGAAAAAAATAAACGATATGCACACCAGGCAGATGTTAGACATTTCTGGACTCCATGGTGTCCTTTGATAGGTAAACCACCCAGTAGACCATATTAAAAGCTCCAAACGACACTGGAAAAAGAATGCGTGCATACTTGTCAATTTTGCTAGTGCCGCTGGATCCTGACGCAGGAGGGGGCGGGGCCTGTAATAGTTCCACTTTGCTTCCTGTCGTCTGGATGTGCTCCAGCTTGGGCCCCAACAGGTTCTGGAGGGAGGAGGAGCTCACATATACGTTGGTCGCAGCACAGCCAATGAGAGTCGGCGTGGAAGGTGGGGCCGGCGGGGTGTTCCTGGAGGTCAGGGTCGATTGGCTGAAAGGGTTGGGGCTGGAGTGTGGCAGGCTGCTGGAAGACATAGCGGTCCCCATCCCCGCTGTAGTTGTCGAGGACGCCTGGCTTGTTGTGGAGGAGCCTGTTGCTGCCCCCACTTTCCCACCGCCAGGGTCAGTTCTTGGACTACTGTTTGAGCATGCCTGGGTCATCAGGTTCATCCGTTTGCGCAGGTTTCCATTTGTGTCAGGGTTCTGTTGCTGTGGAAACAAAGAGCTTGTTTTCAGTGATGGGTAGAAGTTTACCGCCCAGGGCCACTGTCACAGTCACGTATCCATTAATGTGGGGGGGCTCAATCCCAGTTATGCTAGCAAGTAAAGAATTTCAGGTTCATGTCTAGACATCATATTTTCACATTTTAAGGAGAACTTTCATTAGCGTTACAATTGTGAATATTACAAGAAAGCTGTGTTCGAGTTAACACGACCTGTTAACACTTTAACGCTGTTAGTTTTATCAATAAAACTAACAACCTCAGCCAGTTATTAACATGTTAACTTTCACAACCCTATTATACTGATTTTGTTAATTTTAAAAAAGGTTAATTTCATTAAGAAAATTAACCTTGTTAGCCCTAGTTCAAACCGATTTTCATATTTAAAAAATTTTAAAAATTCTTTATTGCGAATAGAAAACTTTGTTCATTCTCTATTATACACACTATAATAAATAGTTTGCCATTGGAACAAAACCAAAGCCCCACTGTGAGGGAAAGAAAAATCACATTTATATCTATTTCTCATTTCCTGACTTCCAATGAGATGATAAGTTTGTCTTTTATAGGAAAAAAGTCTTTCAGAAAATTCATTCTTCGGTGTGTTTTCAATAGTACCTCTCAGTGGTCGGAGGCCCCTAATTAAAAAAATATTACCCATGCAGATCAATATAACTCCAAACACACAAGGTATAATCTACATGTATTTGGAGAGCTGCATAATGTATAAACAACACATTTATACATGGTTTTATTTAAGCATGAATCTACGGTTGCAGGAACCACAAGTGGGCTTGCCTGATATGATGATAAAAAACATCAAAAACTTGGAGTCATTTAAGCAGAATAATAACAGACACCTTCATTTAAATAAACACAGATAAGCATTGGGTGAAGGCTGCTTCAGATCAGAAGAACAGATTTTTTGGCGAGTTTGCCATCAGGTGTTAAAGAGTTTGATGGTAACAACGTGGTCTGCCTTCGAATGTTAGATCAACAGAGGTGAGATGCGGACCACCAAACTTACAGTGTGGGCTGGACCAAGGAGGTAGTGGGATTTTGTTGTCTATCTAGTGTTAGAAAACAGCAAACTCTCAGTGGCATTTCTACTAAAATGCAGCTAAAGGAGTCACTGCAGCAATGAAATCTTATCTGTCCAGCTTTCCTGTCAGCTAACTTTAAATGAAGGGAGTGCACAGCGAACGATTTGCGTCAAATCTGTAGACCGAGGGCGGCACATTCAGTCTTTCTGTACGGTGCCCGTGAGCAGGGCTGTGAACAGAGCGGTCACCTGTCACTGCCTCCACGGAAAAGTGTTTATCGACTAACAAAAAAAGTGTTTACTAAGTGAAAGCGACCTATGGTGGCACGCAGGTTCATGTTTCCCTCGCCA
This sequence comes from Gymnarchus niloticus, assembly GCA_009936485.2. Lineage (NCBI taxonomy): Eukaryota > Metazoa > Chordata > Actinopteri > Osteoglossiformes > Gymnarchidae > Gymnarchus > Gymnarchus niloticus. Next base: position 1,084,951 of record JAACJT020000092.1, on the reverse strand, counting down.
AGGGTGGGAGGGAGTAACCAGAAGGCTTGCCCCGCTGGAGATTGCTCCACCCTCCTTCCTGAGGCAGCTGTCACACGTGGCAGGCTGACAGAGGACTCATAGGAAGGTGCGAAGCTTGTAGAAAAGAGGAGTGGGGGGTAAATAAATAATCTGGAGAGCCTGAAAGCTGAGGGTTTACACAGCACCGCACTGAGACAGACCACGGTATGGCTCACCGTGAGCTGCGAAGGGCCTCTCTCGCTCTCTCTCCCTTCCGGCTGGCAGCCATGCTGCCTCGTGCCAACGCGCTGGAAACTCTTACAGATGCGCGATGGCCCTGTTGCCGTGACAACGCACTAATCCATAGTAGCAGCGGGGGCATTAAGCAGCATGTGAGCAAGATTGCTTTGCGGCCAGATTTTTAGTTCGTTCGATGAGAAAAAGATAGGAAACAATTTTTTTCCAGCATATACACAACATATTACCAACAAAAATCTTTCCCACAAAAAAAAAGACATACTTCTGAATGTTCTTTTAAAAAAATGGGTTTAATTTTTTTAAAGCCGTTGTTTGGGAGGGTTTTTGACCATCTGATTTACATTTAGTTTTCGCCATTAGCTTGAAATCCTCTCTTACAATTCTACACGACAGCTAATGACACTAACTACGTCTCCAGTCTTTCAGCCATCACTCGTTTGCCATGAAACATGACAAAGAATGCTTTATTTTAATTAGGAAAGCAGATTCGACCTGTGGCTCCAGCCACAGCATTCACGCTATACATATGTATAAAACGTTATATAATTATGCAAGCGAAGCACTTTCAGGCAGCCAACACCCCGACCATTCACTGGCCGACAAATTCGCATCCGTCATGTGGAAAACCACTAATGGAAATCAGCCCTGTCGCATTTTTTACTTTCAGTGGGATGCCGTGTTATATTTAAATTACCCACAGTGTGTGTGTGTGTGTGTGTGACCGTGTTTATATTACGTTGTGGGGACAAAATCTCCCCAGGGGGTAATAAAAGCCTGACATTTTTACCTTGCATGGACATTTGTCATGTCGCCCCAAGGGAAAACTCAATTTTATAAAAATCTGTGAATGCAATCAAAAAACCAAAAGAGTTTTATGGGGTTACTTATGGTTAAAGTTTGGCCTGGGTAAGGGTTAGGGTTGTCATAATAAGGATTAGGGTTAGGTCAACAGAAATGAATGGAAGGTCCCCACAAGGTTAGAAATACAAATGTGTGTGTGTGTGTGTGTGTGTGTGTGTGTGTGTGT
>JAACJT020000092.1:1069136-1083121 GCA_009936485.2 Gymnarchus niloticus | reverse complement strand
ATGTTGAGTGCTTAGTAGATGGACGGATGGACGGACGGATAAATATATGTATGGATGGGTAGACAAATGAAAGGATGGATGGATGAATGGAAGGCCATATTGGCACCTGCTATCTATCGTCAAACAGATGACCAGAACGTGGCCATGAGAAATGGAGAGAGATGGAGAAAAAGAAAAAGAATGGCGCATTCCTAAAGCCCTCTCAGAATGTCCATATCTATGCCAGGGATGAGCTCGCCACACTCCTGGTGCAGTGTCCATATGCTAATGGGTTTACAGTTCAAACGGGGTTCAACGTGGGCCGCCTTAAGCTCTGCTTGGGGACACCAAGTGTCAGCACTCCCTAGTGTCCATAAATGAGCATGTCGGCTCCTCCAAGTCACGCGACCACCCGCAACATTGCCTGTCTTTTCTTATGGCAGTCCAGCCTCCAAATGTGCCTGCAGACTGCTCCAACAATCCTGTTAATTACTCCGCTTCCGCAATCAGTCTGATAATTATTATCTGAGCATGTGTGGTGATTGCAATCCTCCGCTCTTCTCACCAGATAAATGCTTTCTTGTATTGCGTTTTTCGAGAAACATTTTTAACGAGGGTAATTTGTATGTCTGACACATGTCACCCTCATAGCTGGAAGGCTTTCATTATCTCATGTAATCTTCGTGTCATGTACAAGTCCGTCTCTGCTGCTGTTCTTAAATTTGATCAAATTTACATGTTAAGCTTTTTTTGGGAAGGACGCTGTTTTTATTTTGAAGAATTAACAAATCGCATTCTGAGTGGATCAGTTAGAACTGATTGGAACGAATTAGTGCCATTCCCACTTCAAAGTGCTACAGGTTCAACTTTGGGATTGACGTACCTGAGCAGCCTCAGTAAGCAGTTAGAGACACGCGTAAAACCACTCTGGAGGAATCTGCTGGGTGAACCCATAAACCACCAACGGCAGACAGCACTGCCCCTTTTATACGAGAAAAAAGTGCTTTGGACTCAGAGCAGCTGCCTATTTTCGGTTTGAAGGACCTAATTTGAGAACCTGCAGGAAACTTCCGCTTTATGCAGACCAGGCCAGACTTTAATCATCCATGTTTTTTTCATAGCTGCCTTCGTCATTTCCTTCATCTTATGTAGTCTATACTGGAAAACACATATTTTGTGGGATGCCAACCATTCTGAATTCTGCCTTGTTTAATTAATATATTTCTAATAGTAGTGGCAGAGATAGCCTTATCATTACATGGTGGCTCAATGGTTAGCACTGCTACCTCACTCATCCATGATTGTAGGTTCAAATCCCACCTCCACTCTGTATGCAGGGTTCACACGTCCCCCCCCCCCCCATATATGGCAGGATTTCTCCAGTTCCATTTTACTGGGGGCTAAAGGGTCCCTAACTTGTTTGCAGTGTGTGCCCTGTGACAGACTGGCATCAAATCCAGGATCTACCTCAGCCTTGTGCCCTGTGCTGGTTGGCATAGGTCCCAGGGTACCCTCCAACTCTGAACAGGATAAGCAGTTATGAAGATGGATGGAATTATTAATTACAAGTTTCTATTAAGCTGCTTTCCATGATCTCTTGCATTTGGCAGTTGCTACACATGAACCGACCTACCAGTAAAACTTCCTCTGTTTCTGGTGCCTTCATGGAAGCAGCTTTGGGTGCTGGGGGACACTTTGCTGGTTTTTTTTTGGTCCTCTCCACTTCTACATTGGTGAAGTAGTTGACGGCAGCGAACTCGATGAGGGCAGAGAAGACGAAGGCGAAGCAGACGGCGATGAACCAGTCCATGGCGGTGGCGTACGAGACCTTAGGCAACGAATGCCTGGCACTGATACTCAGCGTGGTCATTGTCAGCACGGTGGTGATCCCTGCAGGGACAAGGGTGAGGTCAATGGGGGGGGCGATGTTAAGGCTCACAACCCACTCTCAGCAAATCGATTGCCAGACAAACATCTTTATTGATAAAAATGACCAGTTCATAAATTTAACTTGTGATTTCGCAAATAAAATGGACCGCTGCCCTCACAGTCGATGGCTGCAATAAGTATGTCCACTGACAGCATTACGAGGTACATCACTGGCCAGAGATACAGAAACATTTACTGAAGATACCGAAATCTTACGGAACATGATGATTTTTCTTTTCTCCTCCTAGACGTCTGCGGATCACGTGTTATTATGAGAATGTGAGACAAATGCAAGCTAAAACAAAGACGGGAAAAAAAAAAGCAGAAGTTGAAATGAATTTCTACCGCGTTTCTCAAGTGATCAAGCGTCTTTGACCATTGTGGCGATCACTGTTCATTCCCAAGTGAGGCGGACTGTTGAGCATGGCTGGGATTACGGAGAGATTACGATGGATTATGCCTTGATGAAGTGTAGGAAAATATGGGTCTTCAATCAGCCTGGATCACAGTTATGGGTTAGGAAGAACATTAGCTATATTCATATAATGTATATGTAAATACACACATAAACAGTGCTAGGTGACTAAACGTGACTAAATGAAGAGAAAATGTCCTGATTTTTTGTGCAATCCTACACTATTTATTAAAAATATGGATTGATATACTGAATATCAGACATTATTTTTATGACTAATAGTCAATATCTATGTATATTTTACTGTATAGAATTGTCGTGACGCTTTATAATAACAAAAAATTGTTGTTTTTCGGGGCCGAATGAAAACTATCTACCCATCATTGTTTCAGACCATCAGAGACAAGCAGTATAATCTGGAAGATGAACTCAAGATGATCTCATGCCCAGTGAACTGCCACTGAACTCAGTTTTTTTGTCACTGCGCAGTTTTTTATTAAGTAAGCCAAGAGCACGACGGCGTCTGAAAGTCACCTTGGCGAGGCGGCCAGGCCAAAAAGCACATTGCAAATGATTTATGAGAGGCATGTGAGGGAAGTCCACCCCATCTTATTTAGCCAAACAGTGTGTTTTCTACAGTTTCATCCCTGAAATGGACCGAAAGCATCCACGCATTTCCGCTCGCCTCGTATTTGTTGACACATAAACCCAGTTGAGGTGTAAAAGTGTAAACGGAGATTCGTGAGGCGCCAACTGAGAAGAGGATGACGAATCTCCCTCATTCCTTCTTTGGCATCCCTCTTACACGGATTTTACCTCCCCAGCCCTGAACAAACTGAAGCATCCCCCATAGACCTTCCCTCCCCAACCTTTCGCCACCTGGACGTACGGAACATCTAAACAGGCTGAGTGAAAAATAAACTGTCTGTGCTGTGAAGTGTGGTGTTTTCCTTTCGCAGTATAGAGGACAGTTAAAAAAATAAAAAAAACAACAGCCTTCCTTATATGTAGAACGTCGCGGGGCTATGGAAATGTTCCATGGTCCAGTATCAACAGAGTACAGGGCAGGCTGCTTTTAATCCATCACCCTGACAGCTCTTGGGGTGTCACAGTTCTCGTTCCGCGCTGAAAAATGCCATTTGCTGTATTCCTCCTGAAGTGAGGTGAAAGAATAGCCCAGAAACATCATCCATAGAATAACGAGAAGGCGAGGCGTTTGATGGGTCTGGCTGACATGCAAAGGGACGGTAAATAAACGTCTCAGAGGGCTGTGTCAAACTCCACGGTGTGGCGATTCCTCTCAAGTGCTTGTGGGACCAGCAAATCAAAGCTTCTCTGTGAAAAAAAAACACCTTGTTTGTTCTTTTGGGTTCCTTGCCTTGCAGTGTTCCAGTTCTCCGGCCTGAGCTAAACCCTAACTGAAAATGCGGATGTTCTCCTGACTCATGAGATAACACGCTGGGGATGAGCGAATCTCCACCATCAGAGTTAGATGCTTTGCAAGGCTTGCTCCAGCTGGAACGATGCACAGATCCATGTGACATGAGGGCCACGGGAAGGAATGGTGAAATTTTCAGAGGAATGGGGTTTTAAAACACGGTAGGGGTGGAGCTCAAAGGAAAGGCGAAGGGGAAAATAAAAAGACCTTGAGCTCAGGACAAGATAATCGTGTCTGTACTACTGGGACTTGAACGCTGAAGATGTGGTCAGGGGTCCCGCTGAGAAAGAACACAAGTGATTTACACCATAAGCACCTGGTTGTAGGTGAGGGGCTTCACTCCATCTCTGGGAATCCATTCCATAGCCGTGGGTAACTGTGACATTCTTACCATCACTCTGGTGAGACCCAGAGCAACACAGAAAGACCACAGCCTGCACAGTGGACTAAATGTGACTTCCTGCCCTCAATACTTTCACCCTATGAACTCATTCTACATGCCATGCTGGGTGTACCCTGCCTCATGCCCCATGCTTCTGGAGAGAGGGCAACAGGCTTGCAAGAAACTCTACACCAGACAAGCAGATACGAAAGATGGATGAATGAAGTGGCGGTTTCTGGCATAGGTTATTGCTGAGAATGGTACCCCCCCCACGCATCCAGGCAGAATCTGGCATAGGCCACCAACTGTGCCAAGACATCCACTGGATGGACAAACTGTCTCACTGCTTTTCCAAGTCACTTTTGGATGAAAGCATCTGCTCATTGAACGCTGCAGCGCATGTAACAATTTAAGCTCTGGAAAAGCACGAAAACCTAACAGCTCTGTTTGTGTTCATCAGCACCAGAAGCCTGACAGCTAGCTATCGTACGATATTAAAAACTGCAGCTTTAAGAGTCTGGCAGGGCAGAAAGCCTATCTGAAGAGGAGCTTGGAGAGCGATGACGTTTTGCTGCCCTGCGGCATAACGACGGTCGCCAGTGAGATCTCTATACCCCACAGAGCAATGCTGTTCTCCAGCCTTTCAATCTGAGCTGTTAAACATGCTGCTCACTCAATACAATGTGAAATATGCAGCCTTCCCTTACAGACGTCTTACCTAAAACAAAAACACACTAGCTGGAATGACACGAGGAGACATACTGTTCTAGAAGCACGTTAAACCTTTTAATATACCGTAAGTCTACAGAGAGAAAGGCTGACCTCTATTACGATGTGATAAACGGTCTGAAAGTGATATCTTTCCTCTGGGTTTATCTACGTGGCTAAGTGTGTCTTGGGAATTCAGGTTGGTAGGTATGGGTGAGGTTTTCTGAGAAATGCAAAAGGAATGGCTTGGGTGATGGACTCTTGGGAATCTAGGGCGAATGATACTCTTGGCTTTGGACTGAGGTCTCATGAAAAATCCCAGTCCCGTTAGAATAAAATTGCTCAAATATACAATGGACTAAACAAGCCGAAGTAGTGTGGTATTTATTGACATTTAATTTGCCCTTCGAAGGACTGAGTGGAGCTAAAGGATGCTGGGAAATTGGACCTCAAACCATAAAAGAGCTACCTGAACTTGTTTGTTTTGGGAAATATCAGTCCAGCTGTTGGGCTTCTTTTGCTGTGGACCACAGATGCTCTCATCCACCCATTGAAAATATGCTGCTGGATGATCCAGCTGTGTTACTTCGTCCACATCTTTAGACCAGTGACTGTTTTCTTTGAACCACTTTACAGCCTTTTTGTATATAAAGGGATTAGCCAGTTCTAGCGCTCCCTATTATGTTTTCAAGGGATTGTACTTGATAAAACTACCTATACCGTAGATTGACATTTTCATTGAGCTAATACAGAAATCGACATATTCCACTATCAAACAACCTGTGAGGCAATATGCACTTTCGTTTCACCCCAACAAAGACATAGATTTACACACACGCACACACAAAAAAAAAAAAAAATCATCTTTTATCAAAGTTCTGTTTCACGCATACAACTACTAGCAGCCCTTTGGCAGTTTAATAGCACATAAACACAAAAATGGGGAACTGTTGGACTGTATTATGCAATTGTCCAGGGTAATATACATGTATGTCTGAATCCTAGATGAAAAGGCTTTAAGCTCTCAGAAGCACGTCGTACATAAAAGCAGAATTTGCAAGTATTATCAAAGCAGTTATGCAATTAAAGGAAATCTACCATGCAATATCCAATCCTAATTAAGCAATTATGGGACTTTGACTGTAGCATTAAACAACAGACCTCATCATCAGCTAAAGAGGCAATTCTAAATGAATGACTGCAAGATTCAGCTTGAAGAATGTAATGACTGGCGGTCGTAAAAAAATACAGCAAAAAAAAAAATCAAAAGCTAACGGTATCTCTGGTATTTATGTCAGTTCGTCCCTTTTCCTGTCCTTTTCCAGCCAGCCCTAGCTGCTTCTGACCTGGTTCATATAGACAGAGTCTGCGGCCAGGAGCAGTTAGGCGGAAAAGAGGAACACTAAAAAAGTTTGAGGACAACTGAAGTATGAGAGAAGCACAGTCTCAGGTGACACGTGTCCAGGGCAGCGCCAAGACTCAGAGCGACAAGGAACCCGAGCAGTAACATTGAGTGCCTGGACACCAAGAGTCCCAACACGACAGAGCTTGTGCATAGGTGACGGTACAGCGCTACAACACCTGCTATTGGGTTCCTCCCTATTCTTTGCAAAGACAGGAAAGAACAATGGAAGAAGGTTTTCGTTTTTAATACAGAATGCGTTGTTGCTGATACCTCTCTCGGAAATGACTTCACGAGGATCCTCAGCACCATGCCAATGGCACGGAAAACTTTCCAGGGACTCGGAGGGTCCAAAATATGTTCTCAGCTATGGCCTCTAGTTTTTAAGAAGCATTTGTGCCTTAAGATTACAGTAAAAGACAATAAGACGTGCAGGGGACAATACGTCGGAATGAATTCTGTTCAGCGCACAGCCAACTGTACATGCCCTCTGGGGCGACAATATGTGGATGCAAACCATAAATAGCAGGGGGAAGGGGTCACGGTGGAGCAGCAGCCAACGCAATTACAGTCCATAATGTGCAATGTGTTCACAGCCTGAGCAGAGCCGGACACTGGTGACAGGACGGGACGGTGCTTTCCACATCGGTCGCACGTTATTAGGAGGTGGTACGATCCTGAATTTCCCATGCCCCCCCCCCCCCATGCCAGCATCGTTGTAAGGGAACGACAAAATGCGATATCTCCAATGGCCACCAGAGGGAACCCCACCTTCATGATGCTAACGGAGGAGGTTGTTTATCACGCCCAGGTATGGCTAGTTTTCGGACTCCGGAGGAAACGCACAAAGGGGTGGCTGACCCACAGATGGCAAGCGATGGCGGTGGGCCTTGAGCCGAGACAAGAAGCGACTTGAGTTTCCGCATTGAGGGGACAATAAAGCATTTGGATGGTGTGATTAGGTTGGCTGCAATGGTGCCTTTGCACGGGGTGCATGTCAGTGCTCCTTCCAAACTCAGTGGGCACGATATTACACATTGTCCAAGCAGCAGAACAGCGATCTAAACTGATGACTTAACATGTGGCAGCTTTCTGAATTTTGAGTGAAAAGGCGTTGGAATGCTAAAATGCTCATTTATTTATTTATTTTTTAAGCACAATGTAATTAGAAACAGTCATACTAGGTCACCTTGGCAACCGTTTCTTAAAAATCTGTATTTAACCATGCAAAATTTCTGCTACTAAGATGTATAGAATGATCAGGTAATAAAGATACAATGTTGTTTTTCTCCACATTTAACAGAATTATCAAGTTATCTGCTTCCCTTATGTCTGTAGAATAGTCCTCATAACCAAATCAGAGGTGGAAGTATTTTCATCAGAATGTGCATTCATGCAGGATCAACTCACATTCTTACATTACGGAGGGCGGTCTGTACATTCTGTTAAACACATGTCCCTCCAAATCACAGATAAGAGGCTTCATGCAGGAAAGTCAAACATTACAATAGCTATCAATGCAACATTGCTGAAAAAAAAAAAATAAATAAAATAAAATATTTTACATGCAAAGATGTCAACATTCCGGGGGGGGAATAAATGTAAGGAAGGATGTGGTCATGACAGCAATCAGAACCTCCGAAGGTGACATTCGGTTCATTAAGTAGGTATCCTCACACGGGATGATGGAGACAAGATGTGAAATTGTTACCAGGGGCCTCTGGACTCCTCACACACAAAATGCAAATGCAGACATTTAAGCCTCATCTGAACTGTGCGCCGAATGATGCCAATTCAGTTTACTACTGTTATTATTATTGTAAAGAAATATAAAGACAGAGGAACTGAACTTAACCGAGATGTCTTTGAAACAGATCGAGTTTAAGGTCAAAAAAAAAAAAAAACACTGAACATGGTTAAAAGATAACCCTCATCTATAACATTCTCATAAAATCGGTTACTTAGCCTATTTCAAACTTCGGTGCGATACATACCGAAGACGGTTCTTGCGGGGACGGACTCTTTGTTTATCCAGAAGGACACCTGTGAGAGTATCACCGTCATGATGCAGGGGATGTACGTCTGGATCATGAAATATCCCATTTTCCGCTTCAAGTGAAAGTATACTGTCATCACCACATATTCACCTGTGAGGCAGCAGACAGTCTGTTCAGCCCTGCTGATACGCAGCAACTCGAAGTAAATGGTATGATAGCACATTATTTGAATAGTCTATCACCGTATGTGTATTAAGTAGGGATGTGTCGATTCAGTATTTAGCACAGCATCGGTCCCAATACTGATCAAAAACACTGGATCGGATATCGGGGAAAAAGAAATCAAGTTATAATCTGATCCGATACGCAGGCAAGCCTCACTTTACATTACCATAGCACCATTTTCATTCATCGTTATTCCTTTAGGACACTGAAGTATTTTCTTCAAAGTCTGAGCATTTTTTTAGATGCCTAATAGTCCATATGTCATAAAAATGGCTTAAAATCAAGTGTAAGGTGTACCGTGATAAACAGAAGGAACGAACACTGCATAATGGAAATGCAAAGGAATTAACGAATCGTTACGTTCTCCATATCCTCAGCAGACGCAACTCCAGGCAACTTTACGATACAACACAGCCACGCAGATCCAATACAAAAACAAAAGGTAGAAATTCGGTGGCCAGAACGGGGCAAACAAAACATCTCAAAAGAACTTCGGTCAAAACAAACAGAATATCGGATCAGCATCGGCTAATATTTAAGGCTGTGTTGTCAACATCATGCTGCAGATGAAAAAGTGGTAAACATCTCTAATATTAAATTTGACATACCTTAAGCAACTACAGACTACTGATAGAGATATCTGGACAGATAACTGCATTAACACCGTAGTGATTTCTAAAGGAGACCTTTAGAAACACAGCACCATACTGCTCACTGTTCCAGGTGATGATGTGCATGATCTGGAGATGTTCCTCAGCCACCACAATGCCCACTTTCTTGGTGTCCCAGAGCAGCAGAGTGTTTACCTGTTATTGATTTCACCGTTTCACTGGAGACCGTCTGTCCGATCAGGTCATACTGCACCAGGCTGGATGACTCCGGAGGGACCTCCACTGAATGTTGGGGTCCTTTTGTCCAAGTATAGATCATCTCTGTTTTGGGGTATGCATCTGAAGAAAAAAAAAAAAAACAAACAAAAAAAAAAAAACAGAAGTATGTTCAGATCTTTTTTCAGTATGACAACCCATATCACACTGTTGGAGAAGGTAACCTGAGACTCTAAAGACTTAGCTAGGTCCTAACAAGCCTTAATGATGCTGCCACATTGCACAGTGCAACACTGAGAGATGACACGTGCGGTACTAGGAGTTAGTAAGGTTAAAGAGAGGCTGGCCTTAGCAATGTGTCAAAATTAAATAGAAATTAAAGGAGTAGAATATTCCCAGCAAACAATTTTAGGTTAGCAGAACATTTTTAAAAAGCTGTTGTTAGGTTGTTAGATCGTTGTCCAGTTCTCTGGACATTCCAGGAACATTTTTGCATCTTTAACGTTTTAAAAACGTTCCTACAACACTCTATTTTGGTTAAGTTTCCTGATCCACGTTTTAAGAATGCTACAGTAATGTTGCAACCGAAGCTTTTGAGAACCTAATGAGAATGCTACTGACAGTCATGGGAACGTTCCCTGTTTGCTGGGTATAGTGTCTCATCCCACAATGCAATACTCGCAAGAACAATTAAGTACTCATTTGCACACAATTTGATGGAGATCGATCTCCAGGGCAGTTGTGAGGGGCAGACTCATCTGTCCAAAGGTTTCCCATGATGCCTTGGGTTTGGCATTCACGCTGCATTCACAAGAGCCGTAAAACACCAGCCTCGAGCGACAGCATCGGTGAGGCTAACCCTAGCGTCCACCGCGGGGGTCTCTGGTGGGATTCCACTGCTCCTTGAACAGGTCTGCGCTACCCTGTGGCAGAGTGATGTGCTCGGACTTTTCCTGTGGTACAGGTGCCATCAGACCTACGCCTGCCCTGCACCCCCTTTTAGGGGGGGTGGCTGTAAATGTTTTCTCCGCGGCAGTTTACCCAAATCCCAAACTTGCCTCCTGGAATGTGACGGCACGCACTGTGTTTCGCAGCCCATTAACCGAATCGTGGACCCGGAGGTGGGACACACGTTGTGCCGTGCCGCTTTTTGATGCTGTCCTAAACAAATGGACATTAGCACAGTGCAAACGCGACTGACTCATCCGGGTGGACATCCTCCACCTCTCACCGTCATAAGACATTACTATTACCTCTTTCCATTTTCAAATATAAGCGGTCAAATTAAAGGAAACTCTTCCCTTTCTCAAGCTGGGCGTTCCTCACCAAAAACGACATATCGAATGATGACGACTGAATGATCACCCATAATTCCAAAATATGCAATAAAGATTCTTTGTAATTAAGGAGGTAATTAAGCAGTCGAATCCAAACCCAGAAAGCCAGCGTCGACGTTAAGAAAATAAAATCAAGAAGTAACCAAGTCCATCACAGAATGTGGTCTGAAACACATATCCACCACCTCTTATGTCTGCCAGTATAAAAACATGAAGATACGTACGCTGAAGACACTGCTGGGCATTACCCGGAATAATTTACTGTACTGAATCCAAGTTGATTTTAATGGGTTCGAACGATAGTCCCGGGTTTCCCGGTTTGGGCCCTAGTGGGCTGCAGCCCAGTGGGTTCTCCAGCTGTCTTTAAATAGCTAACAACCTTCCTTCTGGGAGGGGAGGGCTAAATCGCTTCAATTAGTGCAGTAATGACTTAAATCTGCTGCTCAAGCACTCAGGTGGAACGAAAAGCCAAACGTGCTCCGGGTCCCCGGAGAGCCAGCCTGGGTGGACCTTACGACTGTCACCGCGAACTGCCTACACGTGTCTTCAGACGCACCTGAGCAGGTAGCGACGGTAATTAAAGGAGCCAAATACTGCATATTACCCAGCACAGTACTGCCAGCCTTTTTGGTTAAGTCTCCTTGTTAGTTTTTTTAAACTTTGTGCATGGTCATGTGTGCTCCTGTGTATCGTAGTGTTTTTGTAGCTTGTACCCTTGTGCTTATCGCCATTATGGTAATTCCCCCCCAGTGGAAAGATGAACAAAATGTATAGACCAGCCTGTATGCATGTGATACATGAACTAGGCTATACTGTAAAACTTCCCTCTCGGGTCTTGGCGGTGGATTTTGTGTATTGTGAATCGATGGTCAGCACCGCTGCACAGTGAAATGAACATGCTGTATACTATTTCAACTGACACGCTCACCAGACGAGCTCGCCTACCCCTCAGGCACCGCCCCTCCCTTAGCGCTCGGTCACCTCTGAAAGGGGACACTCACAGCTTCCGAACTTAAGGGGGCAGGCGTGTCCATCCATGGGGAAGTCAACCAACCTCATGGGGCATTCGGCGCTGATGGTCAGCCTGAAGGCAAAACGATTCTTTAGCGTGTGGCACCATTCGATCACCCCCCCCCAGGCCTCAAGGATCAGACATAAAGAGCAAAGCTTTTTATGCACAGGAGATGGCAGCTAAGCAAGACCTATGGTACTGTCTTCTGTTATTATGCCTCTTCAGTTTAATAAACGCATCAAAAGGCCTCACTAAGTCCATCTGCATGTACATTCTGGCATATAACAGCCTGGAACTTCCAAACAGCACTCTAAGGGATGACTGAACCCCTGCGTTATACGGTAACCATCAAACCAAGGGACGGAACCACACCTCATGGTGTACAGAATGGTGCCGTTCCTCATGATACGGAACAGCTTGTTGGGTGCAGTCATGTTGTGGGCCACGGATTTCTTCCCATTCCTGAAAAAGGTGTCAGGAGTCCACACCTTCGTGACCATCAGGTTGTTGAGGCGGAGAATCTCCACAGGACCGTCGTACCTAAGTCGTCTGTCTACCCAAGTCTGGCGAAAGAAAACATCCATCGTATACTCCTATATAAGGAAAGAAAGACACATATAAGCAGGAAGATTGCTCAAAATTCCTGGGGTACTAGAAAAACATACACATTTAATCAATGCTACCTGTATGTGTTTCTGATCACGTCTTCACAAAAATCAATCTGGTGAACAGGTTACCGACATACCGGAAAAATCTTAAATCGGTTCCTACATTCATACATTGTCAACCATAGTGCATCGGCTGGGCACGTACCATTTCAACATCAGACACGGGGCCGAAGCTTGTCACATAAATGTCAGTCTTAACTTCTGTCACCGGGCCTAAAACAAATAAACAAAACAAATGAACCAACCCAGCAAACAATAGCCACGTAACAATAGATTGTGTATGAATGTTAAAGTCTGGGAAAATTAGACATAAAATTTTGGTTTCTTCACAGAAAACAAAAAAAAGAGGTAACAGGATGTCTGCCTAATCCTATTAGAAATTCCACAAAATGTTTTGAAGCTGGCTGTCGCTGTGCTTAATGCAATTGTACACAGATGGGGGTGACTGACAAGTTAACAAACTAAATCCATTGGTTTCTGCCAATATTTAAACTGATTTAGCCTCCTAAATCTCCTCTATATACAATGGGAGCACGCAAAAGAAACGGCTGACCTTGCTGCTTTCTGCCTCAAAAGTACCTCATAAGTACAACTCACGTTTCATTTTCCTTGAGACGCTGAGCTGATGTTGCTCTCCAAAGCAGCTTTGGATGGCTTTCCCCCTTTTACACTCGAGCAATCCAGGCTAAGCGCCTTGCTCGACAAGAAAGCAACGAAGCAACTCTTGAGACTACGACCTAGCCTTCACGTTAAGGGTCACTAGACTTCTCAACAGCGTTCCACCCTGACTTAGCTGAATGCTTATCAGGCTTGGAGGTTTTTAATGGGAAGCTGGTAGGTCGTCAAGAAAACGAAGTTTTCAATGCTGTCACAGCTTTTGTTGATTCATCTGTACTTTTGTACCAGAAACCAGTTATACGAGCAAAGCAGTCAACCATAAAATTCAGAAACTCATTCGTAACTCAAGGGCTTCTAAAATAAAACCACCTATCCGTTCATCTCCCACCACAACTTATCCAGTAAGGGGAACAGTAAGCCTGGACCGTTTCCAAGCAAGCACAGGGTACAATTTAGAGGGCATCACGGATGAGATGCTGGTCATTCGAAGCAGTCAGTACATAATAAATGAACAAATCTGCATGTCACCATACTTTGCTATGGGCAATGTTGCAAGTAGGAGTGATTACTGGTGGGTGCTCCACAGGCGGGAAAAGTAGGACACCTATGTTGTACTGCAGAAGTCACTGATGTACAGCACCGGGCTTCACTCCCCACCGACAGAACCCACGAGTTCACACGCAAAACGGTTTCTGAACGTCGTACAGAGCTTACTCAGATGTGGTGCATATGTAAATGCTCGTCCTTTCCCTCCTCAGTCATTTTATTCTCGCAGTTTAGTGGTCCGTCATGGTTACGCACACCGTTTTTGTAAAACGCAACAGTGTGTGACTACATAAAGCACCGGAGCTCAGGCAAATGTGACACCTCGGACTCACAAGCACATTTTCAGCTGTTTAATCCATCGTTCATCTTAGTTTGCAGTGTAGGCTACCGCAAAATCAGTTCAATAATTGCTGTTGCCTGTATGGCATTGTGTGTGTGTGTGTGTGTGTGTGTGTGTGTGTGTGTGTGTGTGTGTGTGTGTGTGTGTGTGTGTGTGTGTGTG
>JAACJT020000092.1:1012316-1047549 GCA_009936485.2 Gymnarchus niloticus | reverse complement strand
TTTCGTGGGGGGGGGGGAGATTGTGAAAAAAACAAAAGCTGTTTTATTAAATTAAAAAAAAAACAAACCTGCGCCCCCTCCTTTCCCTAACCCCCCCCCCCCCCCCCCCCCCCCCATTATACCCAGGACGGTTTGTCAAGAAAACCATCCTATAACAGAAAAAAAACAATAATTACAGAACTTACACCAGGTCACGGTGAATTGGTGAATGGCTATTCCCTGAGAGTGAGGGGGCATCTCACACACCCCCCTTAAGATTCACTGAAACTGGTTAGGATAACCAGTTGGGAGTATTCATGAGTACGTAGGACTCGGGTCATACTGATAGCATTAAGCCAGGTGTTGTACCTCTCCTTTTCCCCCAGAGTGGCCCATACCCAGTTGAGCTAGCTTGAGGTGGTCCACTGAAAACATCTCCCAAGCCGGTCTCTCGAGTCAACAACAAAAGTCTTGTCCTCGGCTAAGGTGGCTGCAGGGGACCCCGAATCTATTCATGTTGAGCAAATGCATTCCAAATGTGTGCCTGAAGATGCCCATGGTGTGAGATAGGAAAAGGTGAAAAAAATTCAGTCACCATCAAGGAGACTGCACCATTGTCATAAAGATTATTAGCCTGCGGGTGATAAAAGGTATTGTGGTGGAATGAAACACCAGGACTCCGGCAGATGGAAGTACAAAGCTTAGAGGTGAACTGAGGACCCAGATCAGAGGAAAGGTCTGTGGGGACACTGAAACAGGAAACCCAGTTACTGATAATGGCATGAGTCACGTCAGCCATAGATGCCTGAGGTATGGCTTCAGGCTAACAGGTGGTCTTTTCAACATTATCAAGACATGAGAGGACTTGCCCTTGCATGCATGATAAAGGGGTTGCATAAGATAGGCAACTAAAGGAAAAAAAAAACTGTAGAAGAAACTTCCTCTTCCCAAGAATTCCTGTGGGGCTGTGACCATGAATGGCCAGGGGAAAATCAAGACAGCATCCCCTTTAAATGACAACAAGACAGCACCTGCTCTGGTGATGTGATGACCATGGTGCTCTACCTCAAATGTGCTGACGACCAGGATTTCATCCAGGTAGCTGAACACGAATGTCGAGTTGCTCAGTACAGTGTCCAAGAGCCGTTTGAAAGTCTGCACATTAATTTTCAAACCAAATGGCATGCACAGAAACTCAAAAAGGCCAAATGCTGTGACGAAAGCTGAGTTACAGACATCACGAGGTTGGACAGCCAAGGAGGGCTTAGTGAATTTGAACAAAAAAGTATGCACAGCAAGATCTGAAAATTCCGTTATCAGGTGAAAAAAAAAAAAATTACCGGTGAGTGTGAAGGTCCTAGCAAAGTTAGTTCTGTTTGGGTCACGGGTTACAGTGACTTGAATGTATCCATATTAATGAGTGTATGGTTCCCCATGTCCACTAGTAGCCCTGTAGGTGTCAAGGAAATATGCTCCCAACACAAAATCTCACTTGAAGAACTGACAACTAAAATGTAATATCATCATTTCTTTTCCAAAAATGGGGAAGACTCTACCATTGGCGACCTTGACGATGGGGCCTTTCATTGTCACGTGAGCATAAAGGTGAACAGCTGGCAACACGCTCACCTGAGCTCACTTGTCACTGAGACAACGAAAGCCAGAAAGAGAGATAAACAGCAAGCTGATAGGGAAGCTGACACTCATGATGGCTAACAAGTGGAAGCTGGCTCGTTTCTCACCTGGTTGAAGTTGCACAGTGGCTGGCTCTTCCTCGTCATTCTAGCAAACCTGGTAAAAACAAAACCCTGAAGGCTTCAGGCACTGAGCTATAGTGCAGTGGAAGATGGAGCCTGCCTGACATACCAATTTGATAGCAGTTACAACTGGAGAGGGAGCCAGCATTGTTGTCAAAGCATTTCTTCCTGGCTCAGAAAAACTTATCTGCCTCCTTAGCCAGCTAACAGAAATCTTCTAAGGTAGAGCTGGCTAAGGGTAAACTGACTTGATTTGAGAGCTAGTTCAAAAATAGTTACATAAAAATGAAACATGGTTGGTGATTGCCAAGAAGGGATCCATTAGCTCCAACGGCTTGTAGTCCCCAAGTCCAGTGAGCAAAAGGAACTGGCAAGCACACTCGAACTCCAATACTTTAAAAGTCTCTTTGTGGTCATCTTTTACAGTATGGTATTAGTCTTGCTTGGGGGGGGTGCTTAAACAAACTTTGCCGTGTTGTTGCTGTAGAGATGCTGAGAGATACAGCACATCCATGTAGTACTACTTGGTATCCGAGGTGATTTCCTGGAGGGTGACTAGGGCTTCATCTTACGTAAACCATGTGGCAGGGTTTTGCTCCCAAAACCTGGGCAATGTAAGTGTGGCCGAATGAGTAGACTTCAGAAACTTCCAAGAAAACAAAGGCATCACCAGTGCGGATACAAAGCGGGAGCCAGAAAAAGAAAGAAAAACACTTCATTTCTTCTCCACAAACTTTAACTCAGTCACTTCCCAAACATATAATTCCTCTCCTAATACATATAACAGTCATCAAGGAAACCAACCTATAACAGAAAAACAATAATTACAGCACTTAGGATGGCTGTTTCCCTGTGGGTGCTGGGTCACCAGACTTGTACTTTGGCCAGTGTTGGTTGCAACCACCTAACTGTAATGCTTCTTCTCTCAGGAGTCTCTCAAGTTCCATGTGAGACTCCTGACTAGAGCTGAGAGTCTTGAGACTCTGTTGTTGATAAGAGCTCAGGAAAAAAACATTAGCATCTCCGCATGCAGTCCTTTTCAGTGAACTTTCATCTGTATCTCTTTCCTGTGTCCAAAACATGAGAGAGAATTAAATTGCACAAGTCACTGCATACACAAACACATTTTCATTCTGGTCTTCCTCTCCCAATTGTTCCAGTTCTGGTGAATAAAAACTTGTCTGAATTTAATATAAATTAACTGTTGATCTGTTGGGAGTCACTTGGGAAAGTAAAACTACGTAAGAAATGGATATGTAGTTACTCAAAAAAGAAAAGGAAAATTCAAATAAATGTTTTCTTTGTGAAATGAAACAAAATGTTTACATTTTAAAGCATGCAGTTGAATACTTTAAGAGTGCATTTCAATATCATAGAGAGAGATGTGGAATGTAGTTTAATGTTTAATGAAAAATGCTCTGATTTAGCTTTTTTTTTTCCTCAGTCGGTGTTTGACTTTACTAGTTTGTGACTAGAACATTGACCTTCTTTTGTTTAAACAATTGAATATTCCTTTTTACAAACAGTGAGATCTTATAAAGACTTTAGACATCAATGAATCAAAAGGTTTTCATTTCTGAAACAGCAGAGTTCAGAGTTTGTTGACTCTGACCTGTACAATTCAAAGCAAGTGCCTTGAATGAGCGGACTGAGGTACACCAGCATCAGGCTGACATCATCGTCTACGTGTTTCAAGCCAGGCAAGGGTCTGCTTCTCCAACAGCTCGAAAAATGCTCTCAAAGACCTGCTGTTAAAAAAAAAAAAAAAATGCTAATCTTTCACTGACTGCAGCTTCCTCAGACTCACCCCTGCCCAGGTACTGCAGAAGTATTGCAATTTGTTTATGTTGGTCCCCCAATACAGCTGATACAAAGTAATTGCATCTTTCTTAAGGAAGAGCAGATCAAACACCAAAACTGTCTCCATGCCACCTCTCCGAATTGTGTGTAAGGATACCAGTTTTGTCCTCATAAACTCTCTTCTCTGGAAAATCTTCCCAGCACAAATAGTTTAGAGGCTATTTTCTGTAGGGGTACACATGGTGAAATCACTTTAAGAGGTGATTATTAACTAATTTTTAACAAGGTATTCTAACTAATGTACTTTCTATACATATGAAAAATAGAGTATTCACATTAAAATTATATATATATGATTACATAATTTTTAACATGGACACAGCAGAGGATTGTGATCTGAGACTCAATCCCCTCACCCAACAGAGATACAACTACTGAGGAGAACAGCTATTGACTCACCTCAGGAAGTCTTGACACTGCAGCACCTTCTTAGATAGGGAGGAGGTGTTGAGAGTCAAAGTGAAGTCTTCTGCTTGGCCTCTGGTCCCTCAGTGTGCAGTGCGGTTTGGATGACATGTGCCTTCCTGAAGCTGAGAATCATCTCTTACGTTTTGTCCACATTGAGAGATAGATTGTTGCTCCTGCATCATTCCATGACACTCCAATCTGAATGCTGACTCATCACCACTGCAAACTTGAGAATGCTGTATGAATTGTACCTTGCAGTACAGTTGTGGGCATGCAGGGTGAACAGAAGACAGCTTGACACTGCCAGTTGGTAAGGGTTGTTTTTCGATATCCAGCAATGTCTTTGAATCATAAAAATGTTTTGAGGTGTTCTGGGTGTGCATTTCGGACTAGGTGTAGAAAAAAAAAAAGAGGGAACTGTCTTTTAGTCTGGCTGATACATTTAATTTGGTGGAATTCTTGTATCATTACACACAGTTGCATGGAGAATGGGAAGGCTGCTGTCTCAGGCCATGGTTTACTGTTATTTATTTTGTCGACTGAGGCAGGGGACAGAACTGTTTACCTTAAGCACATGACCTCATTATACTGAGCACAAAAATAGCTGAATAAACAGAATATAGAATTGCCTTCTTATTGACATGGATTTAAGGCTCCCAGGTCTTAAGAGACATTTTCGTACAGTTTATGCAAAGAAAATGTTTTTTTTTTTCCCCCACAATTTCTAGCTGTTTGCTTTTTCTCTCTCATTTATATTAACCTACAGGTAAATACATTAAATTTTAATGATTAAAATATCACAGTGTTTCCCTAATAATCCATTAATGTTAATATTTAACGGGGATAGAATCACCTGGGATTTTCTTTGTCAGGCAGTAAGACACCCCTTGCCTAGCTATGCAGCCTGACAATATTTATGAAAAAGAAATACAAAAGCCTTACACGTTAGGGTTAAGACCCCGTATCTCAGTAATGAAGTACCAGGGTGAATCCACCTACAGAGTAGCTGTTTATTTTGTTCCACGAAGCAAGGAGAGGCAACAATCACTAGTCAGGGGAAGGCAGAAGGTTGTTACATGGAAATCCACAACACCAGGCAAACAAATACAATATGTAATCTAAAAAACTCAAAATCCAAAAATTCACAGGTAAACCGAGTCAGAGAAACCGAATAGTCAGGCACGAATGGAAAAAACACTCAGTGCGGAGTCAGGCTCTATATTTTGCACTGGGAAAGGGAAGACGCTGGTCTTTAATAGACAATTAGCAGAGCTGCTAAAAGTCAAATATCAAATCAGGAGATAAGGTGGGTGTGGCTGGCCAGATGTAGGTGTGACAATCGCATTAATATCATTAAAAGGGGAACATACTGAAAAGTGAAGGCTTTTATACTTTGGGCAAAACTGGACAAAATCTACACAGTAACTAAGGCTTCACAGATATACCCAGCCTTGTTTTCAGGAAAAAAAGAAGTGTCTCTTTCTTTCTTAATGCAATCTGTTATATATTTTCATCATTACTGCTAACCCACATTCAGTGTTGCCAGGCCCTTTATGATACAAAAGGGTAGTTCTATTAATATTTCTTTGGAAAATGAACAGTCTGGTGGTGTAAATCGAGGCTTATACAAATGGAGACAGATTCAAGTTTGTGTATTGATAGTAGATCATAAAAAACATTCACTACTGTATAAAAGAGGTTACTTAGGTGTTTGTGAAGTTGCTATTCTTATAGTGTTGTTCTTTCCAACAATTTTCACATTCTTGTCTTCAAGACTAAGAAGGAATTGCACATGAAGTATTTTTATGATTGGTGACTATGATAAATTAACGTGTTGTACATACTATGTAATCTGGTAAGAATACCACAGCTGCACAGCTAGAGGTCTTGTAATTGCTAATCAATACCAATCAGTTTCTAGTTTAATTATGTACTGGTTGCACAATAAATGGTTGATTACTGATTCTTAACCTTTTTCTTCATGTTTTAGCTGAATTTTGGCCGTAGGTATATGATGCACATTAGCCAGCAAGTATTAAAAGTAACTAGAGCAGAGTTTAGTTAGTACAATATTCACTGTACTAAAATAGTACAGCAAAGTCACTCAACGAATGGAAAACAGGCGAGAATCCTGTATTTATAGACTAGGTCCTGGTTCTTACAGTGGTTCGATCGATAAAATACACCGGGAATGTATTTGGATGGATGGATGGATGGATGGATGGATGGATGGATGGATGGATGGATGGATGGATTGTACTCTGGGTTCTCAGGTGTGACAGACTTGGCAGTTTATTTCCCATTAAGCTAAAAAATGTGAGCCTTTGTCCCATACCAGTGCTTAAATGACTCATTGTCCATCTCACAGGTCCCACTCAGTATTATCTCACACTCTTTCCTTTGGTTGTTCAACAAAGCAAGTTTGTTAAAGACAGCAGGATGAGCATGTTATCACTCTGGTAGTAGACTATGGGCTGGTGTAAAGCTGAGAGGCTCTTCCTGGACAGCTGCCTTTCCCCTGCTGTTTCTGTGCTGCGCAGGTACACCTCTCGGCAATGGAGGTCAGCACTGGCGGGCGGAAAGGAAAAGCTGCCGTCAGCTTTCGTGATTATGCGACTCTGGTTTCTGCCAAGGGCGGCCCCTTCTGGCAAGTTCATTGGGTCAGGGGCTATTGTGGAAAGTCCGTTCAAGAGATCAGGCAAAAGAACTCTGGTAGATGTAACATGGGGGGGGGCGGTAGCTAGAGCTAGACACTCACAGATGACAAGTACAGCTTCATCATGGGATGCAGCTGTGAACGGGAGCACAAGCCAGCCACCCACGGCAGAGCTAAACAGTCCATACACACTGTGAGCTGAGCCCAGGACAGTCACCAAGACCCCAGATGTGGTCTTCGTCTTTCTGTGCACTGCGTGTTTGAAATGTTCTTAAAATGTCGGCACTCTACAGAGTGAATCATTTACATTATAACGATAATTCCTCATTAAATGACAGTAGTTTTGCTACATTTTGTGAAAATGGGTTTGAGACAGTTTTCTTGACCTGCCTGGTGATCTCTGTACGAAGAGCGATTGTAAGCCTGAAAGTCTGTGACAATGAGGAGCCAGTGACTGGGTGTTGGAGTCAATTACCCTCTTCAAATGAATGTTTGCAATCAAATCCAGGCGGACATCATGCCATTTATTTAATGTCCTGCTTCAGTTTGGAGACATTTTAAAGTTAAATATTGCAAAAGGACCAGAATTAATGGACCAAAACAAATAAAATGAAACAAAATAAACTGTATTTTTCATGTGGTGATGTAAGGGAACCATGTTGAGGCAACGAACTAGCGATGTCAAAAAAGGAGCTGTTTTGCAGTGGTAAGAAGGACCTTGAACGTCATTGATTTACATCCCCGCTGCCTTCTCATGGGGCTCTGAGTTGGCAGCCTGTGAAACAGAGGCTCCTGAGAAGGCCTGGACCTCACAGTGGCCACGTGCGGAACATTTGGGAAATCGCATCTGCGTTGTGACATCATTGGTGGCACCAAATCAGTACCTTCCTGTCTAATTAGGGTAATCGATGGCAACGCTCTGGTCCAATAGCAGGGTGGCGGGGGGGCTATTGTGCGGACATCTGCTGTCCCAGAGTGAGTCAGGCCCTGGCTCCCGCTTTATTGACGTGCCGAGCTGCCAGGACTCGGCCACGCGAGTCTGGTGTCTGTATGCCAGGCTCTTGGCTGGCATCCCAGCTCGACACTTTACTGTAGCAGGCGAGTTAAAAGAGCGGCCACTGTCTGCAAACACTTGGGTGTCGCTCCGGCGGGTCAGTTGTCCCGCGTTGCCAAATGCCGTCGATCGTGAAAAAAAAAACGTAGTGAACAAAAGAAGAAAACATGGGTGCTTGATTTGGTGCAGGTAAATAGCATTAATAATAGGCGTGCGACAGTTGGAAATTGATAAATGATTAGAATGGAGCTGCTTTATTCATTCCAGTGGTAGACGGATAGTTCTCGCATATAGAGCTTGCTTTCCATGAGCGACGCAGGCAGTTGACATGGGCACAAATCCCAAACGTACTGAGCCGTGCGGCCATCTCATTCTCATGCATGCTTAACCGCCGCTGGAAGCGGAACGAAAATAGTTTTTGTTTTCGCACTTCAGATCGTATAATTCATCGCCCCGAATTACCTTTCACCGGTTGCCACTCGTGATTCACGACGGCTGCATCGCTCAAACGAACACCCTGACTTTGTTACTCTCGCCCTTAGTTTAAAAATGTTACGGTGTTACCCGCCGTCCCCCAGATGCCACATTCGTTGAGGAATGGAGGGAAACTAACGATACGTCAGGACCACTCCAAATTGATTGTGGCGCGATGTGATGTAAACGTAAATTGCCTCAGAGGCGCCAATGGAGGGTTAGTGTTGCGGCTAAAAAAAGAAATATATGTGAACTGGAGAGCACCAAATGGGTCAGAATGTATTGGCAGGTGTGCAGAATCGCAAAAGCAATTAGGTGAGTCTGGATTCTGGGTGGTGCAGACAGCTACACCGAAATGATTAAGGTCAGATCTCCGGGAAAAGCCGTCAGTGAGTCTCCCGTACAGAAATAATTCTAGGTTCAGTGAGTTCATGGGAAACTGCTGGCCCTTCCCATCGCAGTGCCCGGTGGCCCTGCTGTGGCAGCTTCCGGGCGGTAGAGTGGACTTCAGATGTATCTCTTACATAATCTTGGAAGGTGGTGGGGACTGACTCACTCTATCTGCAGAAGTGGGTGCTGCTTTTCTGCCTTGCACGTGCCACGTTCGGTGGTGTGAAACCAAAACTCCCACAGATATGTGGTTATTTGCTTTGGAGAGACTTTAATCCGCACATACCGAAGTTGGCCTTCTTAGGGATGCCCGTGGGCTGGCCATGGGTGTTTGAAGGTAGGGAGATGAGAGATAATCGCACACTAATGAAACAGGGACTCCACCTACTAAGAGCCTAAGATAGCTTTACTAATCCCCACTACCACCAAATGATTTGCCTGTTCACGCCATCTCTCCCTCAGCCTTGTTTGTGTTGTTTTCCCCACTGAAATGTGTGTTCTGTTTTTCACCAGACAATGTGTGCCTCCTCTCTCCATCCTGTGTCACGAGATAAAAGGCGACCCAGCTGAATAGCCCTTCCCATCCCCTTCCTCTTTCAGATGGCTACACCACAGATGACATTGAGTTTTACTGGAAAGGTGGGAGTGCCGTGACAGGGGTGGATAACATTGAACTGCCCCAGTTCTCAATCATCAATTACAAAACGCTCTCCAAGAAAGTGGTGTTTACCACAGGTATGCTGCTGGGTAGGACTCACCTATATGCACTTACATTAATATTAATGATACTTTATTCAGCTGAATATTTACATGATTTATTTTGTTATAAACATTTTCAAAGCCATGTATACTGTATGTGTTTATAGTATTTTTTTTCAGGAATATAGATATGGAACATGCATAAACATAAAGATACTGACATGACGTTGGAACCCTTAAATGACAGTCACAATTAAAGTTACTCTATATAATATCATTTCTTACAATTTTATTAAGGTAATATGGCATTCTTTGTTATTTTACGCACAGAGTACCCACCGGGCTGCTTGACTTGTTAACTCACAATGTTTTTAGTTGTCATTGAATATAATATAAAGTACAATTTAATAAAAAAAAAAAAAGATCAGCAAAGTTAAAAATCATCATTATGACCGTGTGAGGACATTTCATAATGTAATAGTAAACCTGATTGGACTGCATAAACAAGATCAAAGCAATCACAGATCACTGCTTCTGCTAACAAGCATTATGGAACATCAGCATGGCTGGTATTTAAGTAACCCTTTATTGCCAGTATTACTGGGTCTCCTGCCACCCGTGTTCCATCATTAGTGCCATCACGTCGTTCTGGTCACCACGCTGTTGGCTTATTCCATTTGAGGCCCACGCATGGGTCATTTACATTTCAGCGGTCTTTCCCTGGCAGGCTCCTACCCCCGCCTGTCGCTGAGCTTCAAGCTGAAGAGGAACATTGGATATTTCATCCTGCAGACCTACATGCCCTCGATCCTCATCACTATCCTGTCCTGGGTCTCCTTCTGGATAAACTACGATGCGTCAGCCGCCAGAGTCGCCTTAGGTACGTGTCTAAATAACAACATTTGACACTCTCAGATTTTTGTCCTGACACTGGGAACTTAAACTATATATCATTTCAGATTTGAATAACTGATGTATTGTAAGAAAAACATAGAAGAAAAGGGGAATAACACAGATACATGTTCTCCAAAATAATTATGTCAGATTTTTAAAATATGAAATGCATAGTAGATAAATAACACATCATTAGCTGGGAAAGGTGAGATTTCACTAAATCGGAGCCGTTAGCAGGTGATTTTAAGTCCTGAAGGCAGAGCCTCCTGTGAGTGAACATCAGGGATTCCCTCAAATGTAGGCACTCAGGGTAAGTTATAAGGAACTCACTTGGGCAAGGCAAACTGGAAGTTAGGAAGCCGCGGTGCTAAAACCTTCTCTGCTCCTCCTATTCTGGTTGTGAACGACCTGGCAGTCACTGTTCAGTCAGACATGAGCGGTTAGCTTCTCCAGGGCAAGCCACTGATCCATTATGCGAAGTTCATCGTGGGACAAACGTGAGCGAGATCCACCCAGGGAGAGGACAGACAGAAAGGGAGGAGAAAAAAAACAAATTCATCGTGCAAACTTTTTTTTGTTTGAAAGTCAAATGCCGTCTGTGGCTTGGTGGAAAATAATTCTTCTAACTACGTTCCGCTGGGAAAACAGGGCCACATTTCAGTAGTGTTGTGGGGGATTCGATTATCATATTAAACCATGATGCAAATAACAAATCAAATACATTAATAAATTTATGACAGATTACTATGTACGTGCACTATATATTTTTATTACTTTATTTATGGTTATTTGTGTGTATATTTGTACTCTGTTTACGCTTAGTTGATGTTTCTTAAAATATAAACTTGTATATACAAAATTTTTTTTTTTCTTTTTTTTTTTACATAGAATCTCTTAAGAGTAGGGGTAAGAGAGCATTTTAGGGTTGCACTGTCCAACCACTAACAGCAGGGGGCACCTCTGAGTCAGGCTCCCCCTTATCGCACTCCACCAGAGGGTGTGTGGTTCACTTGCATGGCTGCACTGAAGCGTGGCTGGGCTAAGGGGAGGACCGGGGGAATTGTGCCTCTGCCCTGATGGCTAGAGGATATTAAGGACACAGGCTGGGGCTGCGATTACTTTTATTATTTCGGTACGTTTTTCTTCATATTGATTGTTGACATTTTTTCCTCATGGTCTTTGTGGCGGTAAGGTGATAGTGCTGTACTCTCCCAAATGACAATGAGTGCTACTCAGTCAAATATCTGAAATTAATAGCAAAAATCATTTATTATGTCCCATTAAGAGTTGAATTTCAATTTCAGCTTATGACCATCCAGTATGGAATTGGTTTAGATTTTGAAGCAAAGGATGCCTTTGGTTTTAGGCTTATATTAATTTGATTTTGGAATAGATGTGGCTTTAATAGGGTGACATTGAAATTCACCTCGATGAATAGATGATCGGGAACTCTTCAACAAGGAAGACATTATAAACATAGCCTGCGTTGTTTTATACGATGGACCTTTCTAACATGCTTATTCGCCTACCATTTTATATTTATACACGTTACGTTTTAAATATGTAGATTTCACAACAGACAGGATTGCACTCTGTTTCAAGAAGGTGTTCTGAATTTTCACCTTATGGAGATCATTTTCATAATGTTGTTTTCCAGCACTACACTAGGGGGGAAAAAGCAGTCATGTAGAGATAATAAGCAACACAGTATCTCTAATGAGAGTCTTGGTTTCTCGGCATAATTCTAGTAGAAGGTCCATCAAGGTCTATCTGGGATAATACAATGCTTTTTAAATAGCGCCATGATCCTAATGAATAATGAGGGAGTCCCAGAATCCCCCAGGTTGTGGGCTGCTGTTGGCACAACGGGCTGTCTCTCCTTTGGAAGGGTATCAGGTTGTGTCCGTTGCCCAGACATCTGCAGCAGAGGCTGATGGATGTCCTCGTTACTTCTGTCTTCCGTGCCAGGGATCACCACGGTGTTGACTATGACCACCATCAGCACCCACCTGCGTGAGACCTTACCCAAGATCCCCTACGTGAAAGCCATCGACATCTACCTGATGGGCTGTTTTTTCTTCGTCTTCCTGGCATTGCTGGAGTACGCCTTCGTCAACTACATCTTCTTCGGCCGGGGTCCCCACCTTCAGAAAAAAGCAGCTGACAAAGCAACGAAGACCAACAACGAGAAGGCCAGGGTAGAGACCAACAAAGTGCAGGTAGAGTGTCACATTAGTGTACTGCTCCGACCCTCCGAGTCACAAGAGTATCGACCGGAGTTTCGTGTGTGCTCGTCATGTCTCGTTTCCCATTCAAGTCTAACAGCCCTTGCCCTGATTGCCCTCATGTGCCGCACCTGTTTTTTAGATATACCAGTCTGTTTCTCCTCCCTGTGACTGCCATACATTAATCCACCTCACGGCCTGTATTGTTCCCTGTTCCTGCTTCCTGTGTCATGCATGTTTGTGCCCCTCTCTACATAACCCTGCTCTCGCCCTGATTTCTTAGCGCTCACTGTCTCAGTTGTCCCTCGTGTTTGGAGCAGAGTGGCTGACTTTGATCCCTTTATTAAAACCCTTTATCACTCGCAGCTACCTTCGTCCTTTCCTTATTCATTATCTCGGCACCCCACGTCTGGTGACAACTGAAACAGAGATCAGTTTTGAATGTCAGACTGCACATTTCACTTTAAAATGTCCATCTTGCCACCCAAAGCAGGCTTTTCTCTACACCCATCTGAAAATTTACGGCAATTGCCCTGGATTCACTCTATGCCCGTCTTCTAATCAAAGCCGATGTTCAATGCTGTGTTCTCAGTGTTATCAAGTGACGACTGGGTATCAACCGAATCATTAAAAGTTAACCTTCAATCTGCTCGGCATGTTAAACCACAGTTGTGTGTTGATTTTGATGTCTCGGTTCATGTTCAGCTCTACTCCGCATTAACAGTCACGGATTTCAGCAATTTCAACTGGCAGCCGATCCAAAACCCTTCACATGAAATGCCCCCCATGGACAACTGACACATCTAAAGAAGTAAAGACGCCAGCATTAATTAATTAATGATTCACTAAATTTAATGACGTTAATGATTCATATCTCAGCCCATTTGATTGTTAATGTCCTCCCCTGACCAAATGCATTTAGTGTAGTGTAGCATGAGAATAATTACATTTCATGTAAAGTAGCAGGTAATTAAAGGCAAATGGTTTAGCAAATAGTTCCAAGTGTTTCGCTGGGATTCATTTTACAGTGTGTTTTAGATGATATAGCAGCTAGATGGCAGGATCATTCTTGTTTGACTGTTCTTCTAACGTGTGAGGAGTTCTTTTGACACACCATACTTCCATGACCACAAATGACATTCTTTGTAGCGTACGGTTTGTATCTGCATGACAATAAGTTGTGGAGTGACAGCCCTCTGCAAGATCCCCCGGGATTAAATATCATGCTTCCTTTGAGACTTGTTTTGTTTGTATCAAAAGCCATAAAATCCATCAAACATCAAACCCCCATCCACTATAGACCAAGAGTACAAGTAAATCAGGGAGGATGAACTACCACTTTCTAGTGCCCTGTCGTAGCCCCGCATGCTCCCCGTCTGGGGGGAGAGAACAAAAGAAACAAAATTCGTCGTGACACATCAGTCTGGAGTTGCGGAGCCTACCCCCTGGCAGAGATAAGCACAAGACACCTCCCAAAACAATGCCATGATAGAATCAGGTCCAGCGGCTTCCTGTGCCAGCAAGCCAGATCAAAAACCACAGGTCCATTCCGGTCAGACACTGCACAAATGTACTGTGCACCCCGACCGAGTGCATTTGATCACATGATCAATGAGGCTCCGAACAGACAACCGAACCTGAGATGTCATGTGATCAGAGGCAGGGTTTGTTACCGTGAAGCATGGCAGGGGGCCGGCCTCTCTGAATGGATGAAGACCGGCACTGTAGAGACACTGGAGGTGGTCTCATCCTTCCAAAACGCTGACCGACACCCTAGCACCCCTCCACCGGTGGATTTTTTGATTTGCTGGCATCACTCTGGAATTGAATCTACAGAGGGGAGTTCATTTAGGTAATACTCTTACCTTAAACCATTTCCATATAAAATATCCTAAAGGAAAAAGTTCAAATAAAAGCCCAAAGCCAACACTGAACTCCTATGAACTACTTAAGCAGCATGTAAGTGAATCTTTCAACAAAGTCATTGTGCATGAAGGAGAATAGAAACAGGAAAAAAAAAAAAAAGATGTATCTGTCGATTTAAAGGTGAAGTCAACCAGGGATGTCATTCATTGGGACTCGCCAAAGTGTCACAGCACTAGGACACGTGCTGAATGCGTTTAGCATTTGTAACGTAAAAG
Source organism: Gymnarchus niloticus (assembly GCA_009936485.2). Taxonomy (NCBI): domain Eukaryota; kingdom Metazoa; phylum Chordata; class Actinopteri; order Osteoglossiformes; family Gymnarchidae; genus Gymnarchus; species Gymnarchus niloticus. Next base: position 1,033,012 of record JAACJT020000092.1, on the reverse strand, counting down.
CACTTTTTAGCAACTAATTATTTATTCATTGGTTAAGTTTTGTAATATTCAGACTTACTAATTGAGTTTGATGTGGTTTATGTACACTTTGCTCATTGCCGCTTCCCTTGGTGATTGCAGTATTTACCTCTGTCAGCGTGGAGAGTTCAGCCGCATGTAGTTTACCCACGCTGCATTTGAAAATGCATGCTCACAATACAGCAATGCATGCATGAAACCCAGATGTGGGACAGTCTTGTCTCGGCACATTATGTGGCCCTTAGGCTTTTTCAGTTATGAATATCACCAACCATTCCGTGTGCCGCATGCCATCTTTCGGGGCATTAATTACGCTTTTTAATCAAAATGTTGTTAAATGTGAGTGCGAATTCCCTCTTAACCACAAAGCACTTTTGAAATCCAGGTTTCAGAACGTTCCTCTTTATTGCGAAGAATGAAGTGAGGCGACCAGTCCGGTAACAGAGATCCAGATGGCAAAGACGGTTAAAGACACTTAAAACCGTGCCTTTAGAGAAGGAATTCACAGCAAGCCTACTGACACAAATGAAACGTTTTCTGCAGCATCGGAAAATGTGTCAGAGTACATTACAAAGCCGCATACACAAGCACTTAATTTGCGAAGTCTTGAAAAAATAACTGATACCATTATATGTACTGTTGTATGTCATAGTACTGTAGGTAAGTTTTAATATTTTAATAACAGATTGAAAAAAGTCAGCAGAACAGGCAGAACTTGGGAAATATTGCCTGGAGAGAGGTGATTTTTCTTTTTAAGCAATCTCTCATCGTTTGCCCTGCATAGACTGCCGCCAGCGATTTGGCCGGTGACAGGCTGATGCCCCCATGTGGGGGCTGACGTAGGCTGGGGGTCCTGGCAGGGTCCCGACAGGAGCAGCTGTTCCAGCAGGGGTGGTGGGGGGGGTGGCATATGGGGACGCTGAGAGACGTGTCGTAGTGAAGGTCCGCCAGGTCCACCACGGCATCCGTGCCCCCACCTCTGCCCATGCTGAGCCGTGCGACCGGCCCGTCTCCCACGGCAACAGCGGCAGGGAAGAGGCCGCACTCTGATCGTGAGACTGAGCGTCAGTGTTCTTCTCAATACTGTTAGTCTGGGTAGGAACGCTTTAATAGAGATGGTAAACATTTTAATGCTATTGCTTCCAATGACATATATCACTCATCTATCCATGGACCCCAACAGGGTTACAGCAAACAATAATAATAAAAATAATTCATATTATTACTGCTGTTGCTCGTGACCTGGAATAGCATTAAGCAGGTTGGAGAATAATGAAAAATTATTATTACAGTAATAATGATAATATCCCTCAATTAGCATAGTTCATTAGGTGTATTAGGACTAGAAAATGATTAAAATGGTTTCACATTAGTGTTTTTTTTTTTTTTTTTTTTTGCTTTTCTTAGCTTTTTTTCCTGGCAGAAGAATGACACTATCTGCCATAAGCCAGTCCAAATCACACACAGCACAGGTGCACAGCGTCTGACACGTAATGCAGTCACGCTTCCCTTAAAGGGCCCCGGGCGCCAGTCACGCGGTCACGTAAAGAGCATGCGGCAGGCGGCCAGCAGAGCCATAACTCCCCTCACTCCGTCCAGGTGGCTGTACCTGGGTGGGGGCCCAGTGGCCCAGCTTGGCTCAGGACTGCCCAATTACAAGGTATTTAAGAAGGCCCATGGCACTGGGAGGTGGAGGAAGCAGTACTGACTCTAGCTAAACTGTGGCACGTGGAAATGCATTTGAAGCATTTATGTAGGGCCAGATAAAGTGAGAACCCGTAAAAACAAGACCAGCACAGAGTAGCCCTCGTGTACCTCAGGATGTCACAGAGCACTGGCTGCCTTAAAGCCACCGAGAACTGCAGCCTCAAAATGTGCTACAGTTGAAAAGAGGATGTTCTGCACATTCTTCACACCGCAATGGTTCCCTGGTATCACAGGTGCCATCTACTAAATCTGGTGACAGGTACGGTTCTCAAGATTTTCCTTTTTTTTTCTGCCATGTCATGCGGAAGAACACTCAAGGACAGGAGTGCAGAGAACACTCTGTCTTCAGCACAAGGATGAGGAATTAGACTGAACTGATGTTCAGACTGAAGTTCGTCAATGCCATGCTGGCAGTGTCAGAGAAACCAATAAAAAAACGTTTTCCAGTCAGATGAGAGATAAATATTACATTTATCCCTGACTGAGAATGCTCGTCAGAGTATATAGAATACGTACTTAGACTACTGGTAGAAAAATTACATGGTTTGATGGTTGAGATGTTAATCTGCATGTGTATGGCAACACCCAGGAGGATCATGGGAAAGATGTGTGATGGTCTTATCTGTGCTCAGAGCTACCTGCAATTGTAAGAGTTTTGCTAGCTAAATAAATCTAGGGTTCAAACTGACTGAGTCTGAATCAGCTTAATAGCTCATTACTGATCGATGCTGTGGATGTTTTATTTGAAAACCCCCCTCCCTCGCAAACCAACATCTGGTGAACACCCCCCCTCCCCACACACACACACCACCTCCGGTCATTTCAGGTGGACGCCCACGGCAACATCCTTCTAACCAACCTGGAGATCCGCAACGAGGTGACCGGAGCTGAGATGCTGGCGGGCCTGGGCGACCCGAGGCCGGCCGTGTTCTCCTTCGACAACCCCAGCATCCAGTACCGTCGGCCTATCGCTGCCCGCGACCTGTACGGGAGGCCACCTCCTGACCATCCTGCGGGGGGCCACAAGAAGAGCCGCTTGCGTAGGAGAGCCTCCCAGCTCAAGGTGAAGATCCCCGACCTGACAGATGTAAACGCCATCGACAAGTGGTCCCGGATGATCTTCCCCATCGCCTTCACATTCTTCAACCTGGTCTACTGGCTTTACTATGTCCACTAGGCCTGTGCTGTAGCTCTTTTCTCAGCTGGCTTCATCCATTTACTTCATATTCTTTTGTTTATAATCCAAAAGACTGTGGGGGAGTTTTAACTTAGTCTGAACTACCAGGTAAAGTTTACTTTTTTATCTGGCTTGTGATACTATGAATCAAGTTAAGGGTAATATTTTTTCTCAAGGAGATATGTATAAAATTTCTAAGTGTGTGAAATATGGAAAGCAGGCATGATCGGAAGAATCACATTATTTCTTCGTTGTGTTCTAGTTCTGGATTAACCTGGAGCAGTATGCCATAATAATCTTTGCGCTTTTCTGCATGTGAGAGAACCATCATTTGTTAGTTCTACGCTTAAACAGAACATTAATTGTGTCAGAGTGGAGCCAAACCACGGGAATGATACAGGAAACATTTCTTTTGGCCTGGGGAAAGATCTATCCCAGGGTTTTATGGACACTTCTTGCATGTATGTGTGACATGATCAGATACACGTTCATGTTGATTTAAACTACAACTGCATGTTTTCAGATTTTTCATGCTTTTTTGAATTCCAAGTCTCAGTCTGAATCTCGCTGTAGGCATTTATCTTCATTCGAAGGTTTTGTAAATCAGCACAGTTCAACTGGCTTCTGCACAAGTTATTGCTTTATTTATCAACGTCTAGGATTCGTATTCTCATCTGAAAATGGGTTTTATAGAAGGTTAATCTGAATCGAGTGATCTTATTACACCATACGCTATACAAGAGATCCGGTATGCAAGCAGCCCTCTTCACAATATTTTCAAAACCATCTAAGACATATAAGCTATTACAACGAAGCGAGTAGCAGGTACTCTCAAGCAAGTGCTGATCCTGTAAGCAAAATGCCGTTTCACCACTGAAGCCCTGGTTAACGCCCCTCAGACTAAACATGGTATGGGTACAACTGACATGGTAAACTGGCATTTTATTGTTGCCTTATGTTGAAGATTCCAGCTGTCAAGAGACCCCATTAATGTTTAATTTTAGATTTGCTTGCAGGTTTTACTGGATCACTATTTGGTTCTTCACCAGTAGTTTATCTGCTGTATATATTATGAATATCGCATGCAACAGTTTTGAAATAAGACTTGAAGCTGCGTCCCCAGTCTAATGGCCTTGCTTATTCTAGAAGGCTCGCATTTGTAGTACCAAAATTATTGTTAGAGAAATTTGATATAATCCTCAAAAAACCATTTTAGGATTATGGGCGTATGATTTAATTGTGGCTCCTTTCATTCAGGGAGCTTGGATGATCATGTGATCATTGTCAGAAACAGACAAAAAGACCATTGCGTGAAGGGCCAGTCAGCACAGACCAACTCTGATGCCTTTAATCCAATTTCTCAGAATACAATGCTAGAACATGCTGAAAGCAGCGAGATTTACAGTAACATCCGTGGACTACTGACTGTTCATTTTTCTCAGTTGCATTTTTTTCTACTCTATTTTTAGCAAAACACCATGCAAGGTGGGTGCAAGGTAACTTATTAAGAGCTAATTGACAACTTGATCTTTCGGACTGTGGTCAAAGAGAGGATGATGCAGGGTGCAAGTGATGCTTATTTCCGTTGAAGCGTTTACAATGTGGAAAAGCTGTGTTGCACAATGGGCAGATCTTCCTATACCTGTCAAGTGTTTCACGGTTCTCTACTGGACTTCAACAAACACTTTGCCATCTCAAAAGCAAGAACCAGTTGAGTTGACTACATGGGTTAAACAGGGTTTACCTTTCAAACAGGCACAACTGGAATACTTCCACTTTTTTACACAATTACTGACAGCACAGGGTTTTCTTTATGACTGAAAATCGTGCACTCATACTTAAAACCGAGTCAGGCTTTGTGTGCTGTTTAAATAACACCCTTTTTCTTTTCAAAAAGCACAAATTCAAATATAGTGTCATCGCCAGCTTTCTGGTGTTAGTAATGCACATGCAGTAGTTATTAAACATTCCTGTATTGATGACAATCTGTAAATATAAGTGTATTTTGCATGCTGTTTTCCGTGTGTTTTTATTTTATTTATTTATATTTTATGTACTGCATTAAAGTATACTAGAACACTTCCCTTACTTATACTGAAACGTCACGAAAGTCCTGGCTTTTGTCAGAGCTTCCGAAAGACTAACTGGGGACACACTGCACTTTGCAGAATCGGTGCAGTAAACCCTTAAGCACACTTTCTTCGTATTTGATTGTATGCATGAATGTACTGCGCGGAAACAGCGCGCAAAACCGTCTCTCCGCCGGGAGACGACCGTCCCGGACTCCAATGTTATCGACGGCATCCATCAAGCCACACACGCCGGCTCAAGCTCATTTCGCTAAAGGACCTTGGCGGGGGCAAAACGCTTTTCAGACCGGAAACGGATGTTTTTCCACCGAGCACGCCGCGAACAGGCTGCACTTAGCTGGCTTAATGTTCTGACATCTTCTTTCTCGGTTGCTTCATAAGTTTACGTCTGTGCCTTGGCTGTGTCAAAAAGGATTATTCATTGTGAATAGATTTATACATTCAGTTGTGAAGCGGAATTAGATTAAGCCAAATCATTTGATTTTATCTTTCTAATTCAATCTTATTTTTGACTTCATGACTATTATATACAAAAAAATGTATATTTCAACGGGAGAATGTAATAAGTTTAAGAGATACATAGTCTGATTAGTTGTGAAATAATCTTTATACAGGCAGAATTCACTTGACAGAATTTACACGCTGTAAAAGAACATGCTTTAAATATAGAATAGATATTTTAATAAAATATGAACGGCATAAATTTCTGCTGTCAGTCTTTGTCAGTTAAATGTATGGTAATAGCAAAACTGGATCTACAGACAAAAGATGGTCAGTAAATATACAGAGCTGTTGTGTTTAATGCCTCAGCCCTCAGGAAATGCAGGAATGAACCCTGATGATCATTAGGTCCTGCTGGTATTAAGAAAATAAAATCGTGCACGGCTGGATGACCCTAAAGCAAGAGGAAATTCTTTGTAAATGCTTTGTATACTAACTTTGTTTAAAAAGTATTTTATCGCAAATAGTTCTGCCGCATTTCTTTATCTTTTGTATTTCCTTGGATCTGTAATAAACAGGTTACTGAGAGGCAATTTTTTCGTTTGTTGGTCAGCTGTTCTTGTGCCGTTGAGGAGTCGCAAATGGAAAGCCTGTCAGCTCTCCTTGTTTTACATCAAGCCTCATTCAGCTGACAGACACAACTGTTTCATCTCTTTAGGCTCATGCTCCATCCAGCCAGGTTCCAACCTGCTTATCCAGGTCAAGGTGGTGACGAGGGTGACGGGGGGAAATTTCATGCTTAATTTGCCAGTAATGATGAAGACTTAAGCTTATCATACTTTACAAAGTAGTGAACACCTATGATATTTTTTCACCAGACACTTGCACTCGAATAATACCACAAAAAAAGCTGTCAAAAAAAGACCAGCTGTCAGATTAATAATGTAATGAATGTAACTGAACATCCAGGCCTGGATGTGTTTTGTTGTAATACTTAATGTGGGATTAATAACCACAAATCTTTAGAGTGGAGTACTCAACTTTTAATTCAGCAGATTGCTTTACAACACTCATGCCAAGCAGACTACCCACAGCTCCTCCTATATGTTCTGAGCATGCTCAGTATATCCAAACCCTATTTGTTAAACTGTCATTACAGGGTGTACCCCAGCCTCGTGCCATTTGCCGGCTCATAACGGTTCTAACCCCGCCGACCCTAACCATGATGGATAAATCCCTCTCCCCATAATCCATAATGAACCTCTTCCTCGAATAATTTTTGAAGTTTGACTAGGATGAAGTTCTAATCAAAAATGTATTTTTGACCTTAACTGTTATTCCAGATACTTCTGTTCAACGAATCAATCAAACAATGTCATTTCAGGTGCCCCTCAGGTGAACTGGTCAATGAACATATTTCATACTTCAAGGGCGAAATGCGTGACACCCATTATTAATACATTCCTGAGTACAGGCTTCACGGAGGGGTTACTGGTGGGACACTATGATTGGATTGTTAGGAGGGGACGTTTCATTACAGCAGGCTGTCTGGAAGGGTGACCCAACAGAGGTAGATTATCAAAGGCACCACATTCCCCAGCCAAGGCAGGTTCATTAACGTGGCGGCCGAAGCCACTTTTCATCCACCTTACAATGCATTCCCTACTGTCAGCCTCCGAGTCTGATAACAAAGTACCCCTTCCTGTGTTGTTTTTTTTTTTGCAGACATCATTATGACCTGACACACACACACACACACATGGGAGGTGATCATTTCCATACATGTTTTTGAAATCGACTAATTTCTTTTTTTTACTATTTCATCACTTCTTTTGCACATTCAAAACAAGCGGCAATTTTTCATATGCAGATCATCGTCGCAAGAAGGGTGATGTATTTCGGATTTTTCCATTAAGATTCAAGGATCCGTAAACAATTCCCATCGCTGGGTTGCGTCACTCAGCATCATAGATACATCATTCTTGGCTCAATGAAAATTTTCCTTGACGCCAGACACTATTTTTGGAGTGGATGGGTATCCAGACCGGGTAGGGGGCTACAAAGCACCGGGTGTTAAAACTACCCATGGCAGGTGGATTTAAAATTGAAACTGGGTCTGGAATGGTGACAAAATGACAGTTCATAATGATCCTTCCTCTTGTCTCCGCCCCTTGAGTAATATAGCAGTGTGGGTACTGATCACAGATGCACGTTCACTGTGGAAACAAAGTAAGATGGGAAAAAGAGCTGAATTCACACAAGACTCATCTTCTTTTCTGATTGGGCCATGGCCCTGAACTCTTTCCTCTGGTAATGGTGGAGAAGCACAATCTCTACCAGCCAGGGTTCCTACAAGAGCTTAAGCCAAGCAAGTGAGAAGATCTGTGGAAAATATTTTAGGAAGAAATATCAGAATTGTTCAAACTCTGAAGCTTTCACTTCAACTTTGAGAGGTGAAAGGCTTTCAGAAGTGGAAAAACGTGCACACGTCTGACTTTTTTTTGACCTTATCACTCTTGGTTTAATGTGCCTTTCATTTTTTCTCCGGCATGTGACGCCACCTGCTCAGGGCCTGTTGCTGCAAATCAGCAGAAGAGCAGCACTGACGGATCAGCCTTCCGTCTGATCTCTTGAGATCCACTGACGCTGTGAGTAGTACGAGGACAACAGATGCATGTTAACCTCTCACACGTTTCTGGCAGTGCATATGGATGGGCTCCACAGCATTCCGTCCCAGATGAGGTCCCATCCCACCAAGGCTCCAAGCGTTTGATGATGTAATTGGTCACTTGCGTTCCCATCACCCGGAGAGTCACAAGACTGGTAATTTTCTGTGTCAGTCTCGTTCACATCTCGCCTGACACGGCCGCCTGCCACCAACTCGTTTGCCAGCACCAGGTATGATCAAAGTCAAATATTCCTGTCAGCTGGCCCAAAGCCCACTCCCTGATTCTTCACTGCCGGCGGAGAGGATTACGCTTTCGGACATGCAGAGCTGGTGATGATTACATGTCAGAGGGCAGAGAGGGCCCGTATCCCATCTGTCCCTGCAGCACCCTGTGCCCCTTGTCAGCCCACTGCCTCGAGGCAAGGTCTGAAGGCAAATAAAGTCATGGTGCCTCTGCCCTGTTGAGTCCTCGGACAGAGATTAGCGGAGAGTCCACTGACATGAAACAGAATATATTTCTCTTCGCATCACAGTGGAAACCACAATGAGATGATCTGCGTATATGTTTCGATGTTGACCTTTTCCTGTTCTGGAAACATTTTCAGACCAACTCTGTGAATAAGGTAATAAAAGTTGTGGTACTTTAGTTTCACAGGTTGTATCAGATAATTGCATCTTTATCACCTAGCATGGGTCTTCCTGTCTGTGCTCGAATTTAAAAATAATTCCATTTAACAGTTATCTCATTTGTGAAAGTTTCTAGCAGGATAAGACAAAACAGTTGATGTAGAAATGTAATGATTAGAAGTGTGTGTATAACCAATTATACATAAAATACCTACAGATAAATGATTCATCTTTGAAGAATTAGTAATAATTAGTCATTTACAAATGCAAGCTTTGACTCACCCTTGAAAATCAAGTTTTCTTAGGTATACAAGTTTAAAAGGCAAAAATTGATTGGTAAAGAACTTTCTTTGTTCCTTGAAACGTACAGAGAAAAGCTTGTGCCATTCATTAAGAAACAAACTACAATAAGTTGACTACAGTTCCATTTACTAGATTTCCACGAAATGGCATATACACGTAAGAAATAAGAAAAGTCCATTATTTCAAAATGTCTGGTACCCGTGTTTGTAGGGAATCAGGATTTATTACAAAGATTATCATGATAATTCATAATGTCTTAATGTGTACTCAGATTCCAAAACTCTTTTACAAATTAGGTACAACGTAATGAATATTTTTTTAACATACAAACAGCCCATTTGGATTTTCTTCATATTAACAAATTCAGCACCTAATGATTTGCATACCCACTCACCAATCTCTCTCATCCTTAGAGACTCACGTGACCATTGAATCAACCTAACATCTGGTGTGACCGCCCTGGTCCTGAACACCATCCTTCCGCTACTTTGGATGGCTGTTACACTAAGATCCAGTAGAATGTGGTGCCTTTCATTTCACCAGACCCAGGGCATATGGGACCATCACACCCCCAGGGACCTCCATTTGTGGCTGGATGTACAGAAAACAGCTCAATACAGGATTTACTTTGTGGCTAGTCTTACTCCTTTATGCACTTTAATCAGTTTCTTGTGGAAAGTATATAGCTTTAATTGCAGTTTTTTGTCAGAAAATTATCAATGGCATTCTATGTAGGTCATTTTAACAAATTAATTTCTTTTTTGATTAATAGTTACTTTAAGAATCTCTCTTAGTGAGTTCCAGTCCCACGTAGCTTCCAGTTCCTCGTTGAACCACCAGTTTCTGCTAGGCCATAAGAATATTTCCTAATGATGGCACTCTTATCCTAGGCTAAGTCTTTATTTTACGTTATCTCTAACTTCTTCATTTCTACAGCGGTTCTCCAGATTCACTGTATAAACAGACCTGGTTTCCCTTCTTGTTACCTCCATGTGTAGTGTTGTTCCACAGTTACAAGAGGTGGGTTTCACATCTTGCTTTTCTGGCTGGCTCCTTGTATTATCGATTCAATGCTTTTTTGACCCCTTGTCTAAGTTTGGAGCTCCCACACTTAGATTCTCTCCCCATTCATTCATTACAGCTTGGGCCATTCCACATTTCAATTCTGGTAGCTTAGAGTTTCCACAACTTAAGGATTGAATACTTGTGCAAAGAACATATCTCAGTTTATATATATATATTTTCTAACATGACACAACGTCAAATAAAAATCAATCATAGAATTTAATTTGCATGTGACTGGGTTGGTCCCCCCATCCAAGGTGTCCCCCAAATTGTGCCCTAAGCTGACTGGGATAGGCTCCTCCCCCCCACCTCTCTCTTGCATTATGCTGTAGACATTTTCTTCCTCCCTGTGCTCACCCTATTTATGCTAATCACTTCACAGCTGAGTATTTCCACAGTATCAGTTACTTTTAAAATGTCTGATTGCAAACGGTCTCCATGCAAAATGGCACACTATCGATCGCCAGCCTGTGGAGTGATTACACTCAGCCATAAATAACCACTGTAGATAAGAACAGTAAAGACAGCTGCTGGTGTCACCGAAAATGCCACCCAGGCCTTAATAAGATGAAAGAGTCACCTTGAGTCCTATAACCAATCTGGGGGGGTCAGGCAAACACCAACAACCCAAAGCTGCTCCAGAAATCACAGTTCAGTGATATAACTTGTAATTGCATTTGCCTGAATCCAATATTCTGTTGTATTTTTTTTGTTTTCTTGCTCCTTTATTACAAGAACTGCCTAGATCCAGTCGGGACATTTCTCTTCAAAGCCGTTTTTTTGCCTTGTCACATGTTGCTGGCACATTGGCTCGTTTACTGTAGGCTTGTCAGAGGACACTCATAAGGATGGATCAGTGGGAAGTAAATTTATTTACCGTGGGAAGAAGCGGAATGATAATAAGATGTAAAATCTAAACAAAGTTTAAACAGCCAGACACGAGAGAGATAATCCACTAATAATACATGTGTAAGTATGATATGTAATAACCCATTTGTATGATCAAATGACAAGAGTATGAAACAAAAACTTCATAATTGCTAAACATGTCTCGTATGTCCGAAACTTAGACTTATAAGACCACTCATTGTGCACATCGACTCTTAAAAAAAATATAAATCAAGACCTTCACCAGGACAGGCACTCAGAAGATGGATGGATGGATGGATTATTAAAAATGCAAGAAATGGTTGTCTGCAAAAAAAAGAAAAAAGAAAAAAAGAACAATAATGGAAAATAATCAAGGGACACGAAAGAAAACACTTTGAAGGCCGTTTGGCGCCCTTCAAAGAAAATACCCTGCAGAAAAATAAAGATTAATGGCAGGCATGTTCATTGATGTCATTCCTCTGTGCAGCACCGTAATCCAAACCCTCCTTTGTCAGCCCTGTTAGAGGCACATCCAGCCTTACTGCATGCTGCCCATCTGTACTAAAAACAGTGCAGGGATGCTGATGGCTGCCTTCGCATTCTGTTCGTAAAATCTGCAGGAAGAGTAATCATGCTAAATGGCAGCAGAGACATCACCTATTCCCTTTGATAAATCTTTGAGAGGAAAATAAGTGCCTTCTCCAAAAAACTTTTTGAATTAAACCTACACACGTCCACTATATATTTACAATATTTGTATAACCTCTAAGTAAACACCATCTTGATATCCCTGGATTTTCATTATTTGGCAAACATTGTAAAATATCTACCTGTTTCGATTTTATGCAGGGGGAAAACCTGGGGTGTCTCTTCCTTTAGCTCAAGGCTCAGAAGGCAGTATGAATTAAATATTTAAATCCAAGGGATTTGTCTGGCTCCCTGTCCCTTTGTACATCTGGGCCATACAATGGAAATGGCTCTTACAATATTGTCTAGCGTTATTATAATACAAAACAGCTGATAACCTGTTTCAACAAACAAATGACCAAGTCTTTCTTCAAAGACTTGAAGACAAAATGTCATTGGGCGTAGCTGTTAAAAGACAAGCAGACCAAAAGCACACCTAGTTTTTGCTTCCTTTACCATGGGTTACTTCCCGTTCATTTTAACGGAAGCATCGTTTAATTTATGTTCATTCATGTTTAATTCATCACGACCGGATTTGTTTCCTTGCCAGTGGATTCAAGCACAAAACCGTACATTCTGACTTAATTGGTCCGTTCCTGGTACAGCCAAGTGGAGCCTGCCTTTGAAAAACTCACCCCATCTGTTTGTCATGAAAAAGTGTCCCACCAAACATGTTGAAGGTTTTACCTCCGTCGCAGCACGCGGTTTGCTGACAGGTAGATATCATATATATTAGATATATGTTAAGATTAATGAGTAGCCGTGTTGCGGGGAGGCACGAGTGCCGTCAAGAAACGTTTCGTTAAAGGAAATTCTTGATGCGTGTGTTGCTTTACTACTAAACTGAACCACTCGAAAGCCTCAGTGTTTCCCCATACATCTACTACTTGAGTAACAGCTAAACCTTTAAAACTAAATTAAAAAAAAAACTGCGTATTTGTAAAGGAAGATATTTTAGAGAAATGAAAAATACCGTTATTACAATTTAATTTAAAACCGGGGATGATCACCTTACAGAATTACAAAATGTAATTTCAGAATAAATTGAATTTCTTTAATGCATTTAAATGTGAAATAATTGTGTACTTCATACATCATTGTGTGAGGCAGAAGAATATAATCTTTTTGATGAACGCAGCCAAAATGTCAGAGTGCAAATCTGCCCATCATCAAAGTAGAATTAGCAATCAGTGCAATTTAACAAGGAAAGAATTCAGTAGTGAAAAAAAAAGAATTGGGGGAAAAAAAAAAAACATGCATGGCTGTGTATGGCATTTAGTGAACTGACATGGGTAGAGCCTTCATGAAGAAAGACTCGTAACTTTACCCCTGTGTTGTAGCAGGGCAATGGCACAATCCCAGGGCCGATTAGAGGGTAGCGAGGAGACTTTGGTAGGACTAAATACATCGGCAAAATGACACTAATTGTCAGGCACCAGTGCAGCTTCTGTGTTTACACGGCTCTCAACCTGAGTAGCAGGACAGAGCAGGGGTGTGCAGTGGGCCTTACAGTCCTCACTCCATGCTACTAGCTCCCCCTGTCTCTGGGAGATCACTGGATCATGCTGTTGTAGCCATGGACGGCCAAGTACCAGGGACTCATGAGGGGATGAGATAACCAGGAGTTGTGAAATAATCTTACCTGCAGTAGCGGGGCTTGGGTCTGGAATCAAATGCTGTTGGGGCCCAGGGGATATCCATCCAATGCATTGACATAAGGAGGAGACATGATGGTTTCCAAGGAGACCCCCATTTTGGCAACAAGGGTGGTGTCCATAAAATTACTGGCAGCACCTGTGTCTTTCAGTGCTGAAACAAAAACTTGGTTTGAACCATAAAAGAGCAGTACAGGCACTATAAACTGTTTCTGAGACACATTAAAAAGGAAGGACCTCCTTGCAGTGAGCAGACAGGAAACTGGGTTCTCATAGAGCTCAGGTATGAAGTTTCAGGTGTTACAGAGCCAGAGAATTAGAACAGGAACTAGTGGGGTGTGTCTGCTGGGTGTTTGGTGTCACACTACTCCCAGACATCACCCAAATGCACTCACACAGCCATTTTACATGTTTAAAGGTTGTAGATTATTAACTCTAACCCATTCTTAACGTGTCTTTCAAAAGGTGTCATATAGCCATCCATCAGTATGACACAGCTGCTTGTTCAGTTGACAATCCCAAGAAATGTCAGGCACGAGGCAGGGGACACCCTGGACAGGAAGCCAGTCCATCACAGGGCATGAAACCCTCAGCCCTGGAGGTCTCAGGATACTGTATGACCCATGGAGGTGTTGTACTACCAGTACTAATACAATAACTGAATATTCTTGAGAAATTAATAGTTCTTCCTTTGCAAAAAAAAAAAAAAAAAAACAAAGAAAAAACATTGTCAAGTGTTAATGTATTCTTCACTGTCTCTTTGGAATCCATTAGAAGATTATATTTTTATATGTATTTTTATATTTACAATTGAATATATTCTCGATGCAGCCTTACTTTACAAATTGTTTTGCTGTTTAAATTCATTCTGAAATTTCTTCCTGTAAATTGGCAGCCTGTATAATTACACGTCCAATTTAATCTAACAGAGGCTGTTAAATGCTCAGGCACTTGGGTATTGAGTACGGTAATGGAGACAGATTTAACAGCTGTCTATTACATTTAACAATAAAACTACAGATTTTCATTCTCATAGGCACTCGGGCCAATGAAAGCGTCTCTGTGATGTGAAAATCGAAGCAAAGATAAGGTCATTTTGTCAAGGAAAATTGTGGCTGAAGCTGATTGGCTACCGAAAAGAAATAAAGCGGACCTCGGTTAACTCCGAAAGAAAGCACAGAGTAACCAGCTTTTTGGTTACAGCAATCTGCCTCTTGTCTTCTTCTGCGACCTCATGAAAAACTCCTGTACGTGATGGTCTCGTACACTGAACAGGGTGTTCGTGCACCTCGCCGAGAGGACAGCAGCTAACAGAGAAACATATTGCCCTGTCGGGCCTTCCTCGATGGAGGTTCACGCTCTATTGAACAATCAGTGCAGTTAAAAGGACAGTATAGTTTGTACACCAACGGCACTGACTGCATACTCAAGCACAGAGAGAGAGCGCTAGCCTGTTTCTACAAAGTATACAGCTGCTTAATTGTTAATAAAGTTTAACAGGCATTTTAACTGTCATTATGTTGTCCATCATCAGTTTCACTGAGCTCTAAATGCAGGAGTTACTGGACATCAGTATCATTTTTGTAACATGGCTGATTGACAGCAATGTGTCATCCGCAACATGCTACACGTTCAAATTAGGAATTAGAAATAGTCTTTTAAAGAACCAGCCTTATCTCCCTTATGCTAGTTTAACACTAATCTTGCTACTCTTTAAAGGTCATAAACGTTGAAAAGGACAACTTATATTGAAAGTTCCAGGAGTGAATTGTGTCCTCGACTGTCAACACAGACCATGAATCAAACAGCTAGGCTAACCGTACGACCTACCATTTAGGGATCTTCCAAGGCCGGGTTGTACTCCTTCCAATGTCCAACAACTCGCACAAGTAAATCAGAACAGAAAAGCCACATGTCGAAGTGGCCAAGCGACGTCACATCTCTGATGAAGGGACAAACGGTCTTCCATCGTTTCCTCTTCACTAAACAGCACTACTGTCAACGGTCACAGGCAAGTTTTCCACATGCTTGTCTATCGTTGCTGTTCATTCGTGCCCCACGGACATGCCAATGGGCAGTAAAAATCACGGTAAACTGGACAGGAGAATAAAGGGTATTGGGGGCGAGCTTGCATGATAAAGGAATTAGGACGTTATTTTAGGCCGGGAGTGGAGACAAGCACTGACGTAGAGGAACAAAAATGCATGATATATGAATTGGGGAAAACGGGTATGAAAATCTGAGGTAGACTTTGAATCATGCAAGAGGCATGACTAAGGGATGGCTGAAAGATCAGGTCCAGATGTACGTTTCTTAAGGCTCACACTGTCGTAGCTTTAGGGAGTCTCAGAAGCATCAAATTGTACAGAATTGTGGGTTTGGGGAAAACGGAAATGCCACACTGGCCTTACATTGATCTCACACGATGTTTTAAGAGAAATTGTAGACTCCTGCTGAAGATGTCATCGAATGACAATTTTCTCTGGAGCCTCATGAGTTATAGAAACTTTTCCCTGGAAATCTTGAGGATAAATCTGCTGTTTGGCTGGCAGGTACCGATGTGGCAGAGTATCTGATATTCCTCTCGGTATGTGACATTGACGTAGAAGCTGAAACTTCATCATCAGCTTCATCAAACCCTGTGGACCATCTAATTACCAGCACACTACACGCACAATGCAAGCTAAACCATATCATCCATGATAAAAAAAAAAAATCTGTTGCAGTTACACAAAGTGCGCCACATCCTGACCACCTCGACACGAGAGCGTCCCACCTCACTGAGGAGCAGGAACCTGGTCTGTGCCACAGGTCTGTAAGGAAATGCAATGAAGTAACCCGAGATGCAAACAGCTGTCATGGCGTTATCACTGACGTGCATCAGTGGTCAGCTTAGATTACAGCTCCTGAAGATTCCCCCAGCTAGAGCTGGGACTCATTCTAATTAGTCGATTTGTGTCTTCAGCTGTTCATGGTTAATCTTCTTGGATATCAGCTAGGTTGTTTCACCCTGGGGAACTAAAGAGAGCTGAGCCACCATGGAGCTTGCTGAATAATACCCCACACAGCTGAGAGACGTGCTCCCCTCTGATTCCAAAAGGGCTGCCAGCGAGTCATTTAATTGATCTTTAATTGTCGTTTGTTTTTCCTCATTTATTAATTTCTTTTTTTAATGGCTGACACAACTTCCAGGTTTAAAGAACTACAATAAATATCACTGCACTCAACACAATCACATTAAATGGAATGCAAATTTATGCAGTTTTAAAATATAAAGATATTTTACAAAACCTCGATAGTTTTTTGGGTGAATGAGGGGGAATTTATCTACGAGAGCATC
The DNA here is from genome assembly GCA_009936485.2 of Gymnarchus niloticus. Lineage (NCBI taxonomy): Eukaryota > Metazoa > Chordata > Actinopteri > Osteoglossiformes > Gymnarchidae > Gymnarchus > Gymnarchus niloticus. The sequence continues at coordinate 1,016,364 of JAACJT020000092.1, read as the reverse complement.
GTGGGCACAGATGTACACAGATTAACATTAAGTCTTTAAGGCAGTATATGCTTTTCACAGATAGATAAGTCAATTTATAGGCTCCCTGAGCTAAAAAGTTAAGAAGAACTGCAAGAAGCAATTAATTAAGTAATAAAACTCTAATTATAGCTTAGTTTACTGGCTTCTGATTTCATTTCATTGGGTGCCACACCAGGGTCTGCCTTAAGTCACTTTTCCCTGCCAGACTACAATGGCAACAGGTTACACCAGTGTTCTCAGATCCCATTCTTCCCCCAATCCCAGTGACCACGAAGCCTATCTCCTCTGCCACATACCCTGAGATGTCACTTAGGGTGGCAGGATTATTGAGATCAGGCCCCAGCTCTGGATTATGCTCAAATGTGATGGCAAAGAAAGAAAAATCATGTGACGTTCAAACAAAGCACTTGAATCTTGAAGTAGTGGGTGGTCTGTTTGAAATCAATGGTTTTGAAACCAACAGGTTGCAAATCCAAGCTGCAAGAAATGATGTTTCCCCTTGAAACAAAGCACGTAATCTGAATAGCTCTGAAGAATGACCGACTATAAAACTGGAAATAAGCCAAACATTAAACAAACATCCATCCATCCATCCATCCATTTACTTATGCAGGACAGATTCATAGGGATGGTTGAGGCCTACCACTGGAAGTACAGTGTGCAAAGCAAGGAACCACCCTTGATGGCATACTAGGACATGAAAGGGCACACATTTTGAAATACAATTGCCAATTTAGAGATGCCCGTTCACTTTCCTGCATGGCTTTGGACTACAGGCGGAAACCAACACAACATGTGGAGAACATGGTACACAACATGGTAATTCTACTCACAGAGAGTGGGATATGACCAACCATACCTGGATGTACGAGACAACTGTACATCGGCACCTCTATGCCACCTGCTAAAACAAACAATAAATTAATAACAGAATGGCATTAATTAAGAAATGCTACTGTCCAGACTTGTTTTTGCAATAAAACAGATAGAGTTTACATGTAAAACAATTTACATGTAAATTTATTACAGTGTAAAACATTATTCCTATCTGGTTGCTGAATGCAACTACATTCATCCATCTATCTTCAAACTGTTCAATCTCCTCTTGGTTGTAGGAATGTAAGTACTGCACATGTGTCCCATAACCTGAAATGCGGGGAGCGGGGGATTAGCACTTGGGAGCAAGAAGCTCCAGGCTTAAAGAAGGTTCTGCTCTCGCCCATAAATTTTCTTTTTTTCAGTATATCAGAAATCCCCACAGCCAAACTGATTCTTGAGGCTTAAATTTCCTTCAGCAGTTTCAGTGTGAGAATCAATAAGTTTATGTGAGCCACAGACTGCAAGACCTCAGTTGTATTCCTTTGAATAAATGCGTCTTCCAAGCCTTGTAACGTTGCTTCTGAAACCGCATGGACATCTTTCTTTTGCACTGCGTGTCCCCATTTTTCAGCATCTCAGAATGGAGAAGAAAGTTTTGCCAGACAAAGAAGGGGAAAAACACAGAGCTGCCATTTTGTTGAGATGATTTTGTTTTGAATGAGGTCCAGGATGGTGAGGGCTGGTTAACCAGTGGGAAAATACAGTCTTTGATGCCTCGGTGATCCTACAAACTGGGGTCCTCCTCTTTGCTGTCCACCTGATTATGATCTTAATTTTGAATCCACAGTGACTGTTTCACCAGAGGGTTCATGATGTGCTGTCTAATTAATGAAAGTTAATTTTATTGAAGACTGTGTTTACAATATTTGCCAGTACAGAAAGACACAGTGAGGCCAAGGGGTATGCCAACTGGACACATTTCAGAATGACATTTTGGAGCTTCCCAGAATAGATTAAGAATCACAGCTTGGAAATTTACAGAGATTAACCGTTATGGAGTACTATGTTTCCTGGAAAGGCTGTAATGCTCCCATTATGATGACCAGCTGTTGAAAGTCTAGACTGGCTCTAAAAGGCTGAGGTCACAGAAAATGACACCCACAAGTGAAGGTACTACTGGGCTTACTTCTACATGGGTGACATGGCGATTCACTGGTAAGCACTATAGCCTCAGATCTCCAGTGTTATGGGTTTAATTCCCACCCCCAGCTCTTTTGCCCCAAAATTCCTTTGCAGTCTAAACGCATTTCAGTAGATAAATAATAAATCACTCACAGTGCATGATCGAGTGCATTAGTGTGGGTGCCCTGCAATGCACTAGCTTCCCATCCAAACTATAAACAGTATATATAGAAGATTGATGGTTATACTTTTAGGTGACTAACTTGACTGGAGAGAGTGCTAATGCATTAAACATGGAATAGTAGAGTCAATGTCTTTAAATGAATGTTTAAAACATATACTTTCTGAGAGTGGAAGAGTCGGTCATTCTTAATCACATGCTGGAGAGTGAATGCAGGGTTAACTCGCTGTGACGTGCATTCAAAGAATCCATGTTGCGATGTACAGTGTTTCAGTCAGCAAAAAAGCAGGCAAATTAATCAACCAAAGAGTGTTCTTGAGATGGACACCTAAGGTATATACTGTTTGGCATCCCATCATTTGCAACACTAAATTGGGAAAAGATTTATGTAGTCAAGATATGTGCTGCACTGAGAATTAAACTACTGAATCCTTACCACGCTGTAGTATTCTTAAAGTAAGCCACGCTCTAACATCTCGTACTTTGCATACAATCAGATGACTAATGATCTTTCTGAAGTGTATGTTCTACCCTCCATTCCACTAAAAGTTCGGTGTCACAGAGAAAGACCGTGATGAATATTTAAATGAGTTGCACGATAACAAAGGACCAGATGTTTGTTGGTTTTCAGCAATGCAGTCTGGGACGTCTCCAAAATAGGGAGAGCATTTCAAATGGATTCAGTTTACATAACAATAAACTGGATCCAGGATGCACTACCAAACTCGTGTCACTTCTGCTTGTGCGCTGAGGTGATAGTTTTAGCAGAAGACTATACTGCTGAGACTTGAATCATGCTCAGGGTTAAGTAAAAGTAAATTCAACACAAAGCCACTAATGGCCAAGTTCATCAAGCGAGCATGTCATCCTTGGAGATGCAAGACTTAAATAAGAAGCTCCAGATGTCAATATCTGGCTAACAAAATCCATGAGAATAGCTAGCTATTTTCTGCTTTGTTCCTGCATCACAAGTTACTGACTGTATTTGATATGAACATTTTATTGTCATTTTATATTCCCATTGCTACATGACCACAGTTTATGCAAAGTCAAGATGACACTGAAAATCAAGAGGAAGGTGACACTCTGTGCAAAACACATGGAGGGATGCTGTGACACGTGGTCATGATTGGAAAATTGTACGCAAGATTCTCAAAAGATCTTTTCTCTGTCAACAGGAGAACAGAAAGAATTGCCACTAAGCCTGGAAGAGGAATGCATTCGCTGATTGCAAATTAATATAAACCCTTGGCTATTTTTAAAGGTGAAAATCCAGTTATTTTGTGGTGCTTCAGTGCTTAAACAATTGTTCAGTACTCATGTTACCTGAAGCGAATGAATAATTGAATCATCTTAGTTTCTCACTTTAAAAGTTCAGTATTTGTTCATTTATATCCGCCATGCCTTTTTATGAATTTTCATTAAATTTAGAAAAAAAAATATCTTGGTTTTTACGAAGTTTCTCGCTGTAGCCCCTATCATACAAGAATCTTTGCCTCAGTTTTAATTGTTTGGGAGACACTACTTTATATGGGAAGGAATTTAAACAGAGAAGTACAAGCGAGATATCATTCTCACTAGCTATCTCTGCTTGCCCGCGGTGTGGTTACTGTGCTATTTACAGTAAGTTCAATATTACAGAAGCAGCAACTCCAATCAGGAGAAGAGAAGGATAAAGGACCACCCCAAGGCCGTCAGCAGGGATTACAGACACCACAACTGACCAGATGCATGCGGAACATTTCAGTCTGCCGGTGTGTTAATTGTTACTCTTTAGCCACACAAAGACATCAGCACTGGCGTTGATATTAGCCGTCTCTAAGGGACATGGAAGCACTTGAGTAT
>JAACJT020000092.1:946765-1002204 GCA_009936485.2 Gymnarchus niloticus | reverse complement strand
GGACTGGCATCCCATCCAGGGTGTACCCCAGCCTTGTGCCCTGTGATGGACTGGCATCCCATCCAGGGTGTACCCCTGCCCTGTGCCCTGTGCTGCCTGATAAGCAGTCAGAACATGGAGTGTGATGTGCCTCACTTCGGAGAACTGGACCTGGCCTGGAAGACTCTGATTATTTATCCAGTGTAGAGCCAGTTGTTTCAGTTTTAACTGTGGAGCTGGCTTTGGGATGATACTAAAGTGTAATAACAGAAATGTTACAAAACACCTTCACTTCCCACAAATGGATTTTTGTACCAAAATGAACCTTAGGAGGGTCCCCTAGAAAATGAGAAGTTAGGCTTGAATTGAGCATGTCGAGGTGACGGAATTTCCTCTGTCACCTGGTTTCACTATTCGTAAAGTGACAATAATGGTACCGTAACCAGCCATGAAAAAATCTGACCTTGGAAACCCTGAGCCTTGACAACAAGATCTGTAAAGACCTGAGGCTATGTCATTGCATCTTCACCTATCCACGTTAAAAGACAAGACTGCCACTACACCTCCATTAACACACAGGCTACATTCGGAGATAAATCCATGAAAATGTTAAGATGGTATTTAAACATATAATGCATGATTAGGGTTTTTGACAAACTTGAGAACAAATAGGTGTGATTTTTTTTTTTTTTTTTAAGCCAAGATAGTTCCTTTGTTCAGGCCTGCATCATGTTTGGTAACATCTCCCATTGTGTTCTCCAGCATGGTGTTTCCTCAAAGAACTTTTTACCTGTGTGCTCTTACTGGTATTGAGGCAGAGGAGTGGATCACGATACTCAGCTGGAAACTAGTAAGTGCCAAACTACGGCTTTAAAATGTTAATAGAACGTTGTTCTGGTCAATAGTACAATGTTAAAAAATGTATTGTACTTTAAAGATTTAGAAATCTTTAAAATGCACTCTATTTCCTGAGCCAAACCTTATTATTCCTCAACCATAAGCTGGTATCAGTAAGCGGTAACAGCATTTTGGAGCAGAATGTACTTGCATGTTTGTATTAACAGATATTTACACAAGTCGCTTGTTAAAAAAAGGAAGTTGCTTAAATCTGACAAGCAGTGACTTAACTCATGAAACAGATCTAATCTGTTATGTTTTCATGTGTTATTTTTAAAATGATATAGAATCACTTTCTTTACCTCGTATCAGTTAAACTCGTGTATAGCCATAGCTAGAATACATATTTTATGCACTGTATTTTAGTTTAATATCAGTTACAGGGGTGGATTATTAGTACAAGTCAACAGTGCAACGATACAGAGAGGATATAAGGTGCCAAAGTCTGAAGATAGTCATGAACTTGGAGCAGAAACAGCTTGCTCTTTTCCAGTCACACATCCAGAAAAACCGCTGAGAAAAGGAGAAGTTTTGTGGAAGGGGGATGGTGGTGGCTGAATATAGGCCAAGAATGAGAAATGCGGAGGACCACAGGCCCGGCACTTCATCCTGACATGGGCGTGAGCAGTGTGCTCTTTGTTGAAAGGTCAGAACAGCAGGTTCTGGGACTATTATAGCCTAGCCTTTCCTTCGGGTCTGCCTGCGAAACAATGCCTTCCAGTTTCCATGTAAAAATGTCCGAAGTTGTTTTACGGTGAAGATGTTGTATGAACTAATATTCTACGGAGCTGAAAGGAAAAGAAATGCTGAGCCCAGGAGGAAATTTTGTGTACTCCCATCCATTTTCCACAACACAGGACACAAAGCAAGGGGGCCGCTGGGATGGAATGCCAGTCCAACACACGGCAGTCTCAAAGACACACTTCAACTCTTATCTCAGAAAAAAAATCAGGATTTGGAGAATTACTTGGCATTTTTTCCATGCAATGCTTAATTTAAGCATAAATACTAGAGAAGATCAATCATGCAAACCATGAATTATCCAAACCACCAACATCCTGAAAAATTCACGATCTACTTTTATTGCATACATGCAATGTAATGTAGAAATAGTCTGAATTCAACATTATAGGAGTTAACATGAAACAGGGGCTTTAGCTACTGTGTGGACTCAGGACAGTCTCTGATGACCTTGATGTGACATTGGCTGTTGTACATCATGAAGATTGTGATGGGGGGGTGGTCATCAGCTTTCACTTAATCTTAACTCAGTTTATTTCAAACATACCTGGTTTATTTGACTATCCAAACTATTGGATTAACTGAACCAACCCTGGCCCCAATTAGTTCAGACAAATGATGTTCTGTTGTACCATCTATCTGTTTTGTTGTCCAACCTCTTCTCCAGTAAAAAGTAATGAGGGATTTACAGCAAAAGCCAGGGGTGCAGCCTGGAAGGGGTGACAGTCCATCATGGGGCACAGACACCCAAACACAATAAGGGTACTTTAGAAATTCCAGTGAGGACCCTGGAACTCTGAGGGGTACACACCACCACTCTTTTCACCTTCAGGTAATGGTACAAGTACACATATTATACCTTACTGGCGTTTAATATCTCATCCACCCTTTTTAAAAACTGATGCAAAAAGAACAAAACGTTTCAAAAGATGAGATTCAAAACAAAATGTTTACACTACATTTAATAAATATGTTTTATTTGGATTTAAAGCTTTGGGAAGGAACTCTAAGAGGAAAAAAAATAAATCTGCGAGACCCCCAAACATGTGGTACAGACATCTCATTCACCATTCCTGTGCAAGAACAATCCACTCCAATCAGGAATATCCAGGGCTTTCAAATGATTCCAAATTCAGACACCAAGCATGAAAACACAAGTCATTCCCATGATTCCCAAGAGGGACAGACGGTTCTTCCTAAGCCACTTCCACAACTTGCCGCAGTTCTTCAATCATTGGCCCAAGCTCCTTTTCCAGGCTGATGATTAAACCTGAAAAAACGACAAACGGGCAGTGCCATCCTTGAAGTTGTGACTGGAGGAGGTTCCCCAGCCTAACCCAGCATTTCTTTACAGTTATTACCTGTGTTGGCATGACTGCTGGCAATGAAGCTGATTACCAGGGGCAGGCGGTTGAACTGCACTACCTGAGAATAAAAAATGGAACGCATTACTGAGAAGCTTAGCAGAACAGTCATCAGATGCCACTGATGGACAGCTAGTGACGTTATGGTGGTACAATCCACTGATGAAAGGCAAAACAGACAAAAAAAAGTAGACATAGTATGGGAAGTAAAGGAGTATTCAGTGAGAAGAATCATCTGGAAGACATCTGTTCAAAGGCTTCAGGTCATATGCAGGGCTGCTCATACCAAAGACCTGCTCACTCACCTGGTATGTGTTGTAATAAGAGATGATGCTCTTGTTCTTGGACAGCCCCAGCTTACTGCCCTGGTCTGTGGCCAGGGCAAATGTGGACAGGAAGGCAGGTCTGAGGGCATATTCTGGGGCATTGTCATTGGCCACTGGAGGGGGGGGAGGGAACAACATAAAGGCTTATGCTTCAAAAGCTGACTTGTCATTGGAGAAAAATGAAAGCCCAAATTCAGGATTTGCCCAATCCTGAATTTGGGCTTTCATTTTTCGCCAATCAGGATTCATGTATAACCCCCTGGGCACACCTCACACATATCACAAACATACACTACAAGGATGTGTGTACCTTTGATCACTGGAACCCCATCTCTGTCTGTGACAACAATCGCATGAAGGCCTTCGACACTGCAAAAATATTTTATGGAAAATTTGACTTGGGTCCACACTGATGGAAATCATCTTGGTAGGAAAAAAAATAGGACTTTGCCGATTTATCCACAGCATAATGTAAAAATGTTACACACACACACACACACACACACACACACACACGTACCCACACCAACTTACAAGTCGTGATGGGTACTGCATACAGTCCTAGAAGCTTGTGATTAATTTTAAAGATTAACATCTAACCCCTCAGCAAATCTTACACAGTTCTTTCACTTCAACACTCAAGTGAAACCAACCTTGGCAACTGTTTATAGAGATATCGCTTCAGCTCCTGCAGCAAAGAGAAAGATGTGAGCATAGACATCTCCTTAAACCTTGGCCTGGCTCTCTAGGTTGGTAGTTCAAGTATGTGCCCACTTACATCAGCCATACTGACTGGTAATATCTGCTACAATTGGACACCAAAGCTTCGGATGACCTAGAAGGTAAAATAAACATAACTTAACCACACTGTAATCCAATTTCTGTCATTCGTCCTACAAACATGCTTCTTGAAATATACGAGCTTCGGTATGCAGTGTGGTCGTAATGATGCCTAGAATACTGCTCAGTCAGCCAACCAGTTTGGCTACTGGGCAGCGTTCGAACGTAAGATTAACGTCGACTTTCGAGAATGCGCCGACCGTCTCTGGAGTGGTCACTTAATGGTCAAATAAGCATGTCGATTAAGCAGGAGTCTTACGATCCACGCCAACATCAAACACCCAACCGGGTGCGGCATCGCTGCCGACTGGGAGTGAAGCTTCACAACTTCACCTCAAAGTGTTGGAAAATCAGCTGGGCATGAATTCCCCCACATGTTGGTACCTGTAAATGAGCTCAACACCACTCCCTTATCACCATCATCGCACACTGACCCTTGTTTTTATCGGCGTATCCAAGGAACCTGCAGCCGGAAAGCAGCCGCCGCCGACGTAAATACGCCTCCAGCTAAGAAACGATGCTGTTAACATAGCAAGCACAATCTCAGACCTCCAAGCATCAGTTTTAATTCTGTTCCTTAAAGGGTACAGTACGGACGTCCGAGGTTGCCACACTGGAAATTCCTGCTTGTTTTCTCGTGTTTGTAGTTTCACGACAGTTAATTTCAACAGCGCCGTCCTGGTTTACGGCACGGAATTGTGGTTCCGGGTGGAACAGTTAACGGTCACGTGTCACTACCCGATTTAGACAGTCAACCTTATTTAGACTACGCATGCGCAGAGATTCGAACGCGCGCGGAGTGGAACTGATACATTGTGCTACCTTGCGGGTGTTATTCTGTGGAGCGGAATCCGTGCAACATAGTGGCTAAAAATCAGCAAAACAAACAAACAAACAAAAAAAGAAGAATATTTAATCTCTAGTGTATCAAGCATGATATTTACGTCTGAAATGGGTAAACTGAAAAGTATTTAAAACAGTGGAGGACTGAGATTCACAGCTGTAACTGATGAGTAAAAAGGATAGCGAATCTTTATTAAATCTCTCTCAGCTGTGTATTATTGGTATGCGATGTCCTTCCTGCAATTGGCCTCAGAAAATATTACTTTTAAACAGCTGAGCGGACAATTACATATTAGGAGAAACTCGACAACTTAACTGTTACTCTATATGGTCGTTTAAAACGCAAAACGTATTGCGGATTTTTTTCTTTTCAAACAATGATAGCAGATTGATTTATATATTAAACTGGGATTTTTTGTTTGCCCAGATTAGCCCATCTGATGTTTGAACAATTTGACAATGTATAATTTTAATTCCGTTAGAGATTCGTGTTCTGATTATCTGTAACCTATCCTGGGAATTAAGCATAGGGCACGAGGCAGGGTATTTCCTGGAAGATATGTTAATCCATTGTGGGGCTGGGATATAATTGCAATTTCCTAGCTGGTAAATATTCAAAGTCATACTCGTTGGTCTTAAATAGGTCACTCTGCAGTAAATGATATTTTCAGTTAGATATCGCCCTCCGCATTAGTATGGCCACAGATTTGTGATCAGATTCCAAAGTGCAATTAAAGATGACCTCAAAAAGCATGACAGAGAAGGCCATCTTCAGACGTGTAACCAATAAAAAATGACCCTTAAATGAACATACTCTGCTAATTAAATGGGTGTTTGCTTTTTCACGTTATATTTTGTACTTTTCTCTTTACATAAAACATTACATGTTAACATCCTTACATCCCTAAAAACAGTTAAATGTAAGCACAGTTTTTCTTATGTTAATTTAATTTAATATCGAAATGCAATGCACCGTGCGAAATGTAATCTTAATTACATTTGGATCATCCTGCAGACATGCACGGGCTGACCCCAGCTCTGGCTGCAAGTTCAGCCCCTTTGTACATACTCACACATTTACATTTAGAAGTGATTGACACACAAACTGAAAAGTCAGTACAATTGTGGGTTAGACTTGTCCATGGGACCATCCATTTATAATTCATGTTTAGGCCACAGAAGCATAAGTCAGGAATGGTGGCTATCAAATCTTTCTCAGCTGTGCATTAATGGTATTGAGTGTAATGTATAATGTGTATTCTCTCACCAAAAGTCAAAATACTATCTCTGTTTGCCTCACCTGTGAAAAAATAAAAAGAATGACCTTTGTCAGAAGGGACATGTGACCTGAAGAGATATCGGTTGCAACGGGAATAGTGTTTGATGTTATGGTTTGTTGCTCAAAAAAAAAAAAAAAATTTTTAAGTGAAACTATATTCACCCCATTGCGATGTCACTGCTGCGTGTCACGTTTCAGACAGCCATGCTGGGGTCTCTGTGCTGTAATATATCTGAAAGATAGTCACTCTGTCTAATTCTGCGAGCAACTTTTGACATTACGAGAGTAACAGCTGTGCTGCCAGGATGAGGTCATGCTATGGCCAGAAAACAGGATATTTTTTCAAACAAATGTCTTTTTTTGTATTATGTTTTCAAGGTCTGCCAGTCAGATATTAAGATAATCTGTGCTACGAAGTCTCACTTCTTTCTGTTAGTCAGGAGCGATTCCACCTATGTCTGAATTACTGAAATTCACTTAATAAGTGTCTATATTAGGAAAAGTAACTTGAGATTTTTATTGAAGTTTTAAACATTGGTGCTTCATCTGGAAAACCTGCAAAACCTACAAAGGAGTTTATAAATGCAATGCAAAAGACCCTGGTTTTTTCTTGCCTCTGTAGCAATTTCAAAAAAATCGGTGAGAGCCGGTATTTCTAATAAAAACAGGACTCGATGGCCATGCATAAAGCCTGTTGTTTCCCTACACCTATATTAGTTCGAGTGTGTAATAAACTTACATTCTCCTCATGCCCAGCCCGTGTTTGCCTGTTTATTTGTTTTGTCATGGTAGCAGTGAATAACTTTGCCAGGACATTGCCAACACTGTAAGCTTATTTTCTGCTGTTAATTAACAGTCAGTAATCATGTTCCAGTAATAAAAATGGAGCCAAGTAATGTGACTTTAACATAATTACTACTTTGCTAATCTGTTTACATTACTCAGCTGAGTGATTACAGAAAAAAATATAGCCTTAAGCAAAAAGCATGACTCAAACATAAAACATCATTGATCTCCCTATGTAAGGATTACACCATAGCTGTGCAATCAAAATAAAAAGTCAAAATAAAAAAATAAATCAAAATTTAAAAACTTTGACAGCATTTATGTTTTGATAATCTCACGTGGAGAGAAATGTGAAGGGAGCGAAGGGAGTTGCCAAGCATTCCTCCAATCAATTTTGTTTGAACATAATGCCTCAATTTGATCCATCTCTGTCTTTGACCTCATCTTTGTCATGATGTGATCCTCGCAATTGGCAAACTGTGCTTTGCCTTTTTGCCGAAACCTTTTTCATACACCTGTGATTTTTTTTTATTTATTTTTTTTTTTTATCGAACCTTTGGATAAACTCACAACCAACCTAATATATCACTAAATATAATAACAATTCAAATTCTTGCATTCCTTGTAGTTTTCAGAGATTCTTTTATTTTCCATGTGGAGCCCACTATGACTCCCATTAAAATTGATTAGGATATTCTTATTTGCCGTCAGTAAACTAATTCAGGACAAGTAAAGTAAGCGGGAAAACATGAGGTTCTACTGAAATAAATGAAGATGATAATCGGTGGGTCATGCCAATGGACATCCCTTTTCCCACCAGCAGGTGGCAGGCTTGCTCTACAAAACATTGGCCAAAACTTTCACAGGCTCCTATCGGGCCAGTTTGGATGAACAGCGCGCGGAGAATTTATTATAGGACTTTACTGTGTCCAACTGCTGACGGTTAATTTGTCCCCTTCACAGATGAATGATTGCTTTTCTTCATTTTGAATTCATCATGGATTTCCACACGCACCTGAGGCAAAATCATGGAAAAGCACACATATATAAATATGTATGGAATACCAAAATATCACAGCGTAACAGTGGTTTAATTGTTCCATACCATGAGTCAAGACCGTAATGCCAGGCTGTCTTCTTGAAGGTGGTAGGCTGGCAGAGGTTACGGCAGAAAAATAAAGAGTTGCTGTTTTGTCACCGGGAGACAAACAGCTGTCAAACAGAGTTGGGATAATATACAACGTTTGTGGTGGGGTAAGTTTCGACCTTGGTAATATTATATATTGATTTAATATAGAGCACTCCAGTGGGCTTAAATAACAGTCACAAGCTGTCAGGCCCATAAGACAAAAGGTTGGTTTGGGAATGCTTCCTGGTGAAGAACTGAAATAGCTGTCCTGGAATTTGCTTTATTGAAGTTCCATTCAGATCAAATGAAGGCCGTTGGCAGCATGCTCGCTTCTGCATCTTTATTTTAAAATGGAAAATAAACTGTCACCTCCCTTCGCTTTCGCCTTGCCTCTCGTCTCACTCGCTCATTAATCAGGGGTCTGGAAGATGTTATTTCCCCCCATAAAAGAGCGATAGTTAGGAATGGTGAGAGAGATGCAGGAAAAAGAAAGGGCTGTGAAGAAAGAGGGGGGTGAGTTTAAAGAGTGTGGGGACAAGCTGTGACAGGTGCTTGTGCGAATGGGCGTGCACATCTGTAAAAGGCTGGTAAAAGCCGGCCGACCCACAGCTCGCCTGAGGACACACACCACCTCCAACCGAGTTCCATTCCATTAGGAATGACAGCCACCCCGACGTCCCTGTGGGACCTCTCAGCCTCCAGGCTTGTCGCCTGTGTCGTGCGTGCATGTGGGGGGTCTTTCAAGCACCGTGTCTCTTAAGAGGTACCCTCTCATTCAATTAGGCTGAAGCCACAATTGTTGTACCTAATATCTTGCTTATATTTTCCTTCCCATCTCTCCGCTCCTCTTTACTGGTGATTTTCATGATCTAATTTTACGAATGCAGAGCATTTTGGTACAATAAGAAAACATTTAATTGAATCATGAATAATTTCAATTTTCCTAGAAAAATGGTTCGCCGTTAACTTTTTCCCTTTAAATCAAATATTTAGAAAAATCTATTTTGCCAGGACTGTTTTCACTGTTTGCGTTATAATGAAAAACACTCCAGCCTCATAAAGTAAATTGACGAACTACACAAATGCCAACATAGGTAAATGCTGCTAAGCAAACTTACCCTGGGAGAAAAAATGTCAGGAAGCTGTCCTGTCTTTCACAATATTTAGATCGGGATCAAAAGATTTATCCTTTAATTATTAGCATCTTAAGGAATTATAACATTTACCACTAGGTGGCACTATTGAACCTGCTTCAAATGCTGTGGCTATTACAATGACGGTAATCAAATGATCGGTAAACGGAATATTATGCATTAAACAGCAAAGTAGTGTCACTCTAATAAATAAAGACAGATTTTTCTAAATTTTTCAGCTGTTGTTTCAGCAGTAAATTAAGGCAAACAATAGGCCACACAGGGTTTAGAACTCTAAATGCTGAATAAATGGAATGGCAAATCTGCATACTCTATAAATGCAGATGATAGATATTTATAATTTATTTAGTTATTTTTTTTGGCATGAGCCTGCTGCAGCCATTGTCACAAACTAAAAGCTTCTTGATTTTAGCAATGAACAGCAGCTGATGGTCATAGAGCTGCTATCGAGAGGCCTTTTGCACTAACAGGGAGTGAATCTGCTCAAACTGCAAGGGCCGCAGACACCAAATGTGATGTGCCCTGCCTGAGATCCGAGTTGCCCCCCCATGCAAGATGAATGATTGGATAAGAGCTACGACATGCAGGATATAGCCACACACAGTAGGGGGCAGACTGGCCCTCTGGCCTGGCCGACAGTGGCATAGAGAGACATTTCATGGATAGCTGAGCCGGAGAACTGGGAGTGTCCCGCCTGATGTTGCCTCATGGTGGATTTCGCCTTATTTCACATGAGTCACGAACGATTTGTTGCTACATTCCATGGCAGTATTGTTTTGTTTTATGAATAGACTTGTGATGAAAGGCAAATAGTCAATCAGACATTGTTTATACTGGAACACATCGGAGAACTGCTGTGTCTGCAAATGCAACCGAAGGGTGGAACAGTATCTGCACATCATCGCAGTCTGCCGTGGTTATGGGCTGGTTCTCTACTTCAGCCCGAATCTTGTTCCTTGGATTGTAAGAAGGCCCCAGCACAGTGTTTGCTCTGCTGAGATGTTCTCCATGCATTTGTGGGGGTCTCCTCTAGAGGATTAAATGAAGTGGAGACCCCAAAACAGCCTTGAATAAAGTACAGGTGTTATGGTCCTGTGGTGGCGTGATGTCCTGTTCGTGGTAGAACCAGCACTGCCTTTCTAGGATACTCTAGATCACTTTACCCTATATTATTGGTTATTATTTATAAAAAATATTTTTGTATTAACATTTTTATTTTTAAGTACTATGCTGTGCTGAATAGACAACTGGAAAATGGATGGATGGATGGATGGACAGTTTTAATTCCAGTCCATACACAGTTACCAATAAAACATAGCTAATTAACACCTAATTAACCTGTTGTAATGGTGTCAAAATCAGAGAAGACCCATCTAACATTATTTTTAGTGTGTTACTGAAGTTCCTCTGTTGTCCTCTGAAGTTTGTGCTTACAATTCCTGGGGTGGCATATTAAGAATGTTTGTCCTTAATACATTGAAATTAATTATTTTAGAACACAAAAATTACAATAACAAAAAAAAAAAAAAATGCATGAGTTAAGCAGTACATCGTAGTACATCGTATTTGGGATTAAGTTTGATTTCAGAATATTTATTTGTAATAAGATTACCTGCTTACAATTCCTGGGGTGGCTTGAGGAACTGATGTCAAAATAATTTGCCATTTGGAGAGACTTTACCTCAAGCCAGGTTTGTGGGCCATCTTGGCATTTATCAGCTGCTTCTCAGTGATTAAGGGACTAAAGGTCCTGTGCTTGGTTTAAATTCACCCACCAAGATGTAGTCATAAAGCCTAGTTCAAAAACTAGCATAGCAGTGTTTGAGATACACAGCTTACAAGGAAAAGCCCATCTTTTCCTGTTGTTACTGCACAGCTTGCAATGACCTGTAAAGTCTTTACAAACTGTTCTGACAGGAGTTCCAACCCAGAAAACCTACAGGTAAGAACCACCGGATGCTCACTGGGCCATTTTGTTGAGTTGCTATACCTTTCTGGTGATGTTAAGGCTGTTTTAATCAAGTCTTATCTTTCATTTCAATTCTGTACATAAAAATAGCTACGAGGTGATTGAATCTGATGTTGTTTTAGTTACAAGCATCTTCCCAAACAAAACCGGCACTAACGGAGGAGTAGTAACAGTCTTTGACTTTGTGTATTCAAAAAATAAATCTGTTTGTGGCAACAATACACCTAAGTCTTACCTAATTTTGACAAGTCAAAATAGATTTGATGGACTGTAAAATGATGATGACGTTTTTGTGAACTCGCATTTGCTAATAGGAATGTACTAGCTGAAGAATGATAACTAAGCCCATGGACAGCCACTTTCGGTCCTCTGCGGCTCACTGCGATCCCCTGAAACAGCAAAACAGCCGGAAGCGAGGATGACACCCTGCTCTAGCACGTACGGATGGTGACAGGCTGCGTGTGGCGGGGATCAGCTATGGCGCGTCAACCCTCTTTAGGAACGAAATGTACGTTCCATCATGATCTGCAATGGGCCTACTGATTACGGGCAGAACATCGCCACATTGTTTTGTTGTCTTGATCCCCGTCGAGCTGCCGTCATCTCAAAAGACGAAGGGGATTAGGGGTGTAATAAACATGCAACGATGTCTGCATACTGTACTGTTTCACCACTCGTCGTTTTCCTGAGTCACAGCGTGATCCAGGAATGCCACCCAACTGATGGTCATCCTGTCATTGTATAGACAGGGACAGCTGCCTTGCGGGTAAATAGTCCACCTTTCCTGATTACTGTTGACCACTGGGGGTAGACTGGGTGGCTCCCAGTTAAGATGTAAGCAGCTCAAACCTGCTTATTAATGTCACCAAGCAACTTTACCAGGCAGGATCATATTGCTAGTTACAGTGTGCCTCGCCTGCTAATCTGCATTGGTATCTGTCAGCACAGGTAAAGTGGTAATTGTACGATTCCCATTTTCATACGGTCCCCCAATCTCACTCCCCTTTCACCTCTCAAAAGTACTTGTGTGGGCTTTGGTGATTCACCTGCGGCTAGTTTTGGAATGCATTTAGTCCACATTGCTAAGGGCTCTGTTTAGGGATGGATTAGATCTGGCTAAGAGATAAAGCAAGAAAGACCATGCCTCTATTCTCAATTGTAAGAAATTTGAAAACAACACATATGGTGGAAATAAATCGTTTGTGTTGCTTGTTGATTGGTTTCAGAAGAGTGCATGTTTGTCTGCTGGAAAACCGACTGGAATACCATGGTGGATGTCTGTTTGTCAGGAGAACTTCTTAAGAGCCCATTAATTTCTGCTTAATCCACTACTTAATGGTGGTTCACACAATTTATTTGATCCTTTGGACAGTTCAGTTGTGGCATGCTCCGTTTCAGAATGAAATGATGTTTCAAATGTCAATACCCAAAAGGCCGCAGCAGGAATTCACATATATACGTTTTACAGCCATTAAACATGTTATATTAACCTATTTAAGAAATCTCTAATTGCATATTAAGAATGTTTGTCCTTAATACATTGAAATTAATTATTTTAGTACACAAAAATTACCATAACAAAAAAAAAAAATGCATGAGTTAAGCAGTACATCGTAGTACATCGTATTTGGGATTAAGTTTGATTTCAGAATATTTATTTGTAATAAGATTACCTGAATCAGTAGAACAAGTGGATGATTTCTTAAGGACACAAAAACTGTCATACAGTCAAAAACGCCCCAGGAGTGTGATATGAAAAAATAATGTTTCATGTAGGATTTGATCTTATTTCTAAATACATTTAATTTCAAATATAGCTAAGCCTAATGCTTGGTTCTGTTTTTGTATTTATGATGAAGGCATGTCTGTCACTCTAAGCTCCCCAAATAAGAACAAAATAAAAATCATTTAAAATACTAAAGTATTGGGTAATAAGCGTACCCGATGGGTGTTTAATATAGATTTTAAAAGCAAATATGACCAGATTGAAGTGATACACCATGGTAAATGCCCTAAAATACCTTGGCATGGGAAAGGTTTTTAATCATCCTGATATATTGAGTTGTCGTTGTATTGTATGGATTGTACCACAATTTGAATGAAATTAGACAGTCCGGATTTGTCGTTCCATTGCCGTTCGGGCTGAATACCTTGGATATCTGCACGTCTGAAAGTCTAATGGACTTAACGCCTGGTGTGTGTGAGTGTGTGTGCGCACACACCAAGCACAGTTGGCATGCCAGTCTCTCACATCTTGCCAAAATGGAAAACGACAGAAGTAAGCAGGTTGAACTACAGCCCAATGAGATTCACAAGTGAGATAAGGGAAAATCTGCCACGCCGAACACTTTTTAAAAAGCGTTTCACGGTTGTGTCAGGTTTCATTATTGTGTATTGTAATAACAGCAGCCGCAGCTTATATTAATCTTGCGTCAAGTGTTGTACTATGAAAAACAGACACACTTAATAAACGTCAGCCATGGTACCTGCACCAGCTGTATTTTTGGTAGTGTTACATCCAATGCTAACGAAACCCATTTACAATTTTAAAAAGAAAATAAAGCAATAAACTGTTCAAGGGACGTCGCACGTAGAACAGAAACTGTCCAGAGGCATTCTTAATGTCACAACGCAATTCTTATTTAATTAAAACTTCATAAATAATTAGTACTGGACGAGACAGCATTTGAACCTAGAGAGAATTAAAAACAAAGCTATGTGTATTTTTAATTAAAAATGACAAAGCCAGTCTCACTATTTCAAAACGTTTTTCTTTTCGAAAACCTGCTCACACCCAGTCGTCAGGAGTCAAATCACTGTGGCAATGCTGGTGTTTTTTAGGGGGGGGGGGAGAGAAAAAAAAAGATCCAATACGCAAAAAGGGGATTAGGGCTTCCCAGAGTGAAATTCCTCGCCGTCTGCCACCCACTGATTCAATTGTACACAACCAGACAAACGCCTAACAAGAAAACGGCACAGCCCAAATGATCAATGTCCCTCAGGTGTGTTTGCCCATAGGATCCGCTGGTGGCTTACAGCTTAAAAGCCTCCTGAAATCTGCATCACCTGACAGTGGGATTCTTCTGGAGTTTTCTGTCACGACCCGGGAAAAAAAAAAAAAAAAAAACAAAACAAAACAAAAAAAACCCTCACTCATTTTCTTTTTTTTTTTTTAAAGATTTTAAAATAGATGAGAAGCTTGGATGTTTGGCAAATTCCATAATGGAAATGCAATGCTAGCAAAAGTGGCGTGTACTTAAAAGACTAGCAGATGGGAGCTGGAAATTGAAAATACAGATAGGAAATGAGGCGGTTTCTCAAAGTCAGTATCTGTACATCCCAGCAGCCTCGATTTACAGAAGGAGACCCTGCGCTTTCATAAGAATTACACGATCCCCGTCTTTTCTTAGGAAGGTTTGCTTGACGGTGTCGTGTGTGGACCGACAGTCCAAAAACGTAACAATAAGTCAGACTTTGGGGGGGGTGATCAAGCGTTATACTTTAAATCAGAATGAAGCTCTCCCTAATTATAATTACGATTACTCACCTTATTATGCTTATGGATAATTGAAATGAAGCCTTCAGATTATAGGTGCGCCATTCATAAGTGATAAGAGTGTAAGGTCATTGTTCAGGTGGTTAGTAATAATCCTTTAAATAAGCTCTCTGCAGCCCCTTTGAAATGAGAAATGAAGTATATTTTTTGGGGGGGTTGGGGTGACGCCCCCCTCCCCGGACTGCCTGCTTTATTTCCTGGTCTTTTCCTTTGCCATCGGAGTTGTCAGCGCGGCTATTTCAGTGCGCCTCTCCGCACTTTGCTTTAATGAGGGCGTCTGCGTCGCTGCCGAAGACAAACAGCGTTTCGGCGGCTCTCCCCTGCCGATACAGCCAGTGGCACGGCTGAGGCAGGCACACATGGCGTAAGCAAACACTCATAATTGCATTAGATCCCCCTTGTGAGGAGATCATTCTGCCGTCCTGTGATATTCTTAGGGTGTGTGTGTGTTTTTTTTAACCTCCGTCTCTGATGCATACCAATCTGAGTTCTGATCAGTCGCTCCCAGCACAGAGCCGCATCTCCCTGCCAAAACACTGTAGATATTTTATTTTTGCTCAAGACATTTATAGCGTAATCCCTTAAAAGCGGTCGAACTTTGAGTCTGATGAACTGGCTGTTTAAACTGAGCATTGAACAGACGGATATTGTTTTAGAATTGCACGCTGGAACAAAATTGCACACTTTCAGCGAGAACAGCCTGATTATATCCAGAAAAATAATGATGATAAAAAAATATATAGGCCTATATATTTATATATATTACACAATACTGCCTCCTGGAAGAAAAGGACATGGACAATACTGAAAATCAAATTAACCTCTGGAGTGGTGGGTTTGACTGGGTATTTCTACACTAAATGTCATTAAAAATCTATTTAATTGATTTAGGATCTGAAGAAGGAATACCATCCTCATGATGGCCACAGTAAGGATAATCTAAAGATTTTATTAAAGGATTTATTTTTTTGTTTTGAATGATTTTTTTTTGTGATATAATTGAAGTGTGCAGAATATGTTATGCATCGAAATCAAATAAAATAATTCTGAATTCAGGTTATTTTAAAGTTAACACAAACAAGTGAATTTTATACTTTCTTCCATAGTCGATTGGGTATCATAGATTTTTTTTAATGATTTTAACTGTCTATATGTAGGCCTGTTTTCAAATCAAAATTATTTAAAGCTAAATCGGGAGACATGCAAATGTTTTACAAATGATTATTTTTTGTCTGATGACAGTTTCAAATTGTCTGTAAGGAACAGTATGTAAAACACACTGTTAATATGTAATTTAACTTCACGTGTGTGTAAATATTCCTATGTGTATATATAGGCTGGGTGAAATGTTTACTTAAAGACATGAGATTTTCATGTAGGATACTTGATTCATGCTGATTCATGTGATGTTATTTTGCCAGCCTTTCAAAAGTTCCTTCTGTGGCAGTATAAGATCAGATCTGCATTAAACGATATATTAATCACAGCATTATCACGTCATTATCCAAAAACTGTCCTGCAGGTCCTCCATGTGCATCGGTATCCTGCGGTTTTCCTCAATTGTCCTTAAGCACGTTACTCCAGCATGGCGATTTGCAAACTCCTACCGGTTCGTTAAAGTTTTGCATGTCTGTCACGGGCTGTGTGCTCATTAAAGGAGCAGACTGTCTGTCTATGCAGATTACAGGGGTGAATCCTGGGACATCTGAAGCATGTCAGTCTGTTTTGAACCTGCAGAAGCCTTCAATCCAAAAGAAACCGCAGAACCATACCTGCAACCTCTAACTGATCAATGGAGCAGATCCGCCATCACTACCGATACCATTTAAGTCTTTTGTAGAGCAGGTAAGGCCTACGCCAATGGCCTCAGGTAGTGTGATCTTCAGGATGTACCCAGTGAAATCAGGAGCAGGGTGCACAATTCACATGTTCGCCCAAAGGCCTACAGCAACGAGGGAACCTGCCTGCTCTGTACTGGATCTGAGACTCCAGGATGGTTGACTCAATTTGGCGAAGGTGGTTTGTTCATTTCTGAGGAGTTCTGTGGTGGAAAAGCCCCAGCTTGACAAAGACACTCAAACACACTTCCCAGGTAATTCCTGTGACTCATCCATGCTCATCTCCTAACCAAAAGAACCACAATGCTAAGGTCTCATGTCAATGGGAGAAGACTTTAATGACAGATGGACTGTGGGATCAGAACCACTAGCTGGGCTATATGGCAAAGTTAAAAAAACACACACACACACAACAGGGAATGAATCCTATACTGTCTCTCAAGGATAGGAATTACTGTTCCATCCTGCTAACTTTGAAAAACAAAAGCAGTAATGACAAAAGGGGGTAATTATATCTGCACTCTAGAAAATCCTTTAATGAATACTGGGGCACGGGGAACAGAAGTTAACAGTCATAGCCAGGTACAGGCAGATATTTGCCTGCTGACATGTTCTACAATAGAGGTAGCGAGAGCAAGAGTGGCTTCACCAGAAACATTATGGGATGGGCAAGAAGAGAGAAGGATTGGGTCAAAAGGCAGTAAAGAGAGAATCAGTATGGACCACGCTAATGCGGGATATTTAAGTTAGCATCCCTTGTGGAATCCTACGTTTGTGTGCCTCACTGCCGTTTGTTTAAACACAGGACTTAAGTGCAGGAAGTTTGTCCTTGTGCGCTGCTGGATAAACTTGGTTTTAGGTGGATTATCGAGGCTGGGCTGATGATGCGAATCTGCAACATGCTCTTTCCTCACTCTCTGTCTCTCCCTCTCTTGATGCATGGCTTAAAATCAACACCTTGGAGGGTCTCCGTTTGAATACATATCGGGTTAACCGAATGGGGAGAAAGGAAAAGCTGGATCAATATAGTTTAATAGAGTGAATAACTTTAATTAGTTTGAGGTTTACTGTGGCAATCGAGCAGTGGAGTTTGCATTTGGGTAGTACCGTACCAAAGAAAGCTCCTTGCTATTTTAGGGAGACCATGTCTTCTCTGAGTGGCCTTGCAAAGCACATCTTTAGAGGTGTGCACACAGCGTTCGTTGTTTGTCTGTCATGAAACAGGATGCCGCCTTTACTGTAACTTTAGGTCTTTAAACTTTGGACTGCATTTGACTGTGAGGAAACCCAGTACCACACCAGAGAGGAGAATGTATCCTGTCTATTTGCTTTCAAAAGTATAAGTTCATTTTGGGTTCAATAGTTGCATTTTTACTATCACACTTTGCTCAAAAGTGTGTAGTGTGAGGTTCTGTGGGCTAGAATTCTATGCCCATGTCCAGAAGGGCACTGGTTTGAATCCTATGACCAGCAGAGTAATCTTATCCGTGTAGGGCCCTTAAGCCAGGCCCTTAACCCCAACTCCAGAGATGCCGGATAAATGGCTGACCCTGAGCTCTGACCCCAAGCCTTGCTGGCACATTATATATGCGTGTCTACGTGTCTCATAGTAAAGTAAGATGGGATATGCAAAAATCAAATGATTCCAGTATTCCTGTATTCCTACACAAGGCAAAGGTATCGTTCTTTAAAATGCCAATAAACCATGGCCACCAGGGGGTGCTGGTGGCTACTGTTCAACGAAAGCGGTGTATGTTGGCAAGTCACTTTCACAGAGACAAGCACACCATCCACATGGAATGATCATAGCTACTCTAAAACCCAAAGATATTGTGCCCTGTGAGTGTAATGGTGACTGTATGGTATTTTACAGAAGTGTGGCTACCTTCCATCGACGAGGAGGAAGCCGGCAGTGTAAACTTTTCTAGGTCGGGATTATTCCCCCCCGTGTCTGGATTTTTTCAGTCCTGTATGAGAAGTTTAGTGTGGCTGATATGAGGGAGGTTTCAGGATAGCAATACTGAGCTCAGCCACCATCTCCAGACACCAAGAAAGCAGTAACGGCCTGGCATCCCGTCCATGGCATGTGTTGCTTGCACCCGCCCAGCAAACAGGGAACATTACAGGTATGTTACAGGAACATCAAGAACGTAATGAGAACATTATAGGACTTTGTGGGAACGTTCTCTGTTTGCTGGGCTGTGCTTCCTGGGAAAGCCATGTCAACTTGACCTGACCTAAACAGGAAGTTGTGGGAAATAGATGGACGTGTCCATGCAACGCAGTGTTTATTAGAGTAGTCTTGATTGTTAGGTAGAGTCGTGCAGTTCCTCTCAAATCTGTTTCTAATCAGCCATGTTCTCTTCCAATTTCACACCACAATTCATCCCTTAAATATTATTTGAACCTTTGTGCAGCGGATCATTTGTTTTAATTATCCGATTCATGCAAGACCTTGACAAATGGGCAGCCGTGAGTATAGTCGTTGGTGTTGTCTGAATTTCTGCTATTAATTACGATTAGTGGATGGAATCAGATGCACCCACACGTTTTCTTCATTGCTGACATTTTCAAGCGAATATCCCGCAGGATCCACTGGTCATCTTATTTGCTCTGTAGGTGCAGCCATGACATTTTCTCCGGGCAGCAGAGAGCTCAGGTCATCCCTTACATGTCTTGGAGCAGAACTAGCTGGAGGACAGGCTGCAGGAACGGACAATAGAGAGTAGGCCCCTACATAGCCTGTCCCTGTGGCTTCTGCATGGATGCTTACTCCTCGGCACGTAAACGTAAATCAGCCATAAAAAAAAAACATCCACCCGGAGAAGAGGTCTGCTTTGCCAGATGAGAAAAACGAAACCTTTCAGTGAATGCACTCAAGAGAATCAGGACAGAGATGGAAGCTTTCAGAAAACACATTTTCTTTTGGATAGAGGAGTCTGCAGCGAGAACACAATAAACGTTTATCATGCTGGATACTGAATATTCTGTAGTTGAGTTCCAGATCATAATATGGATGCTTAAAGGGTGCTTTGGGAGAGCAATGCTGGGAAAGATGTAATGTAAAAATCTCTTTTGGTTCCTTAAGTGGCACATTTTAAATTAAGTTACTTGTGTTTTTTCAAACAAAGTTATACATCTGAAGATATCCTATGGCAGCAGAATCACCAGCTCTTCAGATGTTTACAGGAACAAAATCGTCGCATGTAAAATTGCAGTGGGGCGGCACTGTGGTCCAATGGGTAGTACTGTTGCCTCGCACCTCTAGATTGTGAGTTTGAATCCTCCCCAACTCTGTTTGTGTGGGGTTTGCATGGTCTACACACAATGGTTAGAAATACAAATGTGTGTGTGTGTGTGTGTGATTGGACTGGCATTACTGCCAACATCTTCCTGCTTTGTTCTCCCATGACTCTGTGCTGGAAAAGTGATTGGAAGATGGGTAATTGGACTATCATCAAGCACTAAAGATGTTTTCTGCATTTGTGTCATTCATACAACATACAGCGGAGCGCGGGTCATGGAAACAACAGATTCTGAGTGAGAGAGAAAGAAATTAGGAATTCTGTGTGTGAGATGGAAAAGAGAGGAAGTGCCTTTGGAGATGGAAAGATAAGACACTCCAGCTCACATGGAAAGAAGTCCAGCTGCAGAAATAAATCCACTGACACCTAATGTGGTATTTTTCCCCATAATAACATCACATCTGGTCAGGTGACTCGCATTCAAACCAGCGTCCTGGGGGTCGGTTACTGTAGGAGGACGTCACTCCTGAGCCTATGCACCCTTTAGCCCAGGAAGTGAACAAATGGCGCATTGTACTCAAACCGTGGGATTCAGGATACTCCCATACTGACAGTAAGAAGCAAGGAATGTTTAAAACACGGTGGCGATTTGGTCCGTGATGCAACTCTCAACCGCACACCATAAGTGTTTGATCTCGCGAACAGACGTGTGAGAAACTTACGCAAAAACAATAACACAAGTCACCCTTGGAAACCAGTGTTTGTTTGATCGATGTCGGTACAATTAAAGGCAGGTAATGGCTATATTAAAGGAGGATATGCATTTGAAACAATCCCTTATTACACAGATGAAACAAAGGCCCTTTAATATTTAAGTCGCCCCTTTGGGATTATGTGTACTCTGCTACTGTTTCAACATACGTCCCTTTCATTGTGCAACGAATGATAATTACAAGGAGACGTCCAGGGTGCAGCTCTACCCACATCAGTAACCGAAGTGAAACCTTTGATCTGCATCTGATCGTCGGCTTTACCGCAGACGGGCTTGTGATCAGCAGCAGTGATCAATAAGCGGGTGCTTATTTCATAAGCGGGAGGCAGAAGTCAGGTCAGATGAGTCCAGCGATCAGTGGAGGAATGGCTGTCGAAAGCCCATATTCAGTTCAATTTAATTTCAGATTTATAGCACTTTTAATAATATAAATAAGCTTTACGCAGCCCCGGACTTGAGCAAGGAATCTTCCAAAAAATGCACACCTAAGCATGGGTGAAGGTCCAGCTGTTGGCTCCTTTCACTGGAGTGCTGGGCCTGTCCAAGGCCATGGTTCTGTTTACTGTATAGGGACCCCCCCCCAACTACAGACGCACGGTCGGCTCTCTGCCGTTACTGTCACCAAGCCAGAGCCCCATGACCCACGGAGGCTGGGGCTTCATATAAATCCTAAACCAAATCCCCTTTAATTGCACTGTACTAACTTAACACCTCATGTTGTTAAAGCTTAAAACTCTCTGCCATCCAGATCCAGTATAGAGATGTCTGTGATGTTTCTACACGGGAAACTGTGTATCGGGTAGGGCATCAAATGTAAACACTGGTGTATGTGCCCGTTTACTCTTAATACCATACAAAAGCATTAATACTCTATTACCTCTAATTTACTTCTAAGCCTACAATTACCAATTTTATACACACATCTAATTAAATATAATTTAATAATCGTACACCTCTAGCATTCTCTGTACACAAAGTACATGTTTGTAGTCCTAAAAAGCTATACGAACGCTTTTAATTCTTATAAAATGCTGACTTCTTTGCATAACAGCAACATGTCGATTGTCGGGCTTCCTGAGCTGCAGTTTTTCTTCATTTGTGGCAGTGAAAAGTATTGGACACTAGAGGTCACTCTTGCAGCTTTGGAGACCTTCTGAGTGTAGCTGGCATTGTGATTCAACATGTGATCAACGCCGATGCCCCAATTCTGTTGCAGTTCAAAAAGGAGTTCTAACCTGCATGCCTTCAAATTGTTATTACACTCACCCTAGTACCATTTTATATATTTTAAATAATATTGGTTCAACTACAATCACCTCAAAAATAACAAGCCTCTATTATTTTTGTCAAAAATGCTGCATTTGTTATAATGTGTAACCGTACCCACCCTCTCCAGTTTACATCAGACAATCAGCATGCTTGCAAAAATTTTAAAAGCCTTTAAAACTCCTCTCGTATTAAGCAAGCCTATTGGATGAGGGAATTATCATTATGACAAAAGTGACTTTGTGATTCCCAGTATAAACACTGCGACATTTTAAAGAATTTGAATAGTTTCTACGGAACTACAAATTATGCAGGTCAAAAGAGAGCGTGACTGCTCTGTTCTAGAAACGTTCCGCTTTGGTCGGCAGCCATTGGTTCAGGCTCTTCCTGGAACACGGTCCGTAACCTAATTCAAGGTAACAGCCTGCTGGGCGCAGGTCGAGGTTAACTATAACTTTACAGTCATAGTGGCATGTTTCAAGCACTGGTCCAGCAGAACGCCAGCAATGCGTCGCTCCCGGGGGTTTCCCAGGGCGGACGTCCTTGCAAAGGCTTCCCATGAAGCCACCCCTCCCCTTACCCCCTGGCTGGGCCCCCTCTGAGATAATCTAACGTGACAAAATGAGGCGGTCTGCTGTCTGAAACCCGAGCCTGTCCCCTGTGCCCCCAACAACCCTATTCCCTGAATGTTCCACTCGCATACCCCCCACGGAGTTACCTTTAGGCGGCCACGCCCTGCCGTGGCCTTATATCCGCAAACTGGGAGCACAAACGGGGCACCGGACCACAGTGAGGGGTATTTAAAACCTCCCGGTTCAGAGCACCTGACTCATCTCAGTCTCCGTTCCTGCAGGAATCTGGGGATGTCAGTCTTTTAATCTACCAAAGTGGTCCAGAAATTGGGCCTTGAAGCTTAATGTGAAGTACTAAAGTACTTGTGTGTTAATTCGCCTCCCTATTTTAAACTCCTGCAGTCTGGGGTGATCTCAGAGCTTTTAGCTGTTAAGCTTATGCGTGTAAATGACAGATGTCATATTTTCATAGGTATTAAATACGAAACACAACTCAAAATATATTAAATTGCATATTGCAAATTGTTTTAGAGTAGAAGCAAAGCTTCGCATTTTAACCTGTGTTTGTTATTCACTCTACAGGCTCGACGGGAGTTATATTTACTAAGGAATGGAATACGTGCCACATGCAGGCTGTTGTAAAACAGTGCTGACAAAAAGCAGAGAGAAGAATAATTTGTGTACCTTTGGAAACTCGGCAAAACGTCTCTCGGTCTCCTGTCTGTCTAGAGGAATCATATAGGTATGGTAGTTATATTTCAAAAATTAAAACGTATATCACGATACGTTTTGCAAGAATGTCACACAGGGCTGAAACAGTCAACATTCTGTCTGAAAATAGAAACAAACGGGAAGAAACATATACAAACAAACTACCGAACTGATGATGCTGTCCGAATGGTCCTGGAGACAGATCTTATTAGCTAAATGGCCGTCAAACGTGAAGCACGCTTAGTGCTAAATTGTATCTCACTCAGCAAGACACTTTGTGTATGAGCAGAATTAATTCAATTGAAAACCTCGGGCTTTAGCAGTGGTAACAGTTACCACTGTCGGATTAAAATTCTCTGATTCCAGATCCAAGGTTTATCTATTGCAAATAACTGTGAAATTGCTTGGCACAGAGTCCTCGCACTCAATAAGCTTTAAATAAGATGTCAAGAGTGCTGAACTGCTCGCAGTTAATAACGTGGCAGGCTGAATTTGTACAAGGATTCCTGAAAGGCCTGCTAGCTGGAAATTCTAAACATACTTAAGATGGATTAAAAGGGACCTTGGAACGCTAATGCATTCGACGTGTGAACTGCTCACCTTTGTCTCAAAACACAGGGGAGAAAAGAACAACAGCTGGAACCGTACCAGTAACATTTAGGGCGGCCTTTTAAAAGCGGGGTCTCACGCGGTCAAGTCAGTACCCTCCGCAGCCACCGATTCCTCACTGTTCATCTTACGTAACCCAGGAAAGAAGGGGATGTGCGAATAGAAGTAGCCTTTCTGGCATCTCGGATCTAACCTGGATGACCAGTGAATGTTGAAAAGGCATAAAAAAAAAAAACACTGGTGGAATGACCATTTTCCTGATGATCGCTTTTTAAGTCGATTATGTGGAATAAAGAGCAGGTGGAGAGCTCGACATCCTTATCGAACAGCTGAGTACAACAGATAGAAGTGACGGTGTGACATTGAATCAAGCCTCTAAACCCTCGATTGTATCTGTGCATCTTCATTAGAGTGTATAAAAATTTACTGCTGTTTTTAAGCATGCAGTCCGGATTGCTGTTGGCAGTCCTTTTGTCGTTTAAATCGATAGACTCCTCACTCAGTTCCCATACTTGGAGGAACCAGATTTTAGCGAAACACCCCATTAATATTTCATTGGGCTCTCAAACATGCTTCCAGGAGAGGCCAGGAGACTGATTTTTGTATGCGAGGCAACTGGGATTTTCTCAGAAATGCAGTTTGCACTGTGGCCGTACACTAGGAGGTAAGTTTCACCTTCGGTGCGGATGGATGATGGTGGAGGACCAGGCCAAGACTCTGTCAGATGCTATAAACATGGGGCCCAGCCTGGTCCAGTGATGTGGTTCACAGATCCTGTTCACTGAGATAGAGAGAGGCAATCGGTACTGGATTCACGCCCAGCAGACCCGCTGACAAGTCCAAATGGCCAAAATAGGGACTGAGACGTCAATCCGGCCCCATTTGCGCTGCCAGCAGACCGGCCGGTGAGGGAAATTACCGTCACTCATACCTCGTTAGTCACGTTAATAATATCGTCCTCTCCTCGTTAAGATTTTCCAGCCATTTGGCAGTACCGGTCACCGGTCGTACATGGGTTTTGTCTTAAATATCAATTTACGAATCGCAAGTCGGTTTTTATGACGTCAGCTTTTAGTAGCTCCACACGTGAAACGCATGATATGATTAAGCCTCGACTTGGATACTAATGCCTGCACTTCAGCAACCGAACATATTTTAGACGTTCGCTCCTCTATACGTGCCTCTGTAACAGTTCCGATATTAAAAGTGGCGTGACGGTGGATTTTACCCTGATTTTGGAGAGCGAAACGTGGAAAAACGTTACAGTCAAGAGGCTAATCTATGATCCCCTCTAAGCTGCGTTCAATTGCACTTAAACAGGCCCGCAGTCTCCACCAACGGGACTCGGTAAAAACCTTTAAGTCGGCAGCTAATTCTTGTTTTTAGCTCTCCGCCTAACACTTGCCACGACGGCACCGAACGCCAGACAGTCTCTCGCCGGGTGGCCAAGTCGGCATCAAGCGTGAGCCCAGACGGTGAGTGTGGCTCGGGTGCAGTGCCCGTCCCGCTGTCCTCCTCTCCCCTTTGTGAAATGGGGACCCCCCCCCATCCGACCCCACCCCACACTGTCGCCACCCAGTGCACACCACCCTCCCCCGAGCGCGTGAGCCAAAGACCGTGCGGCCGTGCCCAGGACGCATGAAGTAAGATGACATTTCCTTTCGATTCCCCCTAATCCAATCACGGGGGCCTTAGTTTTCTAATAAAGTGGTGGTCTCATACCCCAACTTTATCCCCGCAGCTGTGCTGGGCTGCTCATTGGTGAGATTAGGCGCCTGCGCTCCTCTGATCATGCATTTCAATATGAATGAGACCAATAAGGGGGAGGATTACGTCTTGGTTACTTTCTAAATCCCGGGCCCCTTTGATGGCCTGGGTTTGAACAGCGAGGTTGAGCCGCTGGTCACATGGCCTCGACGGCGCCACCTGGCAGAGCTCTGTTTGCTCATATGCGCTCATTAAACAAGGCGGGCTGGCACCGGGGAGCGGGCGGGCAGGCGGGGCGGGCACGGGCGGAGGAGCGCCGCGCGCGGGGGGCCAGATGGCGCCCGCCGCCGCACGCAGGTGGGGCCCAGCTCAGCGGCTCCGCCGGGGCCGACCCCCGAGACCTCCGATGCGGGAGGTTGACATGCCAATCTTGGGAGAAAGCAAACAAAGCTGAATTCCGGGCCTCCTCTCGGGGAGCCAGGCTGCCCCGCGTCCCCAGCAGCTCCCAGACCCCCGGCTGTCCGCCACCTCCCCCCCACCCCCCCGGAAGCTTTCATTGCCCCTCATACGGCACCGTCCTTTAGACTCTGGGACCCCCCCAGCACACCCACTTGAGACCCAGACTTTTGTGACTGGAGTAGTTCTGCTGATTAATATTTGTTTTCTCTCCTGAGCAGCAGAGGAAGGCCCGGCTGATCTCCTTTGACCCTCGTAATCCCTGACCGCTCGTTGTTATATCTTTTCCGCCGAGGTGGGAACGCTGCAGTCTCTCAAGACCTCGGCACCGAAAGCCACAAGACCCCGGTCGTGAGGTTTTAAACCCAAGTGAGGGTGAAAGGCCCATCTGTATGTCTTCCCGTATGCTAAGTGCTGGTTTTGGGGATGAACTTTGATAAAAGGATATATTGGGCCACAATATGACGTGACAGGTCTGGCTGATGTCTACTGGAGCCTGTAAGGGTGTTGTTCGTTCTTGCCTCTTAGTGACCCAGCCGTGAAAGCGACTGCGGATAGGGCGTGTCGTTCTGGGACCGGGCTTCGATGCGGTTCTCGGTTCTCCTTCCCCCCAAACCCATACTGCGCACTGGTCCCCGCTGATGGGTATACAGTTGCCTTCTTTTTTTTCAGAACATTTCAGCCTGATGGAAACGGCAGGTGCAGCTTTTTACAGAGCGGCGGAGAGGAAAAAAAAATTAAAACCAACTCCTCACAGCGTAGTATTTCATCTGCGGCAAAAACACAGCTGCGTTCAGCTTCACGGATTCAAGCGTGCTGCTCGGCCCGTGGAAAGTCTCCAAACGTGCCAATATATGGAATAAAAACATTGGTTCATCGTGCTTATTCATGAAAACAGATATGTTATTGTCGTGTGTATGGTATTTTATATTTTATGTCCCTGTTCCTTCTGAAGGTGTTTACCATGTTGGTAAACTGATATCAGTGAGAAACTACCAGTCCGTTTTCCAGCAAATTCAAAGCAGTAAATTAGAAACTTCATAATCGTGCACAAAAAAAGAAATAAAATTACAGATTTGGAGGGGGTAACTGTTCTATAACTCTGCAGGCCTTTGAGTTAATACCTTTTAATCCTCAGGACTTAATAAGGCCAGTACTTCACACAGAATTGGGCTTTTCATGTCAGGGTAAGGTCAACCTCTCTTCACTCAGGTTTCATTCAGATTTGGGGCAAATCTGAATATAAACCACGACAACCTCGGCATCTGGCTTTAAACAGTGATTCAGCATGACGGAGAGGTCCGCTGTACGTGGTCACACTGAAGACTTACAGGGTCTGTCCCCCTATGGAAGTTGTGGAGATGGTGTGTGCATATGTGGGGGGGGGTGTTTTTTGGAGTTATTTGTACTCTGGGCATACATGGAAAGCTCCAGGGTTTGGCGTGTGAAAAAATTGTTTAATTTAGGGTACAGAGGCTACAGATGGAGTCATGAGGATTTTAAATGAGAGAGAGGAAAAATAGCAATGATTTACAGACCAGCGGTGAGGTACCTGCATTTGACCTTTTGATAAAAACCCTCCTTCTCTCAGCAGACAGTGAAACGTGTGGATGTTTGGCGAAACCGTACGCTGTAATCAAGGGGAGAGAGACTGCGTTCTTATTTGTCCCGTTCTGTTGCTTGCTCTGTTTGCACGCAGCCAGCTGTTTTATTAGGATTACTAAAATCACGAGTCGTTTTCCTGCCGAGTTCAGGTGAGAAAATCAGACAGAATAAAAGATGCATTCCTTATTATGTAAATCTTCATGCTGGAAAGAAATGCTATGGAGACCACAACTTAATGGTCTGTTAACAATAAATGATGGGCGTGAAGAACAAACAGATAGTACAGATCGATACATTTGAAATAACCAGCAGATGAAACATTTATGTCAAAACATTGACACCCAAAACAGGCATCATTTATATTGTGTATATTGAAAAAATGCTGCATGTCATGGCTTTGCTTATTTCCACAGGTGCCCCACTGTGCATTTTCAAATAACAAAGTCAACTGATGCATTATGAATTGTCTATTTTCTGCAGGTCTTGGAGAGCCTTTTGAAATATCTTCTTATAAAGATTTACTGACACTCACAGCCATGCAAAGACGCTGCCAGTCACTGCACATAAACCACTCGAGTCCTGGACCATTTTTGTACCTAAGCACAGCCCTCTAATGTCGGTCTTTAATTGGCAGGCTGAACTACGGTTGGGTCATATTAAATTACTGTTTTATTTAGTTATTTTGTAGACACTTGTATCCAAATAGACTTGCATAGGCTATAACTGAGTATTTGTGAAAAGGCTGCAGTGCTGAATCAATTTGGATTTAACACCTGAAGGAAGTTTCTAACAAATACTATAAATCCATACATCCATCTACCTGTCAACCACTTATCCTGGTCAGGGTCCTGGGGGAGCCTGGAGCTCATCCCAAGCAGCACAGGGTCTAAGCCAGGATGGGATGCCTGTCCACTGCAGGGCACAAACACAGCCATACAGTATAGGCAATTGCGAACTGTCAGTTAATCTAAATGCACGACTTTGTACAGCAGGAAACTACCAGAGAAGCTGGATGAAACCTGCACGAAACGTGCAAACTCCACATACATGGTGCAGGGGCAGGCAGGTTTGAGGCCACTTGTTTAAGATTTAGCAGTTTTATCAACATCAAGTAACAGTTCAGAGTATCGCTTAAAAAGCAACTCTAATTTTGATTCTAATATATTGATGAATTTAAGCAATAGTCCAAAAGATGTCCAAACTGCAGACACAGTCATAGTGTTACCCTCCCACCTTGAAATGATGCTTGCCCCCACCCCCCCTCCTCCCCAGGCATCCATACCAATCAAGGGTTACGGGAAGCACATCTTGAAATGTTTAAGGACAGGTTGTGTCGGTAACGTTCCGGCATTCATCACTGGTCCTCTCCTGTACAGCCGACAGGCGATGCGGTAAGCAGAAAGAAAGGACGAATCAGAAAGAAGAGGCACAGCAGAGCGGCGGGACAGCGTGCGATAAGCGAGGGTCAGACCGAAGCCAAGCAAATCAAAGGGCCATCAGTCACCGCTGCTGTCAGGGCTGAAGGACTGCGCTCCACTCGGAAAGATCGCGCCAGGGAGGAGGGGGAGACGGGAGGGCCGCATATCACAGCCAGCTGACACGGGACGGCTGGAGGAACCCCCCTCGGCCCCACCGAGGGACGGGGAAGAGGGCCTCGAGCGACATGCGCCGTCAGTTGTTCTGACTAGAGAACAGTTCCCGTAAAAATGCAAAGATCAAAATGCTGAGGTTTGTAGTTTAATTTCTGAAGTTAATAAGGTGGGAAAACAAACCAAAAGACATTTTAAAGCGAGCAGCAATGTAGCCAGACAGACATGTTGCATCAGATGGCCTCCCATCTCAAAGTATCATCGATTCATTACTAATGAGTGCTTATACAGGTAAGGGTCACGTCAATCTTAATGCCGGGAACACGGGACACTGAATTGGCAAATAGATTTGTGGGGATTTCAACTGTAGAGCTTTGAACTGTGGTGAGAAAAGCCCCGCGTAAAGAAAAGAGAGACGTTCATAAACTCTTCCCAGCGGTAACCAAGGTCAGATCCAAAGCCACAAGCTGGGAGGCATGAAGTGACAGGCCCAGCTGTCGGGCCAGCAGCTTGCACCTGTTGTGTTGTTGGTGGTTTCAAGAGAGCTGAAAAATAGTGATGGAGGAACCATAGAGAGAGGGATTAACAGGGACTCTCAATCACTGCCTGCTTGAACCCGGTTCCAGTCGCTTATTTTACTGAGTTAAACCAGGTACTGACTGACTTGCCTGCACCGAGGAATCTTAGATTAGTTTTGGGATTTCCCATCTAACTTTGTAGTGCTTCCACGTCCACCACACTGCAGCAACAAAAAATGCAGAACTCTGGTTTTGTTTGTGTCTGATCACCTGGGTGGTTCTCTTACAAACAACAGTCAAGCTTTTCAATGGTCATGGAGACAGCCATCCCCTTAGCTCTTCCTTTGACCCTGAAGTAATGCTACCGTATGCGAAGACCAGTCAGAGCCTGGCATTACAGAGCAGCTGCCACTTAAAACCTCTGTACCACTGGATTCATGCATAAAATGGCTTTTGCTTAGAAAGCCTTGTGCACTAATCTTTCCCTCCTTACCCTAAACCCAATGATCCTGAGGGTGATTCTTGTATTTTTGGGGAAATTTTCTTTTGGATTCTCGATGTTCCCGAAAGTCCACTTGTTAAAAGGGGAAGCATTGAGTTTGCGTGCGTTGATTTATAAGAGCGTGAAGTGACTTGTGGTGAAAATACCAAACTGTTCCTGCTGTACATGTAACCATATTACTAGAGCATATGCTTTTAAGTGCCTGGTCCTGTTCATAAACATTAATAAAAGATATATAAAATGTATATACATAGGGAAAATGTTAGGTGCAGGAGGATATAACCTACCAAAATATCCTAAACAACCAGATTGTAATGACTACATCTAGAATGCATTTAGTCAAGTAATATTTCTGTTCATTCCATCCATATGTGAGTTCAGTGGGGACTTCCAAGACCACAGTGTGTCATACATACGTGCACGTTTGATGATTTTCTTGAAAATTCCAGACGAGGAATCATATTCACCACCTTATTTATCAGACTCAAGGACACGCTGCCATCTTAATGCAATCTTAGCATGTACATATTTTCTTCATCCCAATTCAGGAAATACTTTTCCTCTAGTAAACATCATAACGTCTTTTGGTTGGGATAAATGAATCTCTTATCATCTGGTGTTGGGCCTTATAAAGCTTGATTACTGGTAAACAGGGATATGAGTTAATATAATTATCAGACCAAAGTTGTGGCGATGGATGGTGCTTTTTCGAAAGTTTTCTGTGACATATAACAGCGGTAGTTAAAATGGGAACATAACACAGGTTTGTGTCTGATCATAATGGATAGCTTGAGGTTAAGTGTCCATTTGTGTGTAATTAAATGATGGGTGTGTGCAAATGTGTGTTCTTTTGAAAGGACATCCATCACAGAAGAAACCCCTTGCAGATGTAGAGTGATTTTTCAAAATGCAATGGAAAGACACAGCAACTTTCATGTGGTGACTAGTGCATGTTAGATCTCCAAATGTTCCCTCACTCCCAAGGTGCCCCACTTGCCGTTTCTAATGGTTGAATGCATCCAGGCAGAATTTAGGGCAGTTACACACCCCACAAATACACAAAAGGTCCAAAACCTACTACCAAGTTCCACCTGGTTCTCAAAATGCACCATATCAGGTCAGGTTCCATCGATTTCTCCAAATGCACCACCCGAGATGAAGTTCTGCCAAGCTATTGAAATGTTGTATTTGCTAGTTAGTTCTTACACGTAGCTAACCAGCCTTAAACAAAGTGAAATGCACGTATAATTTCATGTAAATACCAATATAATAATACAAATTGAACAGAAACCTTAAAGGTGATGTTTGTGTCCTGTGTGTCTTATTATAGTACAATATCACTGAATAGTGAAGATAATGTATTCGAAATTAATGTCTTTACACTGTTTTAAAATAACAAGTTGGGTTTTATTGCATTATCCCGGAACTGGGCCATTTCCAGTGTCAGACAGTTCTGTATTTGTACAAGAGCAGTCATTACAATCTTCATGAAAAATGGCAGTCATGGTATCATAGCAACTGCAGGAGCATAATGTAATGGGCCCTGATATCACTGCATGGTAATGTCTTTCTAAATTATTTATGTTCTTCATGCAGGCCCAGCTCAAATATGCAGCGGGGTTAAGGATGGACAAGCACTATGCTTTATGTATACACGGCCCGGTACAGCCTGACACGGGCTGCGACCGCGTCGGGGTGGGGGGGGTTCCTTCGGGAAGCGGCTTTTAACTCTCCATAAAGTTGTCTAATGAATGGCGCCGATCGTCGAGGGCGCCCACACAAATTACCGCACACTCCGCACCGTGCCGCTTGCCCTCTCGCTCCCGTTCCTCTGACACCGCTGGGGCCCAAGGAAAGGACCCCATTCGTCACCCCCCCCCACCCACCCGCCCACCAGCTTTGGCCATGCATTTGTTCTCAAGTGCCATGACCAAATGAAGAAGAAATGTGGACTTCATCTAGACAGTGCAGAAGAAATCAGCGAAGTTTTACTACAAGACACAAAACTCTGCTGAAGTAACGATGGTGGACGTTATCTCTGAAAGATAACTAGCAGGACAGCTGAAAGACTGAAAAGTTAAACTATCGCATGAGCGGTAGACTGCATAAGAATGAAGAATGATCATCGAGTATGAGGGCACCGACGGTCTCTGCTGGGAACGTGGTTTAGTTACTGATAAGCTACAACAGACCTAGGCTATGAAGTACAGGGCAATCATTTAAAATGACTTCAATTTTCTTTAGAGCCGCATTTAAATGTTTCAGCTCTGTAAGTGTGAGTGGGAAGAAAATGGAATCCTTAATATAAATCATGTAAATATGCTTAATCTACAGTATATGAGTATATCACTTTTAGAAGAAAGCATGTCTAGCTCACAAAAAGCAGGAACCGAGACTATGACATGAAAACTGTGGATAATCCAACTTTATAGGTTTTCATATACCTCTCCTTAATACGTGTTTCCTGTTTTAACCCACATGTTGCCCTCCTTGATAAAGATATGGTGGTGGTGGGAGAAGCAGTGAGGATCTTCACCGAGATAAGAGGGACTCCCTGGATTAGCAAGGTGGTTGAGGTATCTCTCCCAAGAGCCTGTTTCTTTAGTTCAGGCAGCTCATTCATTACTCCAGTGCCTTGGGTGATGGGAGGCTGGCGTCTCCACCTGTCTCTCCAGGGTTGTGTGACTGGAATGGGCTGGAGATGGACTCGATGATTGACATCATCAGACACATCTTTTCAGATGCTTGAGAAGCTTAATATTCTTAACATATGGTGAACTACCACAGAGTCTACACGTCCATATCATAGCGGCATTTATTACAAATGATGTCTTGGTACCTTTAGCTATTTCACTTTCAATTTCAAAACGTTACATGGAGCATTCTCTTGGTTTTATAATATATATTTTTAAATAAATATTATTTCAAGTATCTACACAATCAAGAAAATTAAAATGTATGATCTATGATTTAAAAATAAAAAAATAATGCTGTAAATATCATATATTTATTTGAAAATGTTTTTGAAAGGTAATTCAGTGGCAGTTATTGACCTTATTGACCTCACTTTCTCCCGAGGTTTGTTTAAAGGAACTCTGTAGGTTAATGAAGGACACGAGAGACGCGTCTATAACTTGAATTGTCTGAATCTGAATGCATTTAAAGAATTTTACGAAACGGTGTAAGTTCAGCTCCCTGATGCCGTTCACCACGTACGCGGTCAAAGCAGTCCTTTATTCTTTGAGCCGTCACCTTACTTTATGGCGTCCAGTAAGGCAGGAATTGTAAAGTTTCCCATTCTGAAGTTGCATGATGGTGTTTTTGTTGTGATCCGCCAGCACCTTCACTAAATACGGCAGCACCGCTCCTATGGAAATTGAGCAGTTAATGAAGAATAAATTATTTCATGTACCATCGCATGACCAAATATCTATCATTTAAACCCAAGCGCATGAAATCTACCAGGTATAACCATTTGATGTAAAATCCAGTAATTTTGTTTTTGATGCAAATCGGTTTTATTGCGTCCCTATATTAAGGCAATGGGACGCAGGAGACCGCGACCATGCCTACATCAGCAGAATTTATCAGAATTTATTCACGAATGAACATTACAGGAACGCTGATTTTGTTTACCTGCAGGGCACCGAGATCGTGTATCTCCGTGGGTGGGCCGAGTTTCTCTAGCTGCTACAGCAATGTCTGTAATTAATGATTCTAAAAAACCGTGGCAATCATATACAAACTGTCTGACAAAGTAAGGGACACAGGCGTGCAATGATCTGATTTTAAACAGCTGAATTACATGACTGTGTTCACACACACACACACACACACACACACACACACACACACACACACATACATATGCAAACGCACAATAACGCCCACCGACATCTTCATTTTACTTTTATTTATAGGAGTGTATGTTACCCCTGGGGTGAACACACAGAACAACTTAACTGGGGATTTGGTGGTATTAATAATAATAATAATAATAATAATAATAATAATAAACTATAGAAAAGGACTTTCTGTCAACATCACGCATATGTGCGTGATCGTGTGTTTGTTTGTGGAAGCACATACAGAGTCATGATCATAGGTTGCACGGTGATGTGTAGGACATCTCCGCACCCAGTCCTTGGCAATAGAGGAATTAGTCTGCAGTGTTGTTTAAACCCCCGTTAATCCTCGGCTGATTAGTGCGATTTTCGCGGCGGCTTGTCGGGCGCCCCCCCCCGCCCCAGAGCCACGCCCACTTCACCGTGCTCCACCCCCTCGGTGGTCACCCTCTCGAGGCCACACTCCCCTCGGTGGTCACCTGGCTCACCGGTGTAATTCTGGGACGTCCAGTAGATTACCACTCTGCTGCTCACAGCCACTCCAGTCAAATCTCTTTAAATCCAGCTGTAAAAGCCTGAGCTCTGGCTAAGAGGGAGCATGTAGTGGTGTGGAGTGGATAAAGGAAGGCGTACAGCCATGGTAAGGGTGATAGGAGAAATCACTGAGGTAGACCGCCGCACATTAAGGCGGACCGTGCTAATGGAACCGTGGTCTACTTTACTGACTGGTTATTAGTTCATTTCTTACACTTAAGTGACGATTAAATATCGTTTAACAATTAATTTACAGGCATCATTATTAGTAAATAATGCTAGCTTTTTTACGATACACGTAAAAACATGATACATGTTTTTTACATAATTAAAACAACAGGCCCCCTTTTTCAAGGTTATTTCTGAACAATGCAAGTTGAATGCACTTTGAATTGATTTTAGTCACTTCTGACTGTGATTTTCTACTGGATGTCACTATTCCAATGAAAGGATGTTTCCAGGTGAATCCAGGACCAGAGCTGTGCATTCAGGAATACACTGAGGTCGAGAAGCTGACTTTGTCTAAGTTCATCCCCAAAACGCAGTGAACCAGCAAAGGCAGGGTAACAAAGGAGAAGCAGAGTGCTGCTGTAACCTCAGATGAAATAAGAGAATAACTGAAACAGGAAAAGAGCCCTGACACCAGAACTTGAAGTTGGGTAGAACCTTGACATGAAAGCCCTGTGTCTCTCCCTAGATGGCAGCATTAACCTAGAGTCATTTCCCAGACCATCGCTGCTCATGAAAAAACAACTCGTTAATGTCGTGGCAGCACAGTTATCCTGCGTATGGTCCTTATTTCCCTCTCCAGCCCCAAAGGGAGGAATATATTAAAGCAATAAAGAATAATAATAATAATAAAGAAGATTATCTCCTTCATCTAAGTTATGATAACAAAAGTAATAGAATTTTGAGGGCTCAAGGCAGAAACATTAACCGGCCTAATTCTGCTGGCCTTTAGATGGTTGATGAATATTTTTTTTTCTGAGTTCCTTTCTGCCCTTTCCTTTGTTGCATGGGGGGGATAAGTGTAGAACGGAGCGAGACACTGTGGAGTTCACGGCAGAGTCATG
The DNA here is from genome assembly GCA_009936485.2 of Gymnarchus niloticus. Taxonomy (NCBI): domain Eukaryota; kingdom Metazoa; phylum Chordata; class Actinopteri; order Osteoglossiformes; family Gymnarchidae; genus Gymnarchus; species Gymnarchus niloticus. The sequence continues at coordinate 966,499 of JAACJT020000092.1, read as the reverse complement.
TGGAGGTCAGTGGGTGGGCCTAACATCACGAGGTGGCTCAAAGGTGGAGCTGGCAGCCAAGCCAGGTGAAAACAGCTGGGAGAAGTTGAATGAAAAACAGAGTGCTCAATATCTCCTCCCATCACCAGCTCTCCCCAGTTACCATAACCAAATCCTTTTATATATATAATACATATAGGCCAAATATGATAAGGATACAGCTGTAATGCACACAGATTCAATGGTGCAGGTATGACGTTCGATGTAGAGGTCTTGATGACTGTTGTACATGGCAGAAGACCTGAAAGCTGCTTGATATTAGTTTATTAACTTGAGGACATGGAATGACCTCATAATGCTCAAATTCTGAAAAAGCAAATGAAAATATCCTGTCATGCTTCTTAGACCCAGGTGAATTCCTTATGAAATTGCACGCAGAGGAGTGACTTCATGTTCCAAAGGGATATTGCGTTATGTCCCAAATGGGGCGAGCCCTCTGTGTCAGCTCATGAAATCTTTAGCTGTACCCTTCTAACTGCATTCTTTCCTGTGCAGCTTGCAGGACACGTCAGGCTGAGACGGCTGGCCGTTGCACGCGAATGAATCTCACGTGCTTAGCTTCACTGTGGTTTCACCAAGGGAAGGGAGAGGAGGGTCACAGACACACACTTGTGATGTGAAAAATGTTAGGAGGTAAATGTGTAGTTTTAGTCAGTGAAATGAAGCCATTTTCCAGGACGAACAGAACCTGAGATGGTCGTTTGTTTGTGCACATTCAGTAAGTTATGAATGGATTTTCAGTTTGTCTAATTACGGTATCGATATCTGTAACTGACATGACAGTAAATTCTCAAATTCTTTGTGCTTCTGGAAAAGTTCAGGATTCATAATCAGCAGTACCAATTAGGTAACCAAAAAAAAAAACTAAAAAAAAAAATTCAACATAGGAAATCCCCCTCAAGTATTGGATACATCTACTTTGCTCCTAAATTAGAAACAGTAAAACCTATATGATCACCATCATTTCACAAAGGTCAGACATATAATTCACATCATATATAAATATTCATAAAGATTTTCAGTACTAGTGACTCAACGCAAGGCTGAAACTCAGCGTTTTTTACATTTTTCACATGCAAGGTCATCCACCCGTCTAATCAAAGTGTGCTTTCATCTGAATTTTTTAATAAAACATACATCCTGTTCTCGGTGAGATTTTATCTTACTTATAAACCATTTATTTCCCCTGTAACCTGATTTGTTTGAAGGAAGTCAACAACACATGAGTACGTCAATGGACTGAATGACTACCATTCCAGAGAAGCTGTGAGCTTCCTTCATGCCTCTGCATCAGGGTCTTCTTAGGCAGGAGGTTTTGTCTCGTTTCCTTTGTGAAGCCCTTTTCCAGCTGGGCCGGTTTGGTTCAGCTTTCCTCTTACTCCTCAGGAAACGGGGAATTTAACCGAATGGGTTCTGGGAGGGAACAGCCGTTAACCCTCTGAGAGTTGAACAACTGGCCCACTGTGTTTTCATAGCAAACTGACCCTGGATCAGAATAACTCTGGGGAGACATAATGACAGACAGTAGGCACCATAGAAAACATCATTCCAGCGAGGCCTTTTACTGGCGTGTATACAGAGTAATTACACATCAGGGCTGAGTCCAGGGAGCCTTTAGCAAAAAGGGCTAGCAAACACTTAAGGGGTTATTGCCCAAGGGGGTTAAAATCATCCCATTAAAATATAATCAGACGGTGTGGTTTATTTAAAGAGACATGTGATTCTCACAGCTACTGTTTACCCTGATGTCATGCGAGACGAGCAATAACACGGAAAACAATAATCTGGTGAGCTCTGAATTATCAGCACGGGTCAAAAGATCTGTGTATAGACACACCATTATTTGTTTATGGAGGGAATTAGGTTGTGCGATGTACTCTCACGTTCCGGCCACCCATCCTGTCAACCTCCCCTACACAGTGCTAAAAGTTTCAGGAATATGTATTTTTTAAAAGTTTGCCCCTCCATTAAAATTATACAGATTGTACACTTTAGGGTGGTAGCCACACTGCTCTGTGGGTGGTTAAATCACATCAAGTTGTCTGGGTTTAAGGTTTGAATCCCACCTTGAATCAGTGTTGGGGGACTTTGCATGCTTGCCCTGTGTCTTCTGGGTATCTTCTGGGTACTCTGGTGTCCCCACGAAGGTGAAACATTTCCAAATTGCCCATGATGTGTGTTCTGCTGTGTTCCCCTGCCTGGTGCCCTGTTCAAGCTAACAATAAGCCTGTATTAGATAAATGGTGGGAAGACGACCGAATGGAATGCTGTTTGTCAATATTATTCATCTAAATGAAATTTTTGGTTCATGGTAAGGTCATATATGTGAAGACTGTTCTATTCTCATTGTAGGAGCCTAAATACGCATAATTGACCATTCTTGAGTGTATTCTTAATTCTTTATCACCTTGCTGACGTAATGGATAATCTGTAGATTAATATTGTTGCATTCCTTGTCATCTTGATGATGGAATCCTAACAGTATAATTTTAATGTTTTAAAGTTATTCATTGCTGCAAAAGACAACGGCACCCTGATCTGTACTTGTGATACAAACGACCTACAAAAAAGGGAGTCACACGGTCTTTTGACCTTCGCCTCTCTTATATTCTGACTATAAAGAAATTTAAACTATCGAATTGTGTCTTGGATCGTTTATGAACGGATGGGAAGAGAGTGAAGCGTCAACCACACGACTTCCTCAGAAGGACCTACACTCATAGTTATGAAATAACAACAATTTTTTATTTGTTTAATATTTGAAAAGCATAGCTGTAAGCAGCCCTCCTTTGTCTCAGTGTCACTGATTCATATGAGTAAGTTATCCATCAGATGTGTCTACAGGCAATCAGTGTACTGCTTTCTCCCGGTCGGTGGCTTGGTCCAGACCTTCTCAATCATGGTCCGTATTTAAAACAGGAGCATGCCCACCTTATCTGGTGCACATACCTGAGATAATGGCTTTGCTCCTCCTAATTGGCCTGTCGGTAGACTCAAGTCTGTCCTCCAGGCCTTGTGTTTGAATGCCCCCCTCTGTCGCTCATCTTGGTCAGTCCTGTGTGGTGCGTGAAGAACGTCACTTTGTTACAGGGGAGCATCGTCTTTCACTGGGCAGATGTGAGGCAGTGTGTGCAGGCCACTGGGTGAACTCAGGTACGTTCAGAGCAGAAGACCCTGTCAACGTTACAAGGCTGTGAGCTTGTCATCCATACCTTTGTCTATCTCTTCTAACTTCTCAGACCACTGGTCTTCCCACCGAGAGATTTCTTCCCAAAGTATTTTTGAAAGTTCTAGCCATGGCTGTTGAACACCAGGTTTAACAGCTGATAAACGTCTCCTAAGAAATCTAGACAATGGAAATATGTTTGAGGCCAGAATGGTCTTAGTTAAAAAAATGACAACAAAAATAAATATATACCCAAACTGTGTCCCCTTCTCTTCCCAGCATTCCTTGCTACTCTGCACATGCTTGGGTAAATCTGGGGAGGCTTGTGACATCTGTAAAAACACTGGACCGTACGCTGAAAGCATATTTGCTTACGGCAAACAAACAGCCTGCTCTTACAAACATGGAATTGGTTGCAACTGAACATATTCAGTGTCCAGAGGTTTTGAACCTACTGTACGTTGCCAAGCATTAGAATGGTTAATGGTTAATGGTTAATGGTTAATGATCTGAATCTGCTGTGATTGTTGGTGCTAGCCTTCAAGATTCCAGCATCCCCTGACATTTTCATGCTCCGCAGTGTGTAGAGTTTACAGAGAATTGTATTATAAGCGCAAACCATTCTGGGCAACTCAGTGGCTGAAAACACCTTGTCAATGAATGAGGTCAGAGGAGAATGACTAGACCTCTTAAAAGCAACGGAAAGCCCACAAGTGCAAAAATGACAGCTCACTCCGGCACTGGGGGGCAGAACTCATCTGGAGGTCATACCTGGTACTACATAGTCGTACCTAATAAAGCAGCCACTAAGGGCCTATTCAGTAAATTGATTGCATCTAAGAAAGACATGCAGTGGGCATCTAGACTTCTGAGGAATTGAACCTCTAAGAAAGATTAGTATGAAAAATGCAGCCGTTCCCACCTTTGTATGTACGCGTAATGAAAAGCTTAATGGGGTTTCCACCAATATTACATTCTCTTTGCCCATCCTCTCATTTCACTCTCTGAGGGTTGACCAGTCTTGATCCAGTCATCCTCCCTGAACCATTACAGACTACCCCCCACCCACACAGCTGGATGAAATGTGACTCCTATGGTGGGAGGTGAGTATAATTAGGGTGGGTTTCTTAGTGCTCCACAGGTCATGCTGCCTGTAAACCCTGGTGATAGCTCTGCAAAGATCAGGATCCTCTGTCTAGTTTGTTTACCTTTTACCTGGGAGCGGTTCCCGTTTTTTTAATCTGGCTGCATCTCTCAGCTTGACGTCCCATCCCTGGCCTGTCACACACATTACACTTTAGAGGTTAGTCCAGTGACGTACGGCAAGTGACACGAGCGACTATATCCGAGTCATAACAAAGTTAAAGTGCAATGTTCTAATTTGCATCAGCTGCTTCAAAGGAAACTGACGCCCTGCGGATAGATGAAAATGCGAACTAGATCTACCATCAGACACCTGATCCAAATTTACAAATAGATTACAAATGTCATGAACTAACAAGATAGTCTCAAGTGGCATGACAAAAAAAAAAAACACAAAGACTTGTGTCAAGCTGCCTACAGACCAGTGCCCTTATTAAGAGTTTAGCAGTAGGGTCCTCTTGCAGATATCCCTGAGTGCGTTGTCAGTATACACACTAGCGTATATCTGTTGTATGTTTGAAAACGTTCCCCGGCAGTTAAGGTTTCACACAGGGGTCAGGAAATCTCAGAATGAGCTGTATACATGCCTGGGCACAATGCAAGTCAGGAATGCTTGAGCTATCTGTCACCCCTGATAAGAGAATGTGGCTGACATCTCTTTGCAGAAGCGGACATTGGCTTACAGGTTGAGTCCGAATCTACTCTTCCCCATTTTTACACCAGTCCTGCCACCTAAGGTTCGAGATGAGTTGAGAGTGGTGAGCAATTTTAACCCAGAAATCAAATGGCTTCTTTCCGAAACTGAGTGACGGAGAACTCCTGTTTAAAAGTATTGTCTAAATTCAGATCTCTTGAGGAAATCACTCTTTAACCAGTGGCCAATGAGATTGCACGCATTTACTTCTGAGGGACTGTCCCATTCATAAATAGTTGTTCCTTGGAAATGGTGTCAATGTTTGTGCGATCCGATAACGTAATCATCCGAGCTTCACAATACCCTGATAGCATATTGTAGATTAAACTTGTGAGGTAAATCTTTACAATGTATTTTCCCCACAGCTGATTTCATGATCTTCACAGCAATGTCTGAGTTCAATCAAAGAGTAACATTAAAGAGCTTCCAGTCAAACTTAACTTTGATTTCAATTAAGGTACTCAAAACAAATAAGGCCAGCATGCTACAGAACAATGTTGCACAAAGGCCTGAAATCTGAGGGTTGCTTAAAGCCCTCTGCTGTTGGACCCTTAGAAAGGATATTTGAAACCTGAATTCCATCATTAAAATACTTAACTGGTTTCACACAAACCAGTCAGCCAGTCAAAAATAATCAATGACTTCAAAGACTGCCTCATATGTTCATAGCCAGTTTATTGCATAGTAATAAATTTAAGTGAAACAAACTTGGTAACATTAGCAGTAAAGATTCATGCAAAATGTGCTTTAAAAAAGCAAGTGCTTTTTTTTTTCTCTAATTCCATCTGCATGTTGTTATTCAAAGCACAGTCCAGCTAATCACTGCACCTCAGAGTCATCTTTCAGTTGTGATGCATATTCATTTGTTTGACTTGCACACTCTCAATGCTAATGATTCAGAATTAGACAAACGTACTCAGCTCGTTAATATTGTGTGCCCGTCTTTCTAACACAATGCTCAATGCTGGAGGAGCTAATTTGCATCGGGTCCCCATCAAAAAAAAAAAAAAACATCACCATTGATGTATCAGATAACTTCCTTTGAAATGCATGATTACAATTAAAATTTGGAAGTAAAAAATGCTTAGTATGCTTGCCCCTGGCGCACTGCCATCAAAACAAGTGACAGTCCGACTGGGGTTGATTTTCACGTTCAGTTTATCGGGATCAAAATGACGGAAGGTAGCATGTAGCTACGGGGGACAGGAGGCTGGTATCTCGATGACATGCAGGCCGTCACGTGCCACACAAGAACAGTATTAGAGTTCAGGAGGGCCCTGTAGCTGTCTGCTATGTGGACAAATTACCTCTGTGTTTCCCTGTGCTGGGAAAACCTAGCAAACCCCCCAGCCACTACCCCACTTCACACGGTACGGACCACCTAAAATAATGCTGAAATAATCCCGACACATATGACCAAATTTAAACATCCAGATTTCAAAAAGGGGATTTTATTTTTTTTTTCAAGGGCTTCCGAAAAATTCCCAACTCTCCTTCCCTAGAAAAGCTCAGCAATAATCTTGATCAGGATTATTTTGAAAAAAAATGGTGGGTATAAATATAGAATCCACCCTAGTGGCAGTCATCACTGTTGCTGTATCCAATATTGCCAGCCATATTTGATCAAAAAAATTAGAGCTTCACACATCCAAGATGCCTTACTGAGAAAAAAATGAAATTATGCTAGAATTAAAATAGATTCTAAGTAGAAAGGATGTATAAATATTTGAAATAACACTTATGGAGGTCACTAGATAAATATTATAAATGAGTTTACTGAGAAATGCCAAGCCTATATAAATCTTCCATTTTTTTGCGTGATACAACAAACAGAGTATCAGGAATGAGAAATGAATTCCCTAAATGCTGACTTCTCCAGAAACCAGACGGAGGTTCTCGTTCAGCGCCAGAGCAACTTGTTGACGTCAAGCAGAGACGTGCTGCTGATGAGCGGCGAGCCGCGGTGATTTATGGTAGGCTGGGAGCCAGCGGGGGGCGCTCTGTAATTAATGAGCCCCATTTTAAACATGTGGATACATTTGAGTCCAGTCACATAAGCCTCTTAAGCTCTTTTTAGTACTGTACTAAAAGATACTTTTCAGACATTAACTTTGACTGAAAGCAGTCAGAACCACAAACTGACAAATGCCAGTCGGGCAGACCCTGCCAGATCTCCGCGCTTCCTCGTTCCATGGGATAACGTGAAACAGAGCAGGCCCTTGGGAAAGTGGGTAGTTCTTGAACCTCGGCCTCTCCCTAATCTTGCCCCAGATCTGTGTTGATGTGGTGAAATGAATAACATTACACAGCCCGCGAGCCAGGTAATGGCAAAGAAGCATATATAAATACATCAAGATGGATTTTCGGAAGCAGTTTGGTAACGAGCGGGTGTTTATAAATTAATAATGATTTTTCTGCTGTCGTTTCCTTCACAGGGCGGTGCTTTCCTGTTCGCACTGGAGCTCCTGAAGCAGATTGCCATTTATTCCTCTGCAGTTTGTCCATCAAGCCTCGCTCTGACAACATAATCCGGGACTAATCCGTCGCCTTCAGTTTTCCTTGTTGACCCTCGTGCAGAGCGTTGAGGAAAATCCCGCTACCTGTCAGGCTGGGCCCAGAGACGGCGCCCAGATGGGCTGCCTGGCCAAGGGGACTCCTGGTGGGCTGGGGTGGCTGGGGAAGGGGGTCTTCTAGGTGGACTTAACCCCCGCTTCCCTTGCAATAATCCACCACGGACGGCCTCACCGTGCTAACTGTGCTAATCGAACCCGGCGCTGGTGGAATAGTCACTGGGCTGGTGGCTGAGCCATGACAGGAAGAGAGGCTGCAGTGAAAGGAAGCGGCTCTGGAGATGGATTGTGGGAAATGATGAACTGGCATCCCCTAAATAAGGAGATTTTCCACTGACACCAGCTGGCTGCTTCATCACCCGTTCACTCTCACCAACACAACATCATTTATGTCTTATGTAATTTGTCATTAGCTACTCGTTATAGATACCCTGCGGTACCATTCAGAGTGCCCCCCCCAGGATATGCTTGAGGCTATTCCTATGACCCTGTGCTGGATAAGCAGTTATAGAAGATATGTAGAAGATATAGAAGATAGAAACTATATTCAAACTGAGTTTTCTCACCCCTGTAGCACACAGGAAATGATGCTAAAATATTAGAAGTTACTCACGGCTGCCTTTGACCCGGGTCCACATCAGGTCTCGCGAGGTGCCCTCGCAGCATCCTCCTGTCGCCGTCAGGAGGAAATGGCTGGACAGGCACGGCCATCCCGCCGAGAAAGGGCGCAGACTCGGCCGTCTGAGAGGAAAGTAATAAAACATCTCTCTGCCTCATTGTATAAACCCCCCCAGCTCAGTTTTCTTGTTGCAGTAGTTGGGTGGGCAGGGCACTGAACCCCCCCCCCCCCGAGAGATTAATTAGGATGAGGAACGATAGCAGGAGGGTGTTGGCTTTCAGATGGAGAGGGGTGGTGGTCCAAAATCACATACTAGGCAGGACCATCGCCCACTTCTCCAGATAAAGGAGTTTATTTGGAGCTGTACATTTACCTCTGGACATTAAATAACAGCGGGGTGGACGAATGGTGATTCGGTGTCACTGATGCACCAACATGATATTAATCCTTACACACTAGATTGAAACAGAAAATGGGTTAAATTTCAAGTTGCAGTTTTTTATTGTTGTGTATTCCAAAAATACAATAAAATTCTTGTGCCCGAATCTCTCTCCTACTATGACATCAAGCAGCAGCATAACAAGACAGCGGGGCAGCAGAGTGTCTCCCATCGCTATGGCGGCCATCCTTCCCTGTTACACAAAGAGTTTTTAGCCCTATGCCTGTCACTTAGATAGCGAGAAGTGTTGCTGTTTTATGAGTACGAGTGTAGTGGGGGGTCTTCCGAGAACATACTGCTGGAGGAAGGTTCCTAGTCTGATTCTTTCGCTCTCTCTCTCTGACACTGTGGGAAAACTTTTCAGAAATATGTGTGACACTTCAAAGCACAAGATAGAGGCAGCACCTTTCAAGTAGGGGGACTGGGGGGGGGGGGGGGGGTGGTGAGCCAAAGCAGAGGGAAACACGGACATGACAGAGGAGTGATAAAACCCTTCGTGCTGATTAACACTACTGCTGGCGGCAGAGATCGCTCAGGGAAGTCGTGTAAGGAGAAACACGGCATGGCCTCCACAGAAAGCCCCCGACTGGGGCTCCACACCGGAATCTGCCGAGCAGGCTCCCTGTTGACCTCTGGCCCCTGATTGGCAAAAGCAGTGGGGGGGGGTGTGGGCTTCATGGCCCAGCAAAATGGAGCCGACACCCAAGCACATGGTGCATCCCGGGGGGAGCAGGGGCTTTGTTTTCACGAGGGTGGTGGAGACACAGTGCCTGTTGACAGCTGGGGGGATTAGGTGGAGGAGAGTCCACTCCGGCTGCTCCGCCCACACGGCCAGGCGGTACACGTCCAATTCCATGCGTTCGAACGCCAGAGAGCAGTGCTGAAGGCAATTAGAGACAGATGTGTCTGCAGACAGAGCCCCACGCTGATGCTACGGGGTCCAGATGATGCCCGTGTCAGCTGTTTGTCTTCTGAGAGTGGTTTAAACGTCAAGGCCAGTCACATACTCTCTGAGGAAGTCATGTGGGGCAGACAGCCATTTTACAAGGCGGCCTCTCACCAGGACATATGGACTAACTTCTAGAGAGCATGATGGTTTTGGACCTTGTGATGCGCACCTGAGAACATCCACCAAACTGAGCACAGATATCAGGCCACGGAAACTCCTTAACCGTACGTTATTGGGAGGCCGATATAGAAAGTCCTAAATAAACAGCTCAGATGCATCAGACAGATTACAGGCATGCCAGCGGAGCTGATTCCCTGAGCCCTTGCCCATTACCTCTTCTTCCAGGTATCCCATCTTTAGCGTACATGTGAGGGAACGGGGGAGATGCCCATGCTACACGCTTGTGACACGGAGTAACTGACGATACTGAGAGACAGAAACCACCCATCTGTGTACGGTGTGCACGTTACAGAGAGGTACAGTAAAATACCGGCCAGCTGGGCTAGCAAACAAGGGCAGTAGGCCGGTTTTACTTAATTACACGTATCCATTCATCTTCTTACCAAATATCCATCTCAGGATTACTGGGGGGCCTGGAGCCTCACTGCATTACATTTAAGACGTCTATAATTCGCATTAATGAACTAAATAAAAAAATAAACATAAACGTATACTTATGAATATTATTCATTTAATTAGCTTTTTACTGGATTCTACTGTGTTCTGATAGATAATGAATTCATATTTTACATTAATTACTATTCATTTTTCACTTAATTAATCAAGTACTGGCGTTGCTTCCAGAATGCAGTCTGTCATGTGACCTGTCCTCCGTGGGACAGAATCAGGCCTCTCTGTTACTCGGTGCTGGAAAAGCAGTATAAAGGATGAGTAAATGACTGCGACATCAGTGTATTTCACTGCAGAAAGTTCCATATCCTACTCAAAGGTGCCCTAATAGTATTTCATGGGACTTGAAGCCACAACCTTCAGATTACAAGTCCAGTAAAGGTCACAATGACGTAGGGCAGTAGCGGTCACATCGGTTAAATCATACACATTTTCATCAAAGTACCGTGCGGGGAGCTCACACGCACCGTGCTTTTTCATTGCCAAGGTCCTCCCATTTTGTGCATAAGAATTATGAAAATACTTAAAAACCTGGCAATCACAGAGAAAGGATGATGGGTAGTACAGCTGGTGATCTGAACTCGGTGCTCTGAGTGCGCTGTGCATTTCCACACAGGGCCTCTGCAGAAGGTACGGCTTTTAGCTCAGCTGAGTCATAAATCACACAGGCAGTGACACCATGGGTAGGACACAGATACAGCCTGTGGTGCTGCCCAAGTGACAATAAGGGGAGGGGCTCGCTAATTGTGCCCTTTGCTCTATTGAAGTTGACAAGGATTCCAGTAATCCCCCCCCGCAGTAAGTAAAGGAATGGTACAGCCCCTGAAGCTGCAAGATCAGTGGTGTTGGTGTAGAATGGCGCTGTCGTCGACAGACTAGAAATTAAAAGCAGAGGTTATTGAGGAGCTTAGACTGCTGACTTTGTTATGGGAACACATTACAGAAATGGTTTCTCTGGATCCGCCTCCAGCTAAATGTTGTTTCCCAGAGCTCTGTCTGAGTCCCGTCCTACAGCGACATCAGTCACCCCTCCCGTGATTATTTTTAATGGAGTCAAAGTCAGCAGGGGCGAGGGGTCAATCCCCTGCCCATCCAACTATATCGCTGCCTTGATACTTCTACTAGATTCACCATGTGAACAGGATCTTAAAGCCCGTGTTTGTCTAGAATATTCTTAAATGGGGCAGTAGGATTCCCTGGGGGGGTCGGGTGATGAGCCAGTTCAATCACATGCGCATGATTGGTTAATATAAAATAAGCCTATGAAGACATGTCGACTTTGTGCTGCAGCCGTACACCTCCATCATGTTGGTTTGGGTCTCACCCACAGCTCTGCGCGTATACATATCCCGAAATGAAGTCTTTATTTGCCCCCTGTACTCGTTTATACAGTACATTGGAATGTGTTTTTTCACATATCTAATCTTGCTCTCCATGAGAACACAGCACCCCAGAAAAAGTTTTGGGGTTTAGAGCACTGCTCAAGGCCCCAAACAGTTATGGGATCTAAATCAGCTACCTTCTGATCACAAGCACCGACACCAAACCCACAGAGCCACACAGCACCCCAGAAGTATGCCCTGAGTTACACTGCTTTCCTACAGCCATGCCCAAAACTGCAGCTAGTCAAACTGACATCTCTGAGCTGTCCATTGTGTATGATCGTTACACGTGAGTGAGTGCCCTGTGATGTACTGGCATCCCATCCAGGGTGTACCCCAGCCTTGTGCCCTGCAATAGACTGGCATCCCGTCCAGGGTGTACCCCAGCCTTGTGCCCTCTGATGGACTGGCATCCCATCCAGGGTGTACCCCAGCCTTGTGCCCTGTGATGGACTGGCATCCCATCCAGGGTGTACCCAAGCCTTGTGCGCTCTGATGGACTGGCATCCCGTCCAGGGTGCCCTCTGATTCCTGGGATAGGCTCACTGTGACCCTGTTCTGAATAAGCAGCTAAGGAACATGAATGGATGACGGATGATGGATGGGTGGATGATTGAATCAGACAGCTGCTTTGTCTCTCTGATGCCCACATCTTGCTGCCATTCCCCAGACGTGGTACCCTAATTATTCTTTAGTGAGTTTTCCTTCATCAAAAATGGCTATCCTTAGTGATCGTCCTCTCTCAATTTGTTAAATCTGTGCCCCAAATAGAGACCCCAGTCGGTCCCCCAATTCCAGTGCCACGTGGCTGTGTTCGCCCTCCCAACCAGAGAAAGACATACAGATATTTTCTGTGGCTGTTTGTGCACATAATGAAAACCAAAAGTGATCTCATGGCATTATGGGAGTCTGATCCCCGAGAGCACAGGCTGCTAAACGGATCCAGTTTTCAGACCCCAAAGGCTTCTTTCTAACAGCCAGCGTAAAAATACAAATTTATTTTGTAAGCCCCTAAGCCCCCAGTCAATTGCAGTAATCTGTACTTCAAACACTCTTGCAAATGAAATGCCCCTCTCCACCACGATGGCAGGTCCCTTTTAGCTAAGGGCACGGACGTCTCCGATCCCTTAAGAAACGGAGCAATGTAATCGTTAATCTGCCGGTAAAAGTTGGTGTCTTCGGCGTACGGTGGCTGACGTCTCCGAGTTGAGGGCAGCGCGATGGAGCGGGTTACGGCACGAAGGGGAACCATTAAGCCTGGCAATGTTGAAGCCGGTGTCAAATAGAACCATCGTCCACTGGTGTCCTCCTGTTTCGAATTTGGCCTGGGAACTGGGAGTGATGCCAGTCACAAGTTTATGAGTAGTTTAGATACACCAGTTCCCCTAACAATGTGTGTTTTCCACGGCCAGAGGAAACAGAGTGGAAGGAAACTCATATGGATGTACAGTAAGGAGGACTTGAAAACTCAATCGGGTAGATGTCAGGCCACTGCATTAACCACTGCACCACCATACCACACTCAATAACAAGTCAACTAACTAAAGAATGCAGAGCACGTGGACAATATCCCTGAAGGGACATTCTGCTACATCCTAAACGATCTACTAATCCCATCACGCCAGATTCCATAATCCATAAACAGAAGACATATGCACACGGCTACCCAGCCACGGTCCATGCTGTACCAAGCCCTCTTCCGCTTCAGTCCCGTGGGGGGCTTGGCCTACCGGTGCTCTGCTCTTCCTCAGGCTTGAGCCCCAGTGCTCCTACAAACACATGCAGGGCAACTCACATCTATCAGCTGCTGAGTAGGGGTATTTTAAACAACCCCCCATGTGAGAAGATCAGTACAGTAACAGGTTTTTTAGGAGGAAAGAGATAGGTTGGAGAAGGGAACGGGCTGACGTAGGGAGAGCCTCCCGGGGTCATAAATCACTTGTCAGAGACTCTCCTCTGGGCAAGAACTTACACCAGCCTGTTGCCCTGGGACTTGGCCCTGTGCTTCTGTGGATAGGACACCCCTGCACCAAGCCCACGGTAGGCTGGATGAGGCAGGACTCAAGCGAGGGTGGAGAGGGATTGTTGGATAGCCAGCTTGCCTTCGTGATGCTCGGCTGCACTAGCAATAACAGCTTCAGTGTATCACAGTGAAGCCGTGTGCTGGTGGAGGTTACCGGACTGGATATTTATGAAAAAAGGAAACGGGCGAGGTAGGGGTGGTAGATGGAGCAGGCATTTTACTGCTGAAGCTGAGGTAACTGAAGCTGAGTGGCAAATGAAAGCAAATGGGGGGGGGGGTCTTTTGAAGTGAGTGAGAGAAAACAAAAACTAACAAGAATATCATAAGTGTGGGCAGGGGATAGAACTGACATGTTGGTCACATGGCAAGCAAAGAACAGCTGAACCGAAGGTACACACACGTCCTTAAAGTCACCTGACCCCCACCGCCCCGCCCACAGTATCTCACAGCTTTTTATTCACCTTATACTCCTTTGAGAAAAAAAATGAAAAACCACCTGAATTTAACATACAATTTCATTTTTTTTCCTGCTATGGAATATATGGCTCTGCATGCATCTTTGCTTTACTGTAGCACTTTCTGAAAGTCAAAGGGCGTTTCTAGGGCAGAGTAATAAAGCAGGGTGCCCTTCCAGCACTGTCACCTCGAAACGTGAAGTAACATCACCGGGAAGCTCGAATGAGATCCCATGTCACCCACCGCTATTTCCCCTTCAGCCCGCAATCACTTGAGCGACCGGAACGTATCCGTGTATCTCGAGGAGGAATTAAAACAAATGAAGTGATTTAGTTAAGAGAAGAAAAATGCAAAAAAAAAAAAAAAGGTTAAACAAACAAGACAAATAGTTACAGCAGAGGCGCAAAACACTCATGTGGACGTAATCTCTGAGCAAGTAATGGATCAAGCGCTGAATGTTTATGGGTGACGCTTCCTCTGATAAGGCCTCAGACGTACATTTGGATGAAGGGCTTTAAGGTTAGCGGTTCTTTTCATGCTGAAACAGAATGCGTCTATAAATAAAGCCACGGCTGCCACTGCTGGGATTACACCGTATGCGCCTGGCAGCCTTGTTGTTTCATAATTTTACAGACCACCAGCTAAAGGGAAGCGCTACGACAGCAGCGCAAAGTTAAAACTGTATTAAAGCGGCATTACGCTCGGGGTCCCATGCCGTACAATCATAACAAAAAGGCAAATCATGCGTGAAAAATCGCGTTTTCCACGAGCTGTATGCAAAATGTGAAAATAGTATACAGGACAACTGCCTCTTAATTACAATCTTCATCATCATCATCATCATCATCATCAGCGATTTGGGACAGTGCCCTTTGTTAAACGGGCTATCGATAAATAAATTAATTTTATCGTCTGCGTCCTCGTTTATGTTATATTATTTTGGTTTTTATTTAAACATTGGTGGGAGGGGGGGCTAACTGAAAATAAAAGCAAGTAAGGAAGACGTTCTTTATATCAACACTAACTAAGAAGATTCATGACCCAATGGGTACCACGAAGGCATTTTAAACGGGCGATAAATATTCTGCACCTGTCAGGACTTTTGAGATACAACAAAACCCACAGTGCTCTGAAATATTTTTCTGTTCAACGTTTATAGCATTCAGCGTCGTGGGGGAAACGCACATAAAAGGTCTGGAAGCCAGCTCACCTGATCATATCATAAATAATTTATATTAAAGATGACACACGGCAAATTTTCACAAGATCGTGGTCCATTTGTAGGGAGGTGACACTGCATGGTAAAAGGCCAATTGCGGCTTAAATACATGATCATGTCTCTCGCAGACAGCAAAATGCATCTGAGAGAGCATTAAGAAAGAATGTCATAAAAAATGGTGAAAATCACATAATCCATTTAAACCATTTTTTTCGAAAAACTAATGTTTAAAAAGAACATATCTTTAATCCCAGTTGATATATAATTTTATTTATTTATTTTTTAAGAAAGAAAGGGTAAGCCTGGTAGTTTAGAAATGTAGTTGTAGCTGAAATAACGAAATCTGGGACATTTCGTGATTTACATCTCGGCCTGTTGAGACTGAGAGGTTGGAGGTTCGTTTTGGCCGGTAAAAGCCGGGCAGCTCGCGGGAAAGCATTAAAGACCTCCCAGTCTGTTGCATGTCTGTATGCTTTTTCACCGGCTTCAGCGCCAATTCAGAAGCAAAAATTAGTGATGGGACAAATGAGGCTTCTAAACTCGTGGTACCATGGACATTGGCAATAGCATTGATTGGGTCTTGAAGTTTCAATTAGTGCCAGCATTAATTGGTCAGTTCTGGATACTCTCACCCACCAAGGGCTTTGAGGCCTCATTTAGTGCCACCATTGATTGGTTAGTTCAGGATCCTCCCACTCACTATGGTCTTTGAAGCCTCATTTGTCCCACGACAACAAAAAATGTCTGGGAATCATTTAGGCACTGAATGCCCCTCTGGGTTTCAGCGCTCCAGAGGTAATGCTACGAGGTGATCGGTGATTTGTTCCATGACTTAACACCAGAGTAAACACGGCTCATCATTGACTGATTTTCTGTACAAACATTTTAATTACCAGTTAAGGTTACGTTGATCCAGTTGATCAAACTGTACGTAGATTTAAGTATTTTTTGCGTGAAAATGTACTTTTGTATTCACGACTCTATCTAGCTGTTAGATGGATGATTATAGATTGTTTAATAAAGATGAAATATTATTTTGCTGTTAGAACAGCAATTAGTAACTAGCAATTAATTATAAACTAAGATGATATACTCGGCAATAAACAGAAAAAAAAAACAAAGTGGCTTTTAGCTCGCCCGTGCGGCTAAATAAAAATAAATCAAGAGCTGCATTCCTGAACTGGGAGAAACTAACAAAGAGTGAAACGACAGGACATGTCAGACCCCTGACAGATAAACAGTCTTTCATTAGAACAGAGTGTTTGTAATGTGCTTTAATCAGTCTTCCTTCCCCAGCTCAACTTAAATACACACACATAACACACACACACACACGCACATGCTGTTGGCATTTGTCCGAGCCCCAGCAGTCATAAATCCCCTGCCGTGATTTTGTTAACCTTTACCACGACCCGTCACATAGATACCAAAATTTACAGCACTGGGCCCAGCCAGTGCACACACACACCTCCAAAGAGCCCACCTGCCGTGAGACGATATTTTAGTCTTGTGATGTCAGTGCCCCGATAGTCTTTTCAGACTGTCCTTTCAAAGCATGCTTGTTATTTTGCACGTATGCAAATGTTTTCTCAGAGCTGTAATGACATGGAATCAGGCACTCCTCAAACTAACGAAATACGTACCAGTAAAAATAATTTAGAATTCTGTATTGTATATTCTGCTACCATACTTCAACAGTTGCTGTCGGCAATGGCAGATGGACAGTGCTGTGGTGGAATTACCAGATATCCTATGAAATGAAATGTACTCCTGCAATGATGTGAGTGTTATATGCCATTCAGTCTGCTTACCCAGAGTTCAAAGGGCGAGATTACTGAACAATAACAGCCAAGACTGATGTGTATATTTGTGTTTGGGCAGACATGCTTGCATGTGTGAGGAGTTGGGTGACATCCATTACGATGGATCTCCATCTCTGCAAACAAGTCTACTGTCAGCTGAGGTCATATGGCTGACTATTTATCATGGGGGGGGGGCTGTTTTATGTGTGGGCCTAATTCTGCAAATGCCATAGGTCAGTGCTGACCAATCCTCAGTCAACATCCCACAAATCAACCACAAATACTATTTTGACTTATCTAACAGTAAAAATGAGTTCAAATTATCTGCCAAAGCAATTAAGTTTTTTTTTTTTTTTTTTTTGTGCGTGGGACCACGATGATATTAAAATGCTAAGATAATACTTACAAATCTATGCCTGTGCTGAAAATGGATAGATTAGTAAAGCTCTTGGTTGTTGTTCTCGATTTTTTTGGACTTCCAGATACTTAATCTTTCCTGATTTGCAATACCTTTCAAAAGAATTGAAATATACTGGACACCAACAATGCTTTAGATTATCTTTAAACTTGAAATTCATGTGCAAAGGGAAGATTATAAATAAAATGCTATTTGTCTTTATTTGGCATGAGTGGGTCAAACTGTCTCTACTTTTGGTTGTTATTTTTTTTGTGGTATTAATGGAACAATATTCTTTAAACTGATATATTTTCTTATGAGTTTCTTAAATGTTTAGTGGTACTACTTTTTAACGTGTTTTTATAAGTACGCTCAAATTAATTTGTTATATATTCCCTACGGGTCGAGCGACATAATTTTCTCATGACTTCATTATTTATTTTGTGGTATCACTTTCTTATGTGTTTCTTATATATGAAAGGGTATTACTTTGTTACATATTATTATTAGCAAATCATATCTGAACCGACACCGAATGAGAAGTACCACACTTTATCTGCTTAGCTTTTTGCCTACGAAAGTTTAATCCTCTTACTGCTCTGCCAGCATCAGTAGTTTACTTTTGATACACGTGTTTGCTTGCTTGGTGAATAAACGTTAATTTGAAAACTGAACACAAAGCGAAGCGTGTAGCGTGGCCACCTCTTTACTCTTGACGGAACAATGGCAGGTCGAAAGAAGTTGGAAAACATCAAGACTGCAGAAGAGCAGCTTAGCAGGGGAAAGCAGTCTAGCCATACGTCCATGAAATGGCCTTTGCCCCTCTGGGGAGACACAGAACCATCCGCTCATCTCCAAAAAGATCCAGCCTCCTCCCAGCCCTCTGCCAGGCCCTGGGGATGAAGCTGGTGGAGGTCCATGATCTCTCATTGTGAGGAGTCAACCACACAAAGGCGTGGTGTGCAGCTTTATTGGGAACAGATTTCTCCTGTGAGTCTTTCATTAGCTTCACGCCAAGGTGTCGCCCACCCCCCGCCCGCTACGGGGTCTCTCTCCTGCCGTGTCAGCCCACAGCGATGTTTACCGTAGCGCTAATCTGGCCTCACGGGCGTCGTGCCGAGCTACAACTCGGGTCAAGGCACCGCCATTGGATCTTCCGGACACCCGCTACTCCATTCCCGCAGCGGGTCCGCTGCAGGATTATGGGGTCGCAAACGGGCCGGAAGAACCCAACCTGGAGAACAGAGATCCCATAGCCAGGGCGGCACAGTACGTCTTTCTGCCTCAGTGCCCGCTGATAAAGTCTGCCATTCTTTGCCAGTAATTTGTAATGTCGGGGCTTTCTCGAGGATTGCATAGCTGGCCCCTGTTGTGCTGTTCATTGAAGATGATTAACCAAACGATAAGGGAGACAAACTGTCTTTTTAAGGAACTACTGAATAGTCTTTTCTGCAGCCTTTGTTTGTCTTATAAAGAAACCAGACTTTTTCTCTTTGACTTTAGACCAGTCTAATCCACTTTCAAGGAGGTGACTTCAGGAGCCAAGCCAGCACGGGGCCGACCCACTCATTCTGTTTTGGATTGACTATATCTAGACCACACAGCATAATGGGATTATGAGGGCATACCAATTAGACAGTGGGAGCGAGGGTTCTTCCCTTAAAGCCTTCAAAACTAGCAGTAGTAGCACGGACCTTCACGATGGTCGAAGTCGAGTCCTGAAACTGCAACCCTAGAGTGACATGACACCATAAAATTTAATACTTACATATTTCATTTGCGCCAGTTTTCCACAAAGCACTTCTTAATAAACCATACAAGACAAGACACCCTGATATAGTTTTCACCTATTGGAAGTTTCGCTGGCAGCAGTTAAGGCTAACCTGCTAAAGGGTAGCAGCAATGCTATTGGAGTGTGACATACAAGACTGGAGTGACATGGGGGGTGGCCAAGTTCTGGAAGGTCAGTATGTCAGATGCCCAGCCAGGCCATTAAATCCGTGGCCTGTTGAAACGTATTATGTGTAGCATTAGCTTACTCTGCAAACTCTCTGACTGTCTTCTATTTTTCACGAGGCCTTGGGGTTTTTGGGTGTGTGTGTGTGTGTGTGTGTGGGGGGGGGGGGGGGGGTTTTTAGGGGGGGCGTGGGGTGGTTTCGGGGCCGATTCCCGGGGGGTTTTCGGGGGGTGGGGGGCCCTTACCCGG
>JAACJT020000092.1:904415-931508 GCA_009936485.2 Gymnarchus niloticus | reverse complement strand
GGGGGGCCGGGGAGGGGGGGTTGCCAGTACGGCTACGGGTGGCACATCGTAAATCGACCGCCGAGGGCTCCTCAAGCACACGGAAAGGGCAGGGGTGACTGAATCTACTTCACTTTTACTGCATGCCTGCTTGGATGTAGTTCCACTTACAGGCTATATTAAGCGCAGACTTCAACACGACACTGGAAGAGAATCCTGAAACGCCAACGCATCCTGGTGGAAAAATATATCTACATACTCATATAAAACATGATCATATTATTTACATGCACTAAAATGCATATTAAAATTTATGTAACAGTGCCCCTATTCTACACCCAGGATACGTGTTTTAACCTACATAATGGCTAGATTAGAGCACCACCCACCAATGATTAATGATTAGTGCTTGATTTATGTCTTTGTTTGCTCCTTAACACTGTAGCAGCGACGTCACTGTGTCGTTCTGTTTGACACGTCCATGTCACACGCTGTCCATCTCACCTGCGCGGCCACAAAGGCATCCATCGCTTTCGGCGATTTGACAAAGCAATGGCTAGTAAATAGATACTTTAATAAATTGTGGTGGGAATGGTTTGGTAAATGGATTTGTGTACGTTAAAATTTTGCGGCCACGGTGATCTGATTTAATGGCTAGATAATTGTTTTCCATGTTGAAAACACGTCTTCACCAGTGAGATGTGTTTTCCATTCTGGTGGTACTATGGTCCACGATGACATGATTATATAATGTATGGTCCTCTCAGACTAGTTCATATTTTATTGCCATCGTTGCTCGGAGCCGCTCTCTCATTAATTACAAATGACGGAATGTATACTTCTAACTACGGAAACATGAAGGACTTTCTGCCATGTGCTTAAACGAGTTAAACAGAAATTGAGTGTTTATAGTCAGTCCAACATCCTGTACTGTATGCTAATTACCTTAAAATTCAAGGATCATTGCATGTAATTTCAACAGCTTCCATCATAACAATCATCAGTCGTAAATTTAGACCAAGGACATAAAATCCGCAGGGACTGGTTTTCGAAGCTGGCATTTTTAATTAACAATTCATTTAGCTACTGAAGAAGAAACACCACATGATTAAGGATGAGAAAGAGATTCTAAACATTTGGCAACTCCTTAGTTAAAAGAAACAAACACAAACAGCTCTGTCCAAAAATGGCAGCTAAATATTAGACTCGCCCAGGTAGGTACCTGAAGACAGCTAGCTGTTTGCATCCACTAAAAAGAACAAGAGCCAAGAATGGGGCAGTTTGCTGATTTGGTGGTTCTTTATACAGTCCCAGCTCTGCATTACGTGACCCCACCCCCCTGCCCGCATGTATACTGTAAGGCTTCAAACGGGTGACAAATGACTTGGGCTGTGCCCTCGCATCTCACACACTTCACGGAGAATTCACGTCCACCTCTGGCTTTTGTTACACTAGCTTACCCGCCATGCAAGTTTCCCCGCGCCCAATAAACATTTATCAGCAAACCGGAGTGATGAAAAAATACAAGACAGGAAAGGAACAGGCCTTAATCGTCGTGTCAAAAAGCGAAGTTCAGTTTAATGAACGTGAGTTGGTTTTCCATTCGGAGAGTCTTCTCAGTGGTGGTTCTTTTTTTTTCTGATTCCCTGGATGGGGACAAGGACTAGCTTCTCTGCAAGACAAGCTAAATAACAGCTGATGAAAGATTAATTTAAAGGTTTTGGTCCTTATGTGCCGGATCTTTCTGCCCAGGCAGCAAAAACGCTTATGTCAAAGTAGCTTCCAAGTGTCTTTAGAAGGCGTGCACACACAGAAACACACATGTTCTCTCTCTCGCTCATACACGCACACTATTTGACTGCGGGATCTCCATGACAACCAGGGGAAAAAGTAGCACTAGCGATGCGGTGGCTTAAAAGAGCGAAAGTAATGTGCGTGTCATTATCTGTGAAACTGATGCAACCACGTCACTGCTGCTGCAAGTCTCCCCCGCTTTCCATCATTTCCTTTTAATGCGTTTTGTACACAGAACGAAAAGGAGACCTGAATTTTCAGGTCCACTTTTTAAAAATTTCCCAAAGCTAAATACAGAAGGAGTACAATTTAAATAATGCCCTTTTAGGCATTAACTTTGGTATTTAATCCCTCCGGTGCTTTGACACAAATACTCAGTTTGGCACTGTTTTTCCTTCCTGGTAGTCTGTTACCGTTGCTGTTAATACTTTTGAGCAACAGAGACCCATAGTGATTTAAGACTCCCAAATCGTCACCACCCAAACACCGTGTTTACCTGCCAGCCATAATAACAGGTATCGCTAACTAGATGTGCCAAGCTCATTAGCAGTAAGGTGGGGTTAAACTGTGCAGATATAGGCCTTCCAAACAATGGCCCTCCCGTGTGACTTTAACAGTATATCCAAGGATTTAAGAACCGGGGTCTTTAAAGTTGTAGCTGAAAGCCAAAAAGCTCACCACACCCAAGAGAAGAGTCCAATGCCTTCTCATCAATCCTTGGTTATGACTCATCACACACACAATTATTACTAGCAATGGGACAAATGAGGCTTCAAAACCTGTGGTGGGTGGGAGTATCCCAAACTAACCAATCAGTGCGGGTGATAGGGTATTTCCACCCACCACAGGTTTTGAAACTTCATTTAGTGCCAACATTGATTGGTTAGTTCAGAACTCTCCTATCCACCATGGATTTTGAAGCCTCCTTTGTCCCATCACTAAACATTACCCTCTTCAAACCAAATTCTACATTTTTATCCCTCGAAAGCTAATGACACACATTTGACTAAAGCACGGAATTCAGCCTTAACACCATCTCCGTTGTTTGAAACACAAATGAGAGGGAATTAAGAGCCATATTCTTTGAGACAATGTTGTAAACATTTTCCTTTAATTTCTGTTTAAATGGTGATGATTTATGAATTTGTTTATACAACCCGATCGCTACGCACTGGAGAACTGGTCTAAATTGTAGACATTAGTGAACGCTTTGTAAGCGAGGCATTGATTTGCTTTATTGTTTGTAAACGCTACGTGTGACTTTTTCATCTTTGCCACCTTGGACATATAGTGAGCTTAGTGCTCATGTGGATGTAATTGCAGGAGATCTGTTTGGCTGTTTGGAATAAATACTTTTCTTTCTCTGGTGTTACTTCTCCTGCAGTGATCCGAATTTGTGTATTTTAGTGTGCATGCTATGTGTTTGTGTGCATGCTGTCATTAGGACACGTTGTGTTAATATGATGGGAGTTTAATAAGAAGAATTCCTTCCAGGGTGTAGCCCTGCCCACTGCCATCTTCTACCTGGGATAGGCTCCAAACCCACCCACGACCCCGACCAGGATAAGCGTCAGAAGATGGACGGATGGATAATCAAAGGAGGGCCAGTAAAGGGTTTTGAGATGCTCACACGGTTGAGTACAAACAGGCAGACCAGTCGTCTTAGCGACCGTATCCGCATCGCGGCTGCTTTCCTGACAGCTTTGTGTAACCACCACCAAGGCAATTTTTCTGCCATCAGCCGCCACTCCAGGAGGAGGAGCTGCGTCCTGACTCCACTGTGAGCTCCTCCCCTCTGCCTCTCCTCACCGGTGGAAGCCGGGGGCGGGGCCTGTGGGAGCAGAGGAGCCGGTCGCCCCAGATGGAGGACCACGGCACTCTCTTTCGCCGTCCAACAGTCTGCCGGCGGCCCATCCAGATGCGTTGCCCATAACCGCGTTCCTGGAGGATGGGGGGTTATCTCCTTCGTGGGCGCACGCTCCTATCTCCAGCCTTCAATCCACTCCCAGATCATTCCGATTTGCATCCAACTGGCCTGGATTCTGTGCCGAGTTAAAAGCGGTGATTTGTTGTGCTCTCGGTTAATCCTGTTCAGAGCTTTAAATACCCATATCAAATCTTCCGGGCTCAACAGATTCGGTTTTGCAAACCTGTATTGAATGCAGTTCAATCCGTCAGCTTAGAAGTGTACACTCCTTAACTTCTGTGATATAGCAAAACCAATCACCGGACCGGGGCCTTATTTCAATGGCTGTGCGCGCGAAGAGTCGGACTTATTTTTAACGCGGGAAATTGAAGCTGCTCTGACTGGCACGGAGAGCCACGCCCAAATGGTTACAATTTAAAGATGAAAGAATGCTGAAGTATTAAAGTGGTTCTAAGAAAAGAAGGTTATTCTGTTTTGAAACTTTGTCCAGCCAAAGAAATTAGTTTCGATAATATTAAGCCTCGAAAACAAACAGGCGAATGATCACAGGTACCTCAAATTGAATTAGGCTATAGAGGCTGTATGTGTTAGCCTCCAGTTCCTTAAATTAGCATCCATTCGTTCACTCATGTGGGCATCTGACAACAAACCATAGATGTACGTCAAGCTCGAAATATTTTGTACACCGCATATCTGGCTCGTAATCCAGAGAGCATATAGCACGAAAAATGTCTTCACAGTACTGAAGATGCGTCCAGCTGAGTTTACTATAAAGAATGTGGTTTTAAAAAGAGGGAGAAGCAGAAGTAAGAGATCCTGACAGGTTCATAAATGGACAGTCTCCATGAATGCACAGTGCACGTCTGCTAAAGCAGTCCGAAACGTAATGACACGGGCTCGAAATACGTTAGGACTTGCCTCATCCCGCCAATCGCGAATTACGAATTATACTCTCAATAGCGTATTCCCGTCGCAGAGGCCTACAGATCGAGAGCCAAATGGTGCCGCCACGAGGTTTGGCGTTTTTTTGCTTTTGCCGTGTGTGTGTATAATCCTCAGAGTGTTGTTTAGGTACAGCTTGGCTTCATTAGGGAGCTGGATTAGTCGTCTCTCCCGCCAAAGATCTCTGCAGCAATGATGGCTCACGAGGAACCCTTCTGGAATTATGGGAGAGCACTTACTTGAAGCACGTTTATTTACATTAGATTTGCTCGGAAAATAACATATCGACACAACCCTCACAAACGGCTCTGCTTCATGCTTTTATTACTGGCGTTGTTACCAGCCCAGCTTTGGAAATTGTCATCAAGAACACACTTCATCTACGCTTCGTTCTGCCACGTTTGTGTCTTGCGGTTGTACATTCATCCAGATGGTTCAGGATGTGCTAGAGACCCCCACCACGGCTGGAGGATTCTGGGAGATCATGGAGAAGGGGGGTGGGAAGATAGATGGATGGAGAGAGAAAGGATTAATCTCCACCAGCTGCTTCAGTAACCTGCACGCCACCCTCCAGAAAACGGTCTGAAAAATCCTAAAATTAGTCAAGAATAACCTTGCATAGATTTTATCTCAACTTCCTTTCAAGACTTGAAGCTGCACGCGATGTACATCATTTATTTCGAACATACAATGTGATTACGGCAGGATGCATTGAATCTTCTGCCTTCAGGGTTATTGAGTTTTGAATGCTTGCCTGATTTTAAGGTTATCTTAGTAACAGAAGAGGATTGGAGGAACTGAGAAACGCAGTCCTCACTGGCCGTTTTAAACACACGAGGTTGTTATCAAACGGACGTATTTCCTGAACTGTGGTCAGTAGCTGTCCTCCTTCATTTTAGTGCCAAAGTTTCAGCATTGTGTGAGGAAAGCAAACACTCACTCACACACATGCACGGTATACTTAAAAAGAGATCTCTTTCCCGTGGAAATATTTACTTTACAGCATCACGGGAAAACACCCAACCAGGCCGGCTTAAGATGGTCCACAAATGTGAAACAGGAGGATACAGATTCTGAACAGTAATTTTACAGTGGCTTGGGTAATTGCATGGCTTGTCATCGCTTCACCCATCTCCCCAAAAGCCACGTTTGATAGATGATAACCACCAGCAGCCTTTAAAAAAATTACACGCACATCTTTCTTAGTTGTATCAGTCGAAGAGTCTAATTTCACATCCCGAAGAACATTTTTTAGCTTTTAATAACGTGTGTTAAATTAACAGTGTGTGTTTTGTTGAATTAATCAAACGAGATAACAAAAAAATATGCAAACACTGACACTGCAGATTTTTAAAATCTGCTGCGGAAACCATGGCAACCGGGCGGAAAGTTCTACAGGTATTGCAGCTATTTTCCTGGCATTAGCACGCTTTGGAAGCGGCAGCGGATTGCCTAGCCCACAGTGTGTCCCACGCTCCGCGTTCCTGCTTGTGGCCTGCGAGAGGTGCAGCGCTGTATCTGGTCGGACATGTTTGTGTTCATGACGCCCTTGGAAACCTGAGAGCACGCAGACAGAAAGGAGGGGCAACGAAAAAAAAACAAAAACACGACAAAAAGATTCGTAGGAACAGACTAATCTCTATGTTGAGCCCGTCTGTCACGTGCAGCTTATAAATAAATGAAACATAACAACAAAAAAATAACAAAATGGGGCTTTGGCACAAACGTTTCCTGTTGTCAATTTATAACCACCATGCCTTTCTGGCAGTTAATGCATTTAATGATATGTTAATCTTTTTGTTGTAATTATCACAAGTTTAATTTATTTTAAATGTTTTTCGGGCTGCCGCAATCTTGCTGTAAAGCCAGTCTCCTGAAAAACACATCAGAGAATTTAGCGATCAGCATTTTCTCAGCGTGATGTGAACGTTAAGAAATCTATCTTCAAAATGGAAAGGCTATAATTAATCAGACAGAGCACAAACAAGACCCAAACGGATAAAGGATAGAGAAAGCAAACTACAATATTTGTCGAGGTTTGTTATAAAATTGATATGGCATGGGCAAACCTACTGCAAATCAATTAAGCAAATGTAATTATTATTCATAATTTATTTCCTCCATGGATGTTTACAAATTCACTGTGTAGGCTAATTTGGGCTTTTGAAATTAAAGAATTAAGTAGGGCATACGCCTTGATGTGGGCAATTCCCCGGACAAAAACACTGAGTGGGACGCTCCTCTTGATGAAGGAACGCTACAGAACATCGCAGTTAATCTGTGCATAATGGAGATTTGACCACTCTGTGGTTTGACTTCCATGCTGGCATTTATTGATTTCATTCACTGCAAGTTCTTGCTTCCTTAAAAAAACACACACACACTCTGTGTAATTCCTGTGTTTGCTTGATTAATAATTCAGTAATATGAGCAGATGCATAGTAAAGGCCTACTTACGTGACTCGGTGCCACGATAAGGGCCAACCTGTGGGCATCCTGTGGTAATTCAGTGTTGCACTCACAGTGTTTCAAATGCCGACCTTCAGGATCATCAGAGCGGAACACTCTGTTCGGTCGCCAAACAAGTGGGTATCCAAGTTTTCTCTCACGAGTCCTGTTGACCGTTGTGATTACCGAATGGAGCGATCCGAATAGATGGAGCACCAGTTTTATACACCTCATTGAAAATGTGGTCTCCCGGCTGACATGTGTTTCCCATAAAAATAATCAGTTAATCCTTGGAACATCATGATCAATATTTTAATGCTTTGGCTTAAAAGTGTTTTATAGATCAAGGGTACAGACTGTTTGTAAGTAAACACCAGTTTCAAGCCGTCATTTGGTCTAGACTGAAGATGCCATAATAGTTATGTTTGCGATTAATAAGCAACCTGGGTGTGACTTTATAAAAAAAAAAACTTTAAATTTAAGTGCGTGTACCATCAATTTAGCTTTGTGAATCAAGCGGATCAAAGTCATCTGTTAAGAGTATTCTGCTTTCAAGCAGAAAGTGTTTACGTCACTCTTGAAGAACACATTGCTTTAATTACTTTCTCCCAGACTTAAGTTGAGCATGAACATATGTCAGAATCTCCTAAATCCTCACAAGACTGATTGTATTTTGTAGTGATTATCTGTAGAAGTTTTTTTTTTATTGTGCACAAGGAGGATAAACTTCTCTGCTTCAGTATGGCCAATATGATCATTCATAATTATGCAAAAAAAATGAATATATATCCATATA
Organism: Gymnarchus niloticus; assembly: GCA_009936485.2. Taxonomy (NCBI): domain Eukaryota; kingdom Metazoa; phylum Chordata; class Actinopteri; order Osteoglossiformes; family Gymnarchidae; genus Gymnarchus; species Gymnarchus niloticus. The sequence goes on along the minus strand of JAACJT020000092.1, from coordinate 923,622 downwards.
TATATATATATATATATGCCAAACTTCAGTTCTCGGTATATCTTGTTTGGCTGTTGGAAATGTCCTACATTTGAAGTTTGTTAATTCCATAATATCATTAAGGTAAATGTAGCTTACAGAAATGAACCGATATGTGGCCTTTTGTTGACAAGCGCCTTCTCTGGAGCAAACAGCTAACTCATTGACAGACAGTTTAGCAAACAGAGGTGGGCTGGCAAGCACAAGTCACATGGGCCAGTACACTCACAGCCATTAGGAAGATCATTGCTTAATCCATGGATTACCAGGGATACCATCCTCTCCATTTTGTATGGTCCTAAAAGCCAAGGTTTCTCGCCACACTGAGGTTTCTGGCCTAAGGAACTCAGACGCGCATAAATCTTTGATAGACTAGCCTTCCTGGAAGCGGCTCAGCCCTTCCTCCAACAGCCCAGGAGATGAGACACGTCCTTCTGCCAGACCCTTATTGCAGTGTCACATGACGCTCTCTTATGGTCTGATGTGCCATCTGCTGTCAACGGCAATCCAGTCATAGGACAATACTGAATCCCTCTAAAAATGTCCCCACTTGGACTGGACCTTGGATAGGTGAGGCCTGTGGACAAATTCTCTCCGTCCACAGGATTGTGTACAAAAGAGGTGTCCAGAGCAAGCTTATGGGACAGTTTAAGTGATGCAAAGTGGAGGGTTAGGTGTGTAACATATGTGGATGTTTGTCCCGGCAAATTCCACCTACATCAGAGTTCTGCTGAGCTTTTTAAAGACTAATTAGCTAAAAACTGCTGTGCGTTATATATCTTTAAGACTGGATTAAATAATCCTTTATGCAGAAAAGGTATGCAAAGATCAGGAAGATATTTGTAAAGAAGACCTATTGATCACAACAGCCAGTGGTTCTCTACCCATGTTCACACGAGGTTCACCTGTGGGGTTTGTTTCTGTCAGACCCTTCAAGGAGTGATGGGTTTGCTACCTAAGCCTTTGTTTAAAAGGACGGAGACTGCAATGTACTGTATTTATCATTGGTGCCCAAAAGAGGGCAGGCAAAGTCAACTGAGACTCCAAAGACTTTTCTAAAAACGTGTCTTTTTTTTTTTTTTTCCACAGCTCAAAGGTTAATATAATTACTCCACCCCGACAGGTAAAAGAACATCCAATTAGCATTTTAACAAACCCGTACATATTCCCTGCTTACAAATCGACCTTAGCAGAATAATGTAAGGCTTTCTCCTCCTGCATAATTTAAAGCAATCTGTTAAAGTTTTGCATCCGTACTAAATATTCTTTCTTTCTTTTATTAACACATTATAAAACTGTGTTAAATTCCTTTAGTTTGATGCCGATTTTTATTCTAAATAAATGACATTAACAAACACTAAACAAGCAATGCCTACACATTACCACACTTTCACTCAAGTTTAACCTCACAAATCAGAAATGAACTCATCATTCTTGAGAAAAACGGAGGAACGAAAAGAGATGGTGTGACTGGGGCATGAAATGGACAGCCATGGTATTTCTGTATGCTGAAAGCCCACGTTTCACTGCCTTTCCAAAGCCTTGTATACAGACTGTACAGGTCTGTGTGTTTGTGCAGCCCTACCTGTTTGATTCACAGGAAGTGGATTCCAACTCCATCCTGTTTTCAGCACGATACAGGCTTGCCATTGGCCACCTGTTCCCATGGGTTACACTTTCCTTACTCCCACTGTTTCTCACCTCTGTGTCTGTAAATTCATGCCTGTTTGATTGAATTATGCTTCTCCCATCTGTATCAAACTGTCGATTTTCCTCACAGCTGTTTTTACTTTGTGTGGGACAGGATTGGAAGTCATTGCCATCCTATGCCGCATGAGTGGATGATGAAGATGCTTTTATAAATTTATGTTGATTTCAGTGTCCTTCAGTATTTCAGTGTTGTACACAGTTTCTTTAGTAAGCCCCCAGATTATGCAAAGAACCAGCCTGAACTCAGCTATGGTCTTCAACTCTCAATAAACCGTCAAAAGATGGATCTTTCATCAGGACAATACGACTGTTGTCGTATTACCATATAACAAACCGTGGCACATAGTGAGCAAAATATTTTCAGGTTAAGGCGGCCCAGCACTTGAACATTTTGTGCGTGGATAATCCTCTTCAACACCATCGGACTGCCGGAGCGAGATGTTCTGCCAGAGGAATGGATGGTCATAACTGGTTCGCGGTATGGCTGTTCATTCAGAGTCTGTGATCGTTGCTTTCTCACTGCATACCTCATTAATCAGCACTCTCACCAGTCGATTAATTAGCCTGTGCAATAGGCGGCCATGGTTCAGATCCCATCCTTTGGGGGTTTACCTCCTGTCCAAAGCTCAGGCTTCACTGAATGGGTATCGTGGTGAAAAGAAGACATTTTCCCTTTTTGGAACAGTAGCAATGCAAAGATTTAAAAATGTGCAGCTAATCTATGTTGAAATAAAAATGTACACTTACAGCCATGCTGCCGGTGATTAGTTTTGTTTTATTTCTTCAGTAAATGAACTAAGTCTTGAGGCAGAGCTGATGTCGCACATTTTGCCGGTGTCAAAATGTAACCATTACACAATTTTAATCAATACGTTTGTGGGTTTTTTGTCAAATAAATTAAAGGCAATGTAGGGAAAAACGGGCAGAGTTTCACTCCTTACACCTGGACAGTTAGAATTTTTGGGAGGGAAGCTTTTCAGAAATGCTGTTTTTTTTGGGTTGTACAAGTAGTGCGGTTCTCTGGAAATACGCCTGGGTAGAGACACCATATTTGTTTGTTGATTGATGCTCTAATTTTGGACTTGCTATGGAGTTTCTCTATTGAGAGACAACGTTTTGGAGCGTCAGGACTGTAACCTGATGCCGACCCACCAGAACACATGCTTGTTGAGTGGAAACTGAGTTTGCGGGCGAAGGGGAGCATCTGGTCCTGGTCATGTGACTTTAAAGCCCGCTCACCGCATCGTGACAGGAGGAGTAAACGTTCCGAGGGTGCCAGACTCACGGACAGACAGTGGTTTTCAGAGAGAGCGGGGGAGTCCAACGAAAGCACTGAGGTAATGGTTTCCCTGTTTTTCTCAGACTGGAATTTCAAACTGCCTTTCGGTTGCAAGCAGTCTATCACAAACATTCTTCCCGATTTTCAGAAAAGCAGCGATTTCATTTTCATCCTGCTGTGGATGAGCTCGCACATGCCGGACGTCAGGCTGCCTGTGTCACAAATCATACGGAACAAGATGTTCTAAGAGGAGAGAAATGCTTCTTACAGTTGTCAGAGGGAATGTTTCTTTTTATTAATATAACACCATGAGAGAGAACCATGTACTCCATTCAGACATTGGTCCCATGATTAAAATGTCTTAAGGCTTGCCTTGTAGAGCCATTACCATGTCAAAGTCAGTCATTCACTAGGGTGACGTATGAAATATAACACAAAAATCAGGGTGTTTATTCAAGCTGTTTGACATGGTTGAAAGCAAAAGGTGATCCGATGGGGAAAAAAATGGAAGACTGTGACAAACTTGCCTTCCGATGGGAGCGGTTGATATTTATTTAACATAATTATTTCCTCAGATGGACCAGTCCCTCATCCGCGAGGGCTGGCGAAGCATTCCATCATGTTAGCAACGCACCAGTGCGGAATCCCAATAGCCTTCCCCACGAAGGATGACGGCGGACCGGCGACGGCCCTCCTCTAATTTGGGGAAGGGGTAATGTCAGTGCTTTGGCGTGACAGATTGCTCAGTCAAAAGGAGCGACTCTGAGCGAAGGCTCGCCTCCGCGGCGGCTCCTTAAAAGAGGTCACACGGCCGACTTCCCGTGTGCGGGCCGACGAGAGCCTTGACATGAATCAATCGAGCCGGCTCAATTTTACAGTCATAGCCACCTAATGCCTAAACATGAGTGTGGGAGGGGGGTGTGGCTTCCGATTATGAGCATACATGATCTCCCAGAGGAAGACAATAACATTGGCATTAAGCACCCAGAGAGTGAAAATGCAGCCGGTTTTTAATATATCTTAAATTATGTCAGGAAAAACACTGGAACATCACACAAAAGCCACAGTCAGTGTCTATTGCTATCTCATAAAGCTGGAGAGCTCTACAACAATATTGACACAAGGGCAGGAAGCAAATGTCAGCCCATATAACATATGAAAAACGTAACGTAACCAATTTTCAGCTGTCAATCAGCAGGGAATAATGACTGATGGTAGAAATCAATACGGTGCAATTGAATTTCAACTCACAAACATGTTTCGTTCTGCACTATAAAAGACTGTCAAATGTCACAGCCCTGGTGCTGCACGGAGGATTCTAAAGATTTATTTATTTTGGGCGCCGAAGTCTATTAGCAACACGGTTGGTCCCGTTGGTAGGGAAAACCTTTCCAGAGGACGATGCAGTGAAAAGTCATGAGGCTGGAGGCCATTTTCACGAATCGGGTATGCAGTTCCGGCCTGAGGAAATAGTGGTCCTGCCATGCTGTGTGTTTGAGCACAGGAAACTTCAAATAATCAACTCTTCTCCATATTTCTCTGACAGAATTCATAATTGTTTTATGGACACAGTCTAGTGTATTTTTGCTTAAAAGAAGAATGTTGTCTTGCATGTTTTATAAAATATCAGTGTCCCGTTGGCTTAAATTGGCCTGAATTTCTTACTTTCTCTTTAACGATAATGAGAAGGTAGAGTATTGCTACATTAATTCTGGTTTGTTTTAAAAGTATCACATATATGTCTTTTTAAGCATTTTAATTAACTGCATTAAAATATAATTGCTGGTGATTTTTCTCCGCTCAGGGCTGATGTCATGCTATGAGCATGACACATGGAATGCAGCGAAAAGTTTCCGTGAAAAGTTCACGTTTTTCGCTGAGCCAATAAGATGAAATCAATTCTAAATTTCATTATTTTACATAACAGCAATCTTGTACCGGTGCAGTTTCCTTGTTTGAATTTTTATTAAAGCTGCTCATGGGGGACATGGTGGGGTCGTAGCTTGTGCTGTTGCCTTATACCTGAGGGACAGTGGTTTGAATCCTGCCTGTGGAGTTTGCACATTTGCCAGTCTTGAATGTTTCCTCCTGGTATTCTGCTTTCCTTCTGCAGTCCAAGCCCTTGCAGATAGACTAACATGTCTTGCAAAATTATACATAGTGTTTGTGTGCCCTGTGATGGACTGATGTCCTGTCCAGGTTGTGCCCCTTGCTGCCTTGTATAGCCGCTAGACAACCCAGACCAGAAAAGCTGTTTGCAGATTGGTGGGTATGATCAATCCACCTGTCTCTATCCACTTGTACATTCTAGCTTTGCAGTGAACTCTTACATCACACCTTGAGGGCCAGCACACCTCTGGTGTGAGTGTGTATTTCTGCATGTTCTCCCTGTTAGGGGAACCGCCATCTTGAAAATGGTCTGTTGTGTGTGTGTGTGCCCTGTAATGGACCGGTGCACCCCTGCCCTGTAGCTCATGCTGACTGGGATAGCTTCCAGGCCTCTTAGCAACCCTCTTCTGGATAAGCGGCTAGAAGATAGATGGATGGATGTTACTTAAGCATGCAATACATCGTGTGAACAGTTCTTCTAACAGCTGCGTGGCAGAGTCCTGTCTTTGTTCTGTTCAGTTCATGGATCATCGACATTACTGCGATTTATGACCGGCTTCTAGAACTTTCTATTCGACCAATAACAGCTATAACAGCATCCTGAAGCCCAGCATTTCATTGTTGGCGACTCTGATTTATGTCAGTATAAAGTGGCACGTGCCCCATACCTTTTTGGAAGTTTCATTGTAAAATTTTATGGCTTTCATCATAATTTGATGCACTTTTTGTCGATCCAAGTTTTCATTCAGAATTTTCAATCGCAATTCTCTTCCAGGGATTTATTTGCAATCTTTAGCTGCAGTTCCTAAGGTGTCCTGCAGATGCCTTGTGGTTTATTGACTATAATGATAAATGTGTGCTCAGCAGCCACTTTATCAGGAATGCCTGCTTCGTCTTGCAGACAACCTGCTCCTAATAAACACTGAATACAACGGCCACAATAGACGGAGTCAAGTAGTTCGGTTACAGTATAGCTAAGCATTAGAACCGCCAAGGTGCACGATCTAAGTGATATTAAACATGGCCTGATTGTTGGTGCCATACGGGATGGTTCCGGAGTGGCAGAAACGGTCGCCCTCCTGGGACTTTGCACGGCACCTAGAGTTTACCGAGAGAGGAAACCAAAAATGGGAAGTTCTTCAGCCGGAAAAGACCTCGTCATCGACGGGGGTCAAGAGAACGACCGAACTCGTTAAGGCTACCGGGAAGGTCACAGGTGTGAAAATAACAGCGGTACAATCTCAGCACGGCAGTGTTATGTGGAGAGGCTTCTCTGAATGCACGATTTGCCAACCCTTTGAAGTTATTCCGAAAACAAATGGGGACTCCTACCTCGTACTTCACAGGGATACCTAATAAAGTCACCACCAACAGTGTGTGTATTAATGTAGTCATACACATACGTACACACGCATACTTAGTGGCCGGTGGGTATTGCATATACACTCAGAGGCCGCGGTGTTAAAACAATACGTTCATATATACCAAGCACCAGGCAGGACCTTCTTTCTCTGAGGTGAATACATAAATTGAGGCAGCACTACTGTGTGAAGTGAGAAGGAGAACTGTAATCCTTTAGTTCAGACTTTTTCTTCAAAAGACACATTTTACCACAGCCCAGCATCTTCATCCTTGAAGACCTTTTGGAAAGTTAAAGAGAGACACTGATTGGCTGTCAAAGGTAACTGCTTCAAAAGATGCATACTAAAATGAAGTGGTTTTCTTTTCCTGCGTGTATGTTTTACTGCATTATGTATGTTCCCATAAACCAGAAATAAGAAGTACAACTGCCCTGCTGTGAGATCTTTCAAATGATTCATCAAATCAAATCCTCCATATACTTGCATGGTGAGAGATGGCACTGTCACACGATTCCAGAAGTACCAGCAACTCTAAGTCCGATAGAAAGGGGGTCAAGGCTTTCCCGGGCTGCCGGAACATTCTCACTGGGAAATCGGCAAAGGAGGAATCAAGGCCAGCCCGTGAAGCACTGCAGGAAATGGTCTTTCGAGGCTTTAATAGGAGAACAGATGCACTGAAGGTATTGATCTGTCGACAGAACGTACAGCGTTTTAAAAAGTGAGGCATTCTGATCCATGCCGCTGGCAGCTAGTGGACTGTCACGGAGAATCTCAGAGGGAAGGGGCAAAATGACGCAGTGTCTGTGTCATCACGGAGAGCCACCGCTGTGCAGAATCTCAGATCACAAAGCATGGGAAAAAAAAAAACATGGGAATGATTTGGAACATAACTGGATGTATTGTTAATGAGTCATCCATCGACGGATCAAGTGTCAACGAATCGGAAGCCGTGAGCCGACCTCGGATATCCTCCCTGGCTGTTTTCGCATGAAACAACTGACGGATCTCCAAGCCAAGTGTCGGGACAGTAATATCGTAAACATCGAAACTCGTGGCATTTGCACCACCCAGATCTGCTGGAGGCTCTTTATAGCCGTACCAAAACAGGGGCCCCTTGTTACGTCACCCTGGATTCATGGCGCTGCTTCTCTGAACAGGTGGCCCGAGCTGATGTTGAAGTGAAAACAGCCCCAGGTCGAGACATACAAGCAGGCCTGTGTGGAACCTGAGCCCATCATAATTAACGTTATATTACAGAGTTCTCTTCCCAAGGCACAGAAAATGCCAGCAGTTCAGACGCCTTCCAGCGTGTGGAAAGAAACCCAATCTCAGCAAACACATTTCTTACGTCAGGCGGACTCCTTGACAGGTGTGGCTGTGCCTCTTTGTGTATGTATGCACGTATGTACATTAATTGATTTAGTGACATTCGACCTTGGCTGGAGTCACGCAGATGTCGTCGGTTGTTCCGTCGATCCCTCACCATCGCTGTCGCAAGCGAACAATCGTCACTCTCATGAGGCGCTGTTCCCCCAAAAGCTGGCTTCCAAGAAAACTGTCCGACATTTATTCCTGGGAGACCGTCGTGTACTTCGTTAAAATTATCGTCTTGGCAGCCCGCAGCGTGAGCTGAGGAAAAGGCGGGTTCCACGGTCTACATGTGCTCTGGGACCGAAAGATGAATTAGAGGTAATCTTTCATTTGATAATTTTGGTTAGGAGGAAGATTAATCATGCCGTCAGGCTGATGGGACGTTGAGTCGGTTTCTATAAATTACCACGCAAACGCAGAATGCCGTGGATTACGACTACAGAGACACATCAATGAAAACAACAGCAAGCAGCGGATTCGGGCCTCGTTTAATGTTCCTCGCTATGTTTATCCAATAGTCTAGCTAGGACACAATGTTTTCATTCGGTGATAAATCAACCAGCTCATTTCTACAACTGTTGGATCAATTTAAAGGTCACTTTTCTTAGAAGAGGAAAATAGAAGGAAAGAAATGGAATTTGTAGAAAGCCTGTTTTAATTTTCCAGTAAAAGGAAAGGAGGGACTTAGTGTGACATTTCTTTAAAGGCTCTTTCAAATATTAAAAAAAGAAGTTATACTCCTATGAAGTGAGACAAAATATCTGGCTAACACACTTTACCCTTATTGTGTGGCCCGCTTCATATATTTTATTTTCTGGCTTTAACCCACCGTGAAATCCACAACAGAGTCACAGTTCAGTTTGGACTGTGCTGTTCAATTCTGTGCTGGCCTGCAAATTAATTTGGTGGTTTTGCTTAGGAAATAATAATAATTTTCAACATGCCATACCATTTGTGACACTGTAAATCATCCCTTTATAAATATTAGTCATTGCAATGCACTTAAATGAGCGGACTGCACACACTAATGGTGAGAATCAATTATGTAGAGAATAATGTTGTTTCAGTTCAGCAAAGCAAACAGTCACTTTTGAGTGTGTAAGTAAAAACAAACGTTTACCCCGACGATGAAAGACGGAATGGCTGCAGCACACCTTTGCTTAATTCTGCACGGAAGCGTATTCCTCAGTGTAAACAGAGAGCTTCTGTAGGACAGGCCCAGTTCCCCAGCACAGCTGACGTGATGGAGGACCTCACCAGGCTTTCAGAAGTGAGGTCTGGAAGGACGCCTTTGATGCGGCTAAAGATCGCAGGTCACTGTCCCTTCATATATTTGCCACTTTTTTGTGACATACGGTAAATCTTTCGCTTCCTTACCTGAAATGAAAGTAGACTCTGCATCATAGCACGAGTCATCTGGGGGGGGGGGGGGCGGGGGGGGTTCTGGAACAAGGGGGTGTGGTAGGGAGTAGACTTTGGCTGGGGGGATCCACGACATGCTTAGATAACCAGCACTTTCATCGTCGGCCTGGACTCCACAACATCTGGTCTGAATGAGCACTCGCTAAAACGCAGGCTAGCGACCAGTGGGCGGGGCAACGTTGGATGCTCATTTGCTTACATCTTAGTCGGGATGAAAAGCACCGGATCCCAGAGTCCAGGCTCTCGTGATTCACGCCCCCCAAATTCTTCAAAGGCCAAACTTGAACAGGACTGGGGTGCAAACGAGTCGTTCCACGTGTGCGCCACCCGTTCCCGTCTGTCACATTTGCCCAACTGCAATCGGTTCCAGCAGCTGAGACATGAAGCTAAATATTTGAGGACGGTGAAGTCACCCTGCCAGCCCCTCATTAGCATAGTCTGAAGCTCAGATGCAACTTTCAAAGAGTGCAGATCCATCTAATTGGAACTGCCAACATGCATAGCTTCAAGACTGTCACGTTCATGCCAAGGCAATTTGTCTCTTTTATTGCTTTTGGAGGGGGGGGCACGTTTTAATTAAGCAAATACGTAAGTACAAACTACACCATATATAATCTCGTTCCCACCCATGACAAAGGAATTTCTGCAAACCATTCTACATTAATTAAATCAGTTTGGGCCTGTTATTGAAAATGGGACATAGAACAGATTAGGGATATAGGACTTATTCCTATAAACTCCCCTAGATATGCTGCAAAAACTTTTTCTGGTTATTGCTTTTCCAGTAAAGTTTATCATTTTTCCGAATTTGCCTGATTATCAATTTGTGATTCATCTCACCAGACGTGGATGATCCCAGCTGTGAAATAACATCTGGTCCCAGTGCACTGCTCTTTGACAATGAAGCTAACGTATTGTTATGGCATCCTATGAAGTTTACACATTTTTTTTTTAAAACATGACATTCCGGAAGCTTCCAAGTAGCTATAACCGTGTTAGTGAAGAAGCTGCCAGAGGTCATGTGAAGCTTCTGATATTTTTAGTGCCATAGATGCCCATGAAAAGGGGCAGCATGTGGCCAACTTAACCCTGTTAGGATGGCATGTGTTGACCTCTGACCTCTGGGATTGGAGCCCGTTTGTTTTACCCCTGGAAACCCTGTACCTGAAATTGGAAACATGCCATGAACACACACAGAATGAACATTTATTTTCGCATTTCTTCGTGAAAGTGACTTTGAACTGTTTTTACAGCAATGAGTCTGCTTACCCTGTGACATTTCAAGATGTTTCACTCAATAGATTCTATGATGTGCTGTTTGTTTTTGTTCATGCACCGCGGTTCAATCTTTAACGCCTTTGCTCTAGTCACCAATTTGAACGCGTTTTCCATTTTCCTAAAAAGAAACCAGGCGCCTTCCCACAGCTATCAAGCACGTGCTGCTGGTGTGGGACAGACGCCAGGCTGCCTAAAAGCAGTGCTTTTTCTACCCAAGCGGGATAATACGTGTATGTCGGCTTCATTCTGCGATGCCCACTGGCATCTGGCAACGGTTACAGAGACAAAGGCAGCCGGCGATCGGGCCGCGCTGCCCCATTTGTTACCCCAAGCCACGCATCGGTGTGGTTTCCTGGGTAAGGACAAGTCCTGGTGACGTGAGACCCCTCGAAAAACTCATCGCGCACTGTGCCTTTCATGGACACGCTGCAATCCCACACGCTCATGCACCCCCACTCCCAGTGGAAAACACGACTTACCTCGAGTCATCCTTCATGATCTGACGAATTTTCCCAGATTCCTTTTTTTCATCGAGAGTTGAAAGGAATCGTGGGAAGGGCCCACCCCACAACACCCCCTCCCCATTACGATGTTATCCCCTGGGGCAGCTTGAGGACATCCTTCTGTATATACCGCAGCTTTCAAACCATGCGGTGAGGAGCGACTTACTTAAGCATTCTTCTGATTAAAGACCAAAACCTGCCACCCATTCTGAGAACAAATACAAGAGAAGATAGAGATTTTGGGAACCTGATAAAACACAAGCAGCAAGATAAAAAATGTACCTCCTGAGTCACCAAAGACCACGTGAAGGAGGCCAGGTTTTGGATATTGAACATTTCCTAAACAGATGTCTTCCTCTATCCCATTTGTGACTATGAATACATCTACATACAACCCATGAATAAAATTTGAATAAATAACTTTCAGCCGATTAGGGAATCAATCAATAAATCAATAAAAGCTATTTTCCTGTTATGGCTACCAAGACACTAATAACTTGAGCTTTGCTTTTGTTAATCAGTCAGTTCCCATAGAGAGAGGCAGCTGTCACGCTGGTTTCCATCCCATTCTGTTTATACGTTCTTGTGAAATCTTTCTCGGTATCGCAGAAACTGAACCAATGTAATTCAGGTGTCTGAGGGTTCTGATAAACCACCTACACCGATAAACTGTGCATTGCCCTGTAACATTGTTTTCAAGCCCAAAAATTCATTAAACATTCTCATATCTGGCGGCATTTTCACCTTTGAACAGGGCACGCTCCGTGACGTTCCGGACACGCAAGCCTTCAAGCAATGTGTGTTCTCATCATCTGTTTGAAGCTGATTATTTGACATACGTACAAATACGCACATAAATTGGCGTGTGCGGCTCAGATATGTCAGTCTGAATATGGCAGGGATGTGAAATACCGGCCGACAGTCTGGATTTATTTTAATTCCCATCAGGTAGTTTAACTGAGCAGAAGCACGAGACAGAGGTCAATAGGTCAGTGGTGACTAATTTTCTGGGCGCTCGCCGCTTGTGTAAGTAATGGGACGCTTATTGCACGGCTCTCCCATCGCAGCAAACAACCCGGAAAAATCCATACAAATTCCCACATGCCACAACGGGGAGTGGGTGCTGGGGGGGGGGCGGGGTGGAAGGGTTATCAGTTTTAGATGTGGCTACTGGAATGAGCATAATGTGCAATTTAAAATCAATATCTACAAAGAAATGTTTTTTTCTAGCTGCCACGGCATCATCTAAATATCAGTAGGGGTCCCTGTTCTTGTGCGTAAGCTCATCCGGGCCGCCGATCCTGAGATTTCTCCGCTGTATTTGTAGGCATCGCCTAGCCGGCACCTTGACTGGTTTTAATACTGCTCTACGCCTGCCACGTTACCCTTTAATAAACTGACACAGTTTCCCTCTGGCCAGGTGTACCACCAGTCCTTTCATTTTCTAAACAAATCCCCGAGAGCCGGGTTACCGAGGGCCGGGGGGGAGGGGGGGGTGGTCGGTGGCATCATACCATACACATACACTCCTCATTCGGCCCCACACAGCTTACGGCACCTCAAGCAGTGTGGTTCGAAGCCACCCGCCATACTTTGCTGTCTGTGAGCAATCGGTGAGCAAGGTTTCATCCGGTTTCATTTTTAGATTTTCGATTTGAATTTGCTTGTCCGATACATCTAAAGGGGATTTTAAAGAAACCGAGTCAACGTTCTGTTTAAGCATTAGAGACACCCTTAATTTGCGGGGTACCGTCTTTGCCTGATTTTTGAATTCGCTTAAGCACTGCTGTAAATTGCAGGGTGTAGGAATAATGAATTTAGACTAGTCCTCCAAAATTCTTATAATGTTTTTCTTCTTTTTTTAAGCCACAAAAGCAGGACCTGGAAAATGTAATATTCCAATGAAATAAATGTCTGTGACTTAGTCCTGCCTCCTGCTTGCTCATCTTCCAGCATCTGGATTGCATTATGCAGAGGATTCCGGCGATAAGACAGTCTCGTCTATTTTTTTCTGAAAGCGGTACGGAAAGCACACCATCATATAGTTGGAAAACAAGTCTCCGTCTCCAAAACAGGGCCATAATTTTTTTTATTTTTTTTTGCAGCCTATGGTACTTTGTAAATAATTCACAGATATTCTAAGTCTTATCTTTACAGGATTAAAATGATCTGCTCTTCATATGGAATGTAGGTATTTTGTCGCTATTTCAGTATAGTCACGATATCTTTTAAGGTAAAATGGCTACGTTAAAATGATGAGAAAATATAAAATCAAGGAAAGGTTCAAGCTGAGGGCCTCACAGTCCACTTTGGCCTGGCAGTGAGGATTCAGAGTCCATCAGGGGCAACTGGACATGCTGGAATGAGGCTACGTCCAGAGCACCAGTGTCTGTCACTTACCCCCGGGCCTCAATTCCAGATCAGGCAGATGCACGGCATTACACACTCGGTCAGAGCAATTTGTCTAAGCTTGAATCAATGCTCGGTCTTGCTTAGAGTCGCTCGTGTACAACGATTCATCTGTATCAAACGCACAGTGATTTATCGAGACAGAATGTTGGTATGTGTCGTTTGTTTACAGCGATTATCCACCTATATCAAACGCACAGTGATTTACCAATACTGTATCTTGCCTAGTGTCGTTCATTTAATATGGTATCCTTCTCACTGGCAGACATTTACAGCCATGATTTCTCTGATTTATTGACGCTGGACCTCTCTCAGTGTCAAACATGTACAGTGATGAATTGCCTGTACATCAAGCATGTTTTAAAAATACAGTAACTCTCACTGAGCAGCAGTAGTGGACCCAGAGTAATGTGTAAGATAACTGCCCACTATTGGTCAAAATTGTTATAGGACATACTATCATAAGACATTTGTTCATGGCGTGACAATGTCTGGCCTCCGGCCATCACAATGTTGTATTTAATAATGTGGGAACTTTCCTGTGTTTTTCTTTCATTAAATTTAGGATGAGCAGAAAGCCACTTCTTTAAAGTCTAAATTTTACCGCCCAGCAACTGTCAAAAGCAATATAAAGATTTTGGATTCAAAAGAGGACGTTCATTAAAAACAATGCTGTTTTGTTTTCAGGCTTTTTCGTTGGCGTTTTCTGCACTGTTCGGTTATCGTCTGCAAGGGTCTGAAATGACTCTGGAAGATGAAGATTTAAACAAGAGCAGAAGAAAAACCAGTAGCCAGGTGGAGGGGTGGTTTCTGTTCTAGTCAAGTCAAATTCCCGTGCTAGGCTATCATGCTCTCTGGCAGTTATTTGTACAGTTCAGCTGCCATACAGTACACCGGCTGGTGGCCTTCCTCTTAATGTGTAAATGATCAGCCTTGAATTAATTCCTGGCTGCTGGAGCTCCGTAACCTTTCCCTTCACATCTAAAGCTCCGGTGCTGTGCATAAAAATTGAGAAATATCACATGAAATTCAATAAGTCACACCGAGAATCGTTGATTCTGCATTTCTTGTGTGATGTGTAGTTATTAGTCAATTCTGTACTTGGGTAACTTAGCACCGAGTGAATAAGGTTTTTTGGAAAAGGGAAAGAATGTGAAGCAGTCAATATGGAAAAATGCCGTACCAGAAGAAAATGACGGGAAATTCGTTTCCTACCAGCAATTTTCCTAGTTTCAAGATGTCTTTATCAGTGAAAGCGGCTTGGATTCGCTCAAGGATGGGAAGATTTTGAGTCAGAGAAACAGAAGTCACCCAGGTGTAAGGTTTTTGGTGTCTTTCTTCTCTGCTGGATGACTGATTCAGAACCAGATGTGCCCAGAAGGCATGGACCTTTGTTTGAAACTGAAAGTTGGGGGAAAGTGCTGGTGTTAGGGTTAAGTTTAGGGTCAAGTGACAGAGAGGGTGACTTTTGGGTTAGGGTGAGGACTGGGTCAAGTCCCCAACACAAAGTTAGCCTTTCAACCCCAAACTTTTACTTAAAACACACATCCGCCTGGAAACAGATTGCCCTCGTCAGGAATTCATTAGTGATTTACAACTCATTTGGTTGTTACCTGTTTTCACTTGTCCCCGTTGACAACTCACCCCTGCTAAATCACAATCTATTCTTCAAAGTCTCATAAACTATTTCAGAAAGTATTGAAAGGTACCCTCCCTGCTAAAACACACTTTAAATCCAATGCAGAAACCATTAACCTCCTTATTTAATTTGATGAGAGAAGAAACAAGCAGTACAAAGGATTTATATTCAAAGACCCACTCAAGTACTAGAAGGATTACTGCAGGAATTGTTTGTGAGAAGGTATATAATTCAATTCCATCTTGGTTTTACATTCATATTTCCTTTGTAATTAACTTAATCTTAATATTATAATTTTTCTTTTCAAATTCTTCCAATCCAGTCAAAGGGATTAAAGGCTTATTTTGTATTTTGCATAAGCTGCATAATGTAAGTTAAATCAACAGTGACCTTTGGTGAGGTAAGAAATTGTAACTTTGCACCATCATTATTCTACTATTTGGGGAGTCAACTGAGCAGTAAGACAGTAAACTAAAATAGCGAGTGTTGAGACAAGTGAGGCTTCAAACCCCTGAAGCCTCATTTAGCAGCAGCATTGATTGGTTAGTATGGGATAGTCCCAAGCACCGTAGGTTTTGAAGCCTCACTTGTTCCATTACTAAAAATATATATAATCTTTTAGCTCTGATTATCTAAAAATGACACACCCCTATACACACAGAAGGCTTGAACATAACCCTTGGCCTTATAACAGTAAATTCATATTTATATAATACAACAATGTACATATACCTCCTCATGGTGCAACGCTGTGTGAGGCCGAAGAAGCTTGTATGTATCAGGGAAGCGAAAAATTATGTTGCCTGGAGCTTTTAGCTCCTATCAGATTTACCTACTGTAAATAAACCTTAGCAGAGGTGCCAGACGGAAGATACCACCGATATTTGGCAGCTGTGCTATTGGTCTGTGTTGGTGGTGGATGAACACACTGACAGCTATAGCAAAGGCACAATTTCAAACTCAGTGGATGCAGGCAACGGTTAACCGCTTCTCTACCTGATCAAGAACACCTTTATGGACAGGTACATGACAACGACTGACAGTATAGTGATGGAAGATGAGACGCTTGGGTTTGAAGGCACTTGTCATTCTACCGAGGAAGAGCTATGGATACAGTTCAGCCAGTGTTCATAATATGATTATGTCAAAGATTTTAGGAAGCCCAGCTGCCAGTGTTTCCGCTCCTGAAGAGCCTATGCTGCCAATAAAGGGTTAATATTAGTCAATGGAATGCATGGAGCGTGAACCAAGTAAAGCTGAACGAGGTACTGTGAAATGAATTGGTCTGAGCTAGGATACATTCAGTCAGGGGATCAACAAAGATGACAAAAAAGACTCATCATGAAGGAGGTTGGACATAGTATAACTGAGTACAGTGCTGTATTGGGATGAATTTGATTTTGAAGATGGTTTAATATGACTGTTGTACAGGTTTATGCCCCAATAATTAATGTGGTTGAAGAAAAAATTGAAAAGTTTTAAGACCAGATTTAGGCTGAAATAGACAGCATATGCAAGGAGGATATATTGACCAGAAAACTCACTGTTTATCAGGTATTGATGAGAATAACTGAATGCCAAACAACACAGCTGTATGGATTCGGAGAAACAGACGACTTTAATCTCAGATCTACTACACAGGAGGACTGAGATTTACATAGCGGAGAAAAGGTGGCTGCATTTGTGTGAATGAAAATCGCACGGCACACTCCACACATAAATGCTTTGCCCATCTATGCTTAACCTCGGGTCAACAGGCACAGTACTATAAGTACCACGGTGTGACTGGCAGCGGGAAGATAAACACTGATATCTACACAAATTTCATTTCTTTTGGAATGCAGAGCCTTTGTCAAGTGTCATCACAACTATGGTGATGCCATGGCGTAGCTCAGCTATTTTGACCTCAGGGGAACTTTTTCTGAAGGATACTTTTGGGACTTATCCAGCTGAAAGGAGGGGGACAGTTCTGGTGGTGGTGGTGTGTGTGTGTGTGTGTGTGGGGGGGGATTTGGGTGCTAAGGATCAAAATGAAATGTCAACTGAAGATGGACAGGGGTGTTGAACGGTCAGAAAGCCGGTACTACAGCAACTCAGTCCTGAGTTACTCGCACCCTCCGACATGATTTATCTTAAACATCAACAAAAACGTTATTTATGTTTCGCAGTGCTGCACACAGTTGTCGCTTACATCAGTCTTGGCCGTCTCTGCCGCTTGTTAACCCACTCGTGGCCAGCTTGAGCCAGAGAACCTGACACTGGTGGGTCGGCGGCATTTGGAGGCGGGGGGTACAGGAAGGGTGTAAGGTTAGCATCAGGAAACCTCACCCATGTTGGGCATGCTCGCATATGAGGGGTTCCCGTCCTTAAGCGCCCTGTCGGGTTGTCCTGTCATCACGCTTTGCCTCTGGCAGGATGGTGTCTCCAAGGAGAACGTTTGGCAGGAGACCAGCAGATGATGCCAGTGCTTTTTACATTCTCAGCAAGTGAAGACAGTTACGGTTGTAAGACTATACAGACACGCATAGTGGAACAGGCCCGACGGGCTACCAGGCGGCTGAACATCTTGAACCAATCGGCTCGTCAACAGGGCCCTAGATGCCAAACAGAACACAGTCTGGCCTGTACCGCTAAGAGCTCCTGCATTTACTTCTTAATTTTAAAATTTACCGAGCATCTATTGGCTTCAGAATCTAAGAAAAAAAACGCACTATGCTTAAGGAGTTCTTCTGTCCATACCTTGTTTATTTATGAATATTTACTGGTATTTTTTTTTTCCAGTGAACGGTGATCGTCAGTCATTGAGCACATATGTCCGTAGTAATCGGAAAAGCTCAAAAGTAACGGAGAATTAAGTTCTGCTTATCCCATTTATTTTAACAGAGCGACACGGCATTTTAAGATAACATATATTCTACCCAGAGGTTTTTGTCCTAAGCAAGCAGTGACAAAAACAAAATCAAACAGAAGGGGGATAACCTTTATCTTGTGGAGGTGAACATTTATTGAGCTAACAGAAGTGTAGAGCTTGAAAATACCCATTAAAGTGCTCAGACCAGAGCTTCTACCTCCACTCAAGGACACACAGCATGACCTCTGTCTTCTCCACATCAGCGACTACTGTGAAGCAAGCACCTCAAAAAACGCCTCTGGACTCCATTGCATGCCTGTTCGTGTCATTTCCACCTTAAATAGGGTTAAATATTTTATTTTAATGCATCCTTCTCTATCCGGGGAGCCTAGAGATTTATAGGGCACACCTTAAATGGAATGCCTGTTTATCGCAGAGGGCACACACCGGTACACTCTGTGGACAGATGAGAGAGAGTCAGCAGTTCACTTAACTACAGGAGGAAAATCTGCACAGCAAAGGGAGAACCTCTATGCATATACAGAGAGCAGGAGTGGGATTCGAACCCTCAACCTTGGGGGTACGACATATCAGTGCCACCACTCCACACTATAAGAACAGTAATAATGTCATTTTAATGTTTTGGCAAGTGAACATTTTTTTTAAGTATTTAAACGTGTGGCAAGATGTTTCGAAGGAAATTAAACAGAACATCAGAGAAAGCTGGAAAAGCTATTCATAACTAGTGAAAATACATCGGACCGAATCTATAGGTAATATGATAACACTGATATTAACTTTATATGGCTCTAACCATAAACACAATCTGACAATTTTACATACTTCCATGTTGGTAAATTTACCATTCATTTCCAGATGTATGCGTAGAATCAACCATCAGAACTCTGCTACTTAAATACAAAATGATAATTAATACAGGCAAGTCTGATGGACAAAGAGCTCTACGACGCTTCTTTGCACATTTCTAATCTTTAAAGGTTTTTGCATGAAGCCAATAGCTGAAATTGATCATCTTTACCTTACTAACAAATGTGCTGTTTCTTAAAAGTCATGGTACCATTCTGAAGCATGTACATTACAGCAGGGGCTGGGGAACCACTGGGAAGAGGGGTACACATCCCCCGACATTTCAGTGAGCCCTTTCTGCGCCCCCCCCCCCCCCCCTCCCCCCCCCCCCCCCTCCCCCCCTCCCCCGCCCGCCCATCCACTTCTCCGGCCCCTCCCCCCCCTCCCGCC